>JBBDGP010003959.1:225000-716675 GCA_037952835.1 Lithobates septentrionalis | reverse complement strand
AAAACTCACTGCAACCGGATCGCATGGTACTTCAGTACCATGCGATCTGGTGTGAGCAAATGCAATGCGTTTGGGGTGTTAATAACTTAAAGTGGTTGTAAACCCTTTACAACAACTTTATGCTACAGGTAAGCCATAATGAGGCTTATCTGTAGCTACCCAAGATATCTCCTAAACCTGCACGGTTTAGGAGATATCCCCTGTATGTGCCCATGCGCACTGGGGCAAACTAAAGAGATGGCACGTATGTGTGCAGTTACCGGCGGCTCCCGCGCGCAGGCGTGGGAGTGATGTCATCTGGCTCAGGCCAATCACAGCGCGGGAGCCCGCGACACCCGGAAGTAACCCCCGGGAGAGATGTCGCTGGCAGGAGGGGGAGACGAGGACGGCTGTGGGGGCTTTGGTCTAAGGTAAGTAATTCATGATTAGCTAGTATGCATACTAGCCCGTTATGCCTTTGTCTTGCAGGGTTTTTTTTTTTTTTTTTTAACCAGGGTTTACAACCACTTTAAAAAAGTGATTGTTGAAGTCCTCATTTTATTTTCTATTAAAATAACAAACATGTTATACTTACCTGCTCTGTGCAGTGATTTTACACAGAGCAGCCCCGATCCTCCTCTTCTCGGGTCCCCGGCTGGAGCTCCTGGCCCCTCCTCCTGTTGAGTGCCCCCACAGCAAGCAGCTTGCTATGGGGGCACCCTGGCCGAGCTGCAGCTGTGTGTGTGTCCATTTAGAAACAGAGCCGCGGTTTGGCCCCACCTCTCTCTCTCTCCTGATTGGCTAACTGAGTTTGATTGACGGCAGCAGTAGCCAATGATGCTGCTGCTGTGTCTCAGCCAATCAGGAGGGCAAATCCCGGACGGCCCAAGCACTCGTGGACATCGCTGGATAGAGATGGGGCTCAGGTAATTGTTAGGGGGATGAAGGGGGCTGCTTCACACAGAAAGATTTTTATCTCAATGCATAGAATGCATTAAGATAAAAAAAAAAAAAAACGTATGCCTTTACAATGATTTTAATATTGACACCGCTGCAGACCACAACTGCAATGCGTTTTGAATGTGGTGCAGGAAACACGCACAGAACCGTGCTCTGGTGTGAATGGGCCTGTACTAAAGATGTAGAGGTTTACTTATTGAAGTATAGGTATGCCTAGCCTTATAAAGAAAGAAAAATATGTTTGACTCATGACCCTCCTGCTCTCACCGCTGCAAATACTCCCCCCTCCCAAGCACTTCGCCAAAAACCCACCTGCTTTAATCTTGCTGCCAAACGCACCCCTACTCCCAGTATATGCCAAACCCCCGCCCATGCCCCCCCCCCCCCCCCCCCCCATGCCATTACCAAATATTCTCTACTTTCACTACTCTGCCAAACACCCCACCTTCTCCCATCACTCTGCCAGCCCCCACCTCCCCTTGCTCTCAGCAGCATGCCAAAAACCACCCTCTCCCCCTGGCTTTCAACACCACGCCATACGCCCCCTCACTTACAGCACTATGCCAAACAACCCCCCCCCCCCCAAGCACTGTGCCAAATACCCCACCTGCTCCCATCACTCTGGCAGACCCCAACGCCCATATTCCCAGCACTCCGCCTGCTTCTCCTGGCTCCCAACACCCTGACAAACACCCCCTCTCGCTTTCACCACTATACCAAACGCCCCCCTTCCCTGATCTCAGCACTCTGTGCCAACCCCCCCCCCCCCCTATTGCTCATTCTAGAATGGCACACCTTTTGACAATATGGCGATTCATCTGCAGGCTAAAACTCCTGAAAAATCAGCAACTCTACGGCTATAGTAGGTCACTTGGTTCTTGATCACATTGGGATGTTCCCGCTCCTCCATAATGAAAATTTATATTACAGATTTAATAGGGAGAGAGGGGACTCTGAAATCTCTCTATACACAGAAGGCCAAAGAATTCCTCATTGTACTTATTCCATCCATTCCATCACTCACCTTATTGCCATAACGTGCTTTTATTCTCTCCCGGATCAGAAGTCCCTTGACCAGCAGCTTCCAGTTCCCCAAGACTCGCTTTTCCCGCTTCTGCAGCACAAGAACAGATTAGGTGATTATATGGCCGGCTCAGCCCTAGAATTATTGTGTTTCAGCTGGCGGATGGTTCTTATTATCAGCAGGGGAGATGCCGGGGAGCCCAAGCAGTGGGGTGAGAATACATGCATCCCCATGCAGATCTGTTTTACTGCAAGGACTCTGCTCAGCGAACTCACCTCCTTCTGCTTGCGCTCGATCTCAACCTGTTCGTTCTCCCAGGCGCTCATCAGGATGTCCTTGTGCTCCTCACACACTATGTAACCGTCCGTCCTGGAAGAAAACCAGTCGCACTTAACCAATGTAAAATCTTGCTCAGAGCTGCCACACACATTACAATCTTCTACTACAGGGACAAAAAAATGTTAGGTACAGGATTAAAGTGACCCCACACACAAAGGTCGGACAGGCTCCTGTCCTGTACTGAAATGGCTTACTCTGATGCACACTGTGAGCTTCTCATAATGTGCGTCAGAAGCTGCAGCAAGTCACATACAGCGCACATTTCCTGGTTGGACATCCAGCATTAGCTAGCCCTTTCCCCTCCAGCCTGACCCTTTCATTGGATTTCAATTCTTTCAAATTATGGAGGCTCAGCATCACATAGGTGTTCTGCATGCAAATAAAACACCTAAGATAGCCCCACCCATCAAGGCATTTTGATATTTGCATAACTCCTCCCAAGAGCCAGCCCACTGCTTACATCGGGGGTGGGGGCTCATGAGAGAATGATGAGGCTGGGTGTTGTGATGTTTTCAGTGTGCTATGTACAGATTCCTGCTGGCACAGTAACTGGTGTGGTGGTGATCAGGGACACTATGGTGTGGCGGTGATCAGGGACACTATGGTGTGGCGGTGATCAGGGACACTATGGTGTGGCGGTGATCAGGGACACTATGGTGTGGTGGTGATCAGGGACACTATGGTGTGGCGGTGATCAGGGACACTATGGTGTGGCGGTGATCAGGGACACTATGGTGTGGCGGTGATCAGGGACACTATGGTGTGGCGGTGGTCAGGGACACTATGGTGTGGCGGTGGTCAGGGACACTATGGTGTGGCGGTGATCAGGGACACTATGGTGTGGCGGTGATCAGGGACACTATGGTGTGGCGGTGATCAGGGACACTATGGTGTGGCGGTGATCAGGGACACTATGGTGTGGCGGTGATCAGGGACACTATGGTGTGGCGGTGATCAGGGACACTATGGTGTGGCGGTGATCAGGGACACTATGGTGTGGCGGTGATCAGGGACACTATGGTGTGGCGGTGATCAGGGACACTATGGTGTGGTGGTGATCAGGGACACTATGGTGTGGTGGTGATCAGGGACACTATGGTGTGGTGGTGATCAGGGTAGCTGTAACTGGTGTGGCAGTTTTTAGGGACAATATGACGGTTGTGGCGCTAATCAGGAATATTATAACTGGTGTGGCACTCATCTGGAACTATATGACTGGTGTTTTTGTGATCAGTGACAATAGGACTGGTGTGGTGGTGATCAGGAACAATTGGACTGGTGTGGTGGTGATCAGGGACAGTAGGACTGGTGTGGTGGTGATCAGGGACAGTTGGACTGGTGTGGCGGTGATCAGGAACAGTTGGACTGGTGTGGTGGTGATCAGGGACAATAGGACTGGTGTGGTGGTGATCAGGGACAATAGGACTGGTGATCAGGGACAATAGGACTGGTGTGGTGGTGATCAGGGACAGTTGGACTGGTGTGGCGGTGATCAGGGACAATAGGACTGGTGTGGTGGTGATCAGGGACAGTAGGACTGGTGTGGCGGTGATCAGGAACAGTTGGACTGGTGTGGCGGGGATCAGGGACAATAGGACTGGTGTGGCGGTGATCAGGGACAGTAGGACTGGTGTGGCGGTGATCAGGAACAATAGGACTGGTGTGGCGGTGATCAGGGACAATAGGACTGGTGTGGCGGTGATCAGGAACAATAGGACTGGTGTGGCGGTGATCAGGGACAATAGGACTGGTGTGGCGGTGATCAGGGACAATAGGACTGGTGTGGCGGTGATCAGGGACAATAGGACTGGTGTGGCGGTGATCAGGGACAATAGGACTGGTGTGGTGGTGATCAGGGACAATAGGACTGGTGTGGCGGTGATCAGGGACAATAGGACTGGTGTGGTGGTGATCAGGGACAATAGGACTGGTGTGGCGGTGATCAGGGACAATAGGACTGGTGTGGTGGTGATCAGGGACAGTAGGACTGGTGTGGCGGTGATCAGGGACAATAGGACTGGTGTGGCGGTGATCAGGGACAATAGGACTGGTGTGGCGGTGATCAGGAACAATAGGACTGGTGTGGCGGTGATCAGGGACAATAGGACTGGTGTGGTGGTGATCAGGGACAGTAGGACTGGTGTGGTGGTGATCAGGGACAGTAGGACTGGTGTGGCGGTGATCAGGAACAATAGGACTGGTGTGGCGGTGATCAGGGACAATAGGACTGGTGTGGTGGTGATCAGGGACAGTAGGACTGGTGTGGCGGTGATCAAGGACAATAGGACTGGTGTGGTGGTGATCAGGGACAATAGGACCGGTGTGGTGGTGATCAGGGACAATAGGACCGGTGTGGCGGTGATCAGGGACAATAGGACCGGTGTGGTGGTGATCAGGGACAATAGGACTGGTGATCAGGGACAGTAGGACTGGTGTGGTGGTGATCAGGGACAATAGGACCGGTGTGGTGGTGATCAGGAACAATAGGACTGGTGTGGCGGTGATCAGGAACAACAGGACTGGTGTGGCGGTGATCAGGGACAATAGGACCGGTGTGGTGGTGATCAGGGACAGTAGGACCGGTGTGGTGGTGATCAGGGACAATAGGACTGGTGATCAGGGACAGTAGGACTGGTGTGGTGGTGATCAGGGACAATAGGACCGGTGTGGTGGTGATCAGGGACAATATGACTGGTGTGGTGGTGATCAGTGACAATAGGACTGGTGTGGTGGTGATCAGGGACAATTGGACTGGTGTGGTGGTGATCAGGGACAGTAGGACTGGTGTGGTGGTGATCAGGGACAATAGGACTGGTGTGGTGGTGATCAGTGACAATAGGACTGGTGTGGTGGTGATCAGGGACAATTGGACTGGTGTGGTGGTGATCAGGGACAGTAGGACTGGTGTGGTGGTGATCAGGGACAGTAGGACCGGTGTGGTGGTGATCAGGGACAATAGGACTGGTGATCAGGGACAATAGGACCGGTGTGGTGGTGATCAGGGACAAAAGGACTGGCGTGGTGATGATCAGGGACAATAGGACTGGTGATCAGGGACAAAAGGACTGGTGTGGTGGTGATCAGGGACAGTAGGACTGGTGATCAGGGACAATAGGACTGGTGTGGCGGTGATCAGGGACAGTAGGACTGGTGTGGCGGTGATCAGGGACAGTAGGACTGGTGATCAGGGACAATAGGACTGGTGTGGCGGTGATCAGGGACAGTAGGACTGGTGTGGCGGTGATCAGGGACAGTAGGACTGGTGTGGCGGTGATCAGGGACAGTAGGACTGGTGTGGCGGTGATCAGGGACAGTAGGACTGGTGTGGTGGTGATCAGGGACAGTAGGACTGGTGTGGTGGTGATCAGGGACAGTAGGACTGGTGTGGTGGTGATCAGGGACAGTAGGACTGGTGTGGCGGTGATCAGGGACAGTAGGACTGGTGTGGTGGTGATCAGGGACAGTAGGACTGGTGTGGTGGTGATCAGGGACAGTAGGACTGGTGTGGTGGTGATCAGGGACAGTAGGACTGGTGTGGTGGTGATCAGGGACAATAGGACTTGAAGTGATCAGACATAATGACATACAGGGATATCAGAGCAGCCGGGCATTGTACATAATCTCCGCCCCCAGTGGTTGGTAGAAGGTGCAGCTCTGGAAGGACGTAGTACAGGTATGTCCTCCTGGAATGAGAGCCCCCCCCCCCACCTGGCCATTTATATACATTGGCCAAGAAGGAAGTATTCATTTGTAAACACAGATCTAATAGGAAGTGTATGTGTTGGTCACGGCGGCCACTTTCCAGCCACCATGCTGCAGCCTGAACAAGTACTGGTCACCCCAGACCTGCTCGCTGTGTCCACTCTCCTGTAAGCTCGACACAACTGAGCCTCGGCCTCCTGGACGGGTGTAATCACCAAGCATGCTGCCGGAATTCGGTACAGACCCCCCCCCCTGCAATGACAGAGGGCCCTTCAGCCTTACACAGGGTGCGAGTATCCACCGTGGAAGTCAAATCCGGTGATGGCGTGGACGCAGTCGATGTCCAGCTTCCTGGCCACGCGGTGCAGGTTAGGCATTTGCAGGTGAACGCAGCCGATCGGCAACATGGAAGGCTTGAACAGGTAAACGTTTCCAAACTCATTGCGGGGAACCTGCAAATACAGCGAAGAGCGGACAAGATGATGGAGAGTCTCCTTCATTGGGACCAGAGGTGACCCCGGACACAGCGACTCACCTTCCCATCCACAGCGACCGGCGGCTGATAATCCTCCGTCTGCCACGGGCCAAACAGAGCGAGGTCATTGCTGTCCCTCTTCTCCGGATCCGCCATACGGGCTTTCCTCGCTCGGTTGGACTGTCCTTTCACCATCTGTGCAGCAACCAGAGAAACGCTGACACCGAGAAATGGACAAAGTGCACTTACTTTATACATCGAAGGTAAAAGCTGAGTTCTAGACCAGCCACAGGAATCAACACCCAGATAAAATACATTGATGGGACCCAAAGAATTTGTGTTTCTGTCCATCCAGTCTTGAGATTTACACAGCTCTGCCACACAGCGCAGCTCTCTCTGGCAGAGCAGCAGACCGGATTTTATTCTCAGATGCATTTAGGTAGCACCTGCAGGTCTCGTCCCTCCCTCAGCCTGTGAAAGGAGAAGCAGCAGAGTGATTAACTCCTCTCTCTGCCCTCCCCTATCTGCAGGGGCAATGCACTGCAGCACCTCGTGCTGCTTCTCTCTTTCTCTCCCAGTTTGAGCTCTGCTGTATAGGGGACTGCAAAAGGATTACACCAAGTCATATTAAGATACTTAAAATGGAACTAAAAGGAATGCATTAAAGAGGAACTGCAGTCTGCTCACATAATTTGCAATAAAAACATCTTTGCCATTTTGAAGCTTCCCTCCATCCACTTTGCATATTATTTTATATACACTGTGATTCTTTACTTGTCAACTATGCTGCAGAAATCTCCCTCCACTGAGTCTGGCTGCAGCCATTTTAACTGTGGGCAGCTGAAGCTGCTGCCTGTTCACTTCCTGGATTTACAGAGGCACACCTCCAGCTCTGGAGCTCTCATTGGCCCTCTTATGACTCAACCCCCCCCCCCCCCCTCCCTTCCTGCCAAACTCTCAGCGAGAGAGCTGTGTATGAGGTCATAAGCCTAGACTAATGACCAGACAAGAAACAGGAAGTGGGCTGTATAAGGTATTTACTGGCAGAAAAAAAAATGTTTTACTATCCAAAAGGTAAAACAACAACAAGAGCAGAAGATTTAATAGATGGAAAGATGAAAAAAATGACGAAAGTTCCACTTTAAGGTAAAAAGTGTTTAGGTAGTGTAGCACATAGACGGAGGTCTCACCGGGAGCCCCAGGCACTGTACTAACGATCTTGACCTGGAACGCCCAATTTCGGGTCACCTGATCGCTGTGATAGCCTCTGATTGGCTTTCATAGTGATCAGTCAATGTGAGGCCTGCCCCACGTTTTCTCTCTCTGACTGGAGGAGAGATACATTGTATCTCTCTCTCCTTGCAGAGAGAGGAAAAAAAAAAAAACTGTGTGTGTAAAAAAAATATATATAATAATAAATAAAATAAAAATACCTAGATCAAGGTTTTATCTAGGTCAGTGCCAGGGTTAGTATTTGGGTAAAGGTCAGGGTCAAAGGTCAAGGTCACATTTTTGTGGGGGGAGACAGGATTTATTATTTATTTTTTTTAACCACTTAACGACCAGAACATTTGTCCCCTTAAATAGTCCAGCCCCTTTTTGGCGATACAATCACGCGACTTTTTGCTATAATAAATATCCAAAACAATTAAATAAAAAAAAAATAAAATAAAAAGGTCTTCATCAGTTGAGGCCAATATGTATTCTACTACATATTTTTGGTAAAAAAAAAAATAAAAACAAATATTGCAATAAGCGTATATTAACTGGCTTGCGTAAAAGTTATAGTGATTTATGGCAATTTTATTTTTTTACTGGTAATGGCGGTGAGCAGAGATTTTCAGCGGGACTGGGACATTGCGGCGGACAGATCAGACACCTTCGACACTTTTTTGGGACCAGTGACATTTATGCAGCGATCAGAGCTATAAAAATGCACAGATTACTGTATAAATGTCACTGGCATGGAAGGGGTTAACACTAGGGGGGGCGATCAAGGGGTTAAATGTGTTCCGTGGGAGGTGTTTCTAACGGTGAGGGGAAGAGACTGACTGGAGGAGGAGAGAGATCGCTGTTCCTAATCACTAGGGACAGACGATCTCTCTCTACTCCCCAGACAGAACGGGGGATCTGTTTACATTGACAGATCTGCATTCTGCCTCTCTGTGGAGCAATCGTGGGTGGCCGGCAGACATCGCGGCTGCCGGCCACGCCCATCAGCTCCCCCACCGTGCAGAAGGCACATGCCTGCTATAGCTGTTTAAAGAGCCAATGTACAGCTACGGCGATTCGCGGGAACGAGCCGACTTGCCGCAGTATAATGACAGCGGCTGGTCGGCAAGTGGCTAAATTAGTGTCAGTGTGTTTTAGGTAGGATTAAAAAAAATATATATATATGTGGTATCGCTGCGAATGTCAGGAGCAGGAGAATTTATTTTGGGTTGTTCTTTAGTGGTAGGTTATGGTAACAACAAGAAATACACAGGTACATTTTAAAAAAATTATTTTTTTTTTTACTATTTTGGCCCAGTTTTCCTTTAACCACTTGCCAACCGCTGCACGCCGATATACATCGGCAATGGCAGCGGTGGGCAAATGGCCGTACCTTTAAATGGCGGGCTAGGGGGCACGCGCCCACCGCGTACAGTGTGACCGTGCCCGTGGGACCCGCAGATTTGATGTCTGCCAGTCTCCCGGGGATCGTGTCACGGAGCCGTAGAACGGGGAGATGCCTATGTAAACAAGGCATTTTCCTGTTCTGCCTTGTGACATGACAGATCTACTGCTCCCTGTCATCGGGAGCGGTGATTGCTGTCATGTGAGTGGAAGCCCATCCCTGACACAGTTAGAATCACTCCCTAGGACACACTAAACCCCTTCATTGCCCCCTAGTGTTTAACCCCTTCCCTGCCAGTGTCATTTACACAGTAATCAGTGCATTTTTATAGCACTGATTGCTGTATAAATGTCAATGGTCCCAAAATAGTGTCAAAAGTGTCCCATGTGTCTGCAATAATGTCGCAGTCCCGATAAAAATCGCAGATCGCCATTACTAATAATAATAAAAAAAAAAAAAAATAATAATAATAATAATAATAAAAATGCCATAAAACTTTTGTAGACGCTATAACTTTTGCGCAAATCAATCAATAAATGCTTATTGCGATTTTTTCTACCAAAAATATGTAGAAGAATACAAATTGGCCTAAACTGAGGAAAAAATGTGTTTTTTTATATATTTTCGGGGGATATTTATTATAGCAAAAAGTAAAAAATATTGTTTTTTTTTTTTCAAAATTGTCGCTCTTTTTTTGTTTATAGCTGAAAAAATAAAAACTGCACATGTGATCAAATACCACCAAAAGAAAGCTCTATTTGTGGGGGAAAAAAATGACGTCAATTTTGTTTAGGTGCAACGTCGCACGACCGCGCAATTGTCAGTTAAAGCGGCGCAGTGCCGAAACGTAAAAAGTGCTCTGGTCAGGAAGGGGGTAAAAATCATCCGGGGCTGAAGCGGTTGATAATGGGATAAGAAAAAAACAAAAATCAGGAAATATCCATTACCATTTATCACCAAATGAAAGCCCAATTTGTCCTGAAAAAAATGCGGTATAATCCACCTGGATGCGCAAATTAGTTGTGACGATATGTACAGTTTTGCTAACTCGTGTCAAAGTTGCAAAATTGTGTTTAGGATTAGCATTAACATTTGTTTTACCCTCAGGTGTGAATGAGTTCAAGTGGAGTTCCACCCACTTTTACAACTCTTCAGCATCTCTCACTAAGCTGTGCACTGTAAACGAATTGGATATTTAAAAAAAAATTTTCTCAGCACCTACTGTATATCTGCTGTATTCATTTTTCACTTCCTCCTCCCTGGCCGTGGCCCATTGCATCATTTCCTGTTTGCAATGCCTTCTGGGAAGGGGCGGCAACTTCTTCTGACACTGTCGTTGCTATGGAAACCTGACCTGAAACCTATTACACTGCTTGTGCTGCACTGAGCATGTGCGAGATCTGCAAGGATGAGATCCAGGAAGAAATACAGTCTGGCTTCAGATGCCCACACTTAAGATGGCCACGGCCTGCTGTAAGTTTATAAAATAACAAACTACTTTTATAAACTAACAAAACAGACCTTAGTTTACAGACTAACTTTACTAGAATACATTAAGCTTGTGTATTATGGAGGTATTTTTATTTAAAAAGTATAATTTCGGCCGGAACACCACTAAGTTTTTTTCAGTTGTGCATGTATCTGAATCATCACCTCAACTGAAGATGTGGGCACACAAAAGATGTTGGTTACCTTGTAAGGCACTTCTCCCAGTCGCACCACACGGGCCTCCTTCAACCAGGTGTCTTTGGAGTGCAGCGTCCGAACACACGACCTGAAGGATAGATCACAATCAACTCTTTGCAAAATTTTACATGGCCAGTTGTGGGGAACCCACTGCACACATCTCATATCTCTGCTTCCAGGAAGGAGGAAAATACATGAAATGGGCACAACCCCTCCACATGATGGAGCTCAGGTGTCTCCAATGAAGAGTACTACTGATACTACAGCATGCAAAGACATTATAGACAATTGTGCCCTTCCAACCTTATAACAATGGGGTGTCGTGGACTAGATCAGGGGTAGGCAACCTCGGCCCTCCAGCTGTGATGAAACTACAAATCCCCTCATGCCTCTAGGAGTCATGCCTGTGATTGTCAGGGTCTTGCAACGTCTCATGGGTCTTGTAGTTTCACCGCAACTGGAGGGCTGAGGTTGCCTACCTCTGGACTAGAGAGTCTGAATTCATGGAGACAGAATAGTCCTGGTGACTGCAGGAGCAGAGCTGGTATAGGGCATACCTATTTGTGCCGCTGTGTACAATAAAGACATGGTGTGACCAGCTTGGGGTGGAGGAACTTGGGTGTCCTTCACTGAGCCCTGACCTCAACCCCACTTGACACCTTTGGGCTGGATTGGAACGCCAATGGCAAGCCAGATCTTCTCACCCAACATCAGCACCTGATCCTCACAAATGGCCACAAATCCCCACAGACACTCCAACATCTAGTAGAAAGTCTACCCAGAAGAGCGGAGGATGTTATAGCAGCTAAGAGGGCCAACTCCATATTAATGCCCATGGTTCTGAAATGGAATGTCCAAGAAGCTCATAAATTGTAGGTCTGATGGTTGGGTGTGCACAAACCTTAGCTATACAGTATCTTTTTTTCCTCCTCTACAAAAAAAAAAAAACAAAAAAAAAAAAAACTGTTCTAGGCTTTTGTCCAAAAGACACAATTTATTTTTATTTTTGGCCCTCTTCACAAATTTAGCCACTTGCCGACCGCCGTGCACACATATACGTCGGCAGAATGGCACAGGCGGGCAAATAGGCATATCTGTACGTTCCTTAGAATTTGCCGCCTATCGGGCACGCCCGCATGCCGCGGGATCGTGCCCGCGTGTCCTGCAAACTCGATCTTCGCCGGCGGCCCGCGATTGAGGAGAGGCAGGACGGGGAGATGCCTATGTAAACAAGGTATTTCCCTGTTCTGCCTGGCAACATGACAGGAATCTACAGCTCCCTGTCATCGGGAAGCAGTGATCTCTCATGTTGTAGTGAGCCCATCCCCCCCACAGTTAGACTCATTACCTAGGACACACTTACCCCCTTCATCGCCCCCTAGTGTTTAACCCCTTCCCTGCCAGTGTCATTTATACAGTAATCAGTGGCTATTTGTAGCTCTGATCGTTGTAGAAATGACAATAGTCCCAAAATAGTGTCAAAAGTGTCCGACGTGTCCACCATAATGTCGCAATCACAATAAAAAGTCGTAGATCGCCGCCATTACTAGTAAAAAAAAAAAATAATAATAAAAATACCATAAATCTATCCCCTATTTTATAGACGCTATAACTTTTGCGCAAACCAATCAATATACACTTATTGCGAATTTTTTTTTTTAACCAAAAATATTCTTCTACATAAGTATCGGCCTAAAACTGTGGAAGAAATTTGGGTTTTTTATATATATTTTTTGGGGATATTTATTATAGCAAAAAGTAAAAAAATATTGCTTTTTTTTTCAAAATTGTCACTCTTTTTTTGTTTATAGCGCAAAAAAAAAAAATAAATAAAACCGCAGAGGTGATCAATACCACCAAAGGAAAGCTCTATTTGTGGGAAGATAATTCTAAAAATATAGTTTGGGTACAGTGTTGCATGACCTCGCAATGGTCATTCAAAGTGCAAGGACGTCAATTTTGTTTGGGTACAACGGCGCACAACCGCGCGATTGTCAGTTAAAGCGACGCAGTGCCAAATCGCAAAAATTGCTCTGGTCAGGAAGGGGGTAAATCCTTCCGGGGCTGAAGTGGTTAATGGATAGGAGGTGAAAAAATAATGTATGGTGCAGACTTGCTATAATGGTCAACCGTGTTATTTTTTTCATCTTTCATTCATTATCATATCTGAAGAGTACAATGCAATCAGCGGTCACGTTCTTTACCTGGAATAGACGGCTTCCCCTCGGCAGTAGCCCAGGATGGTAGAGGATTCTGGGTAGATCGCCTCGTATTTCAGTAGATGTCTCTTCAAGGCGTACAGCGGATGATTCTTAAATTCTGTGATGGAGGTTGGCAGTGGTTTATCCAGTAATTTAGCTTCAAACTGCAGGTGGGACATCAGAGATTTACCGTCATTACGGGTATTTAAGGTTGCCTTCATTCTAGTAACTCATTTTAAACCCAGTTCCAGGTAAAAGTTTTTTAAAGTCTGACCTTTGTTAACATAAAAAAAAAATAAAAAAATAAAAAAATAAAAAAAATAAAAATAAAATCAACTCTCACCGATATATTCGTCTTTATTTAAAATTAAAATCCCCAACCTTCCCCTCAGTCTTGCACGGTTGTACCGGCTCCTCTCCTGGATTGAAATGGCTTACCCTGATTTCACCGCACACTGTGAGCTTCTCCCAATGTGCATTAGAAGCTGTAGCAAGTCAGATAGAGCCCACCTCATTTCCTGGCTGGGGGGGGGGGGGGGGGCAGGTCCAGCATCTTACAGATCTTTCCTTCCAAGCCCCTAGCTTGCTGCAGAAACTAATGTACACTAGGGCAAAACTGACAGTGTGCACTGAAATCAGAGAAAGCATTTTCAGTACAGGAGAGGAGCTTTAAGAACCGGGCAAGACTGAGACCCCTTTCACACTGACGCGTTTTTCAGGCTCTTTTGGGCTGAAAATAGCGCCTGTAAAGTGCCTGAAAAACGCCTCCCCTGCAGCCCCAGTGTAAGAGCCCGAGTGCTTTCACACTGGATCGGTGCGCTTGCAGGACGTTAGAAAAAGTCCTGCAAGCAGCATCTTTGAGGCGGTGGAGGAGCGGTGTATACACTCCTCCCCCGCCCCTGCCCACTGGAATGCATGGGCAGCGCTGCCGAAGTGCCTGAAAAGAGCTTCGGCAGCGACGCTTTTAACCCTTTCTTCGGCCACTAGCGGGGGGCTAAAAGCACCCCCCGCTAGCGGCCGAATAGTGGAGCGGTGCCAGTGTGAAAGGGGTCTAAGGCCCCTTTCACACTGACGGAGTCCGCCCGCTCAGCAGGGTTATCTCTCCGTTGATCTCTGCTGAGCAGGCAAATGACAGGTCCGTGTCCGCTGATGCAGAGCAGACACAGACACAGCCTACTCTCCCTTATGGGCTGTTGGATGGAAACTAGAGCTGCACGATTCTGGCCAAAAAGAGAATCATGATTTTTTTTTGTTTAGAATAAAAAGATCACGATTCTCGCGGCATAGAATCTTTCACATTAAACAAAAATATTGGGCTAACTTTACTGGTTAGTTTTTTTTTTAATTCGTTAAAGTGTAATTTTTTCCCAAAAAATTGCATTTGAAAGACCGCTGCACAAATGCAGTGTGATATAAAATATTGCAACAACCACCATTTTATTCTCTAGGGTCTCTACTAAAAAAATATATATATAATGTTTGGGGGGTTCTAAGTAATTTTCTAGCAAAAAAATTTTTTTTTTAACTTGAAACCAACAAATGTCAGAAAAAGTGTTTAGGTGGTTAAAGTTCCCTCATTTACACACCAAAGGTGTATTCCTTTGATCTAAAGCACAACTTGTTACAATGTTTATACCTAATTTCCACTGCTATGTTGTGATCCTTGGCAGACTGCCCGTTTTTTTTTTTCTTTCTTTTGACAGCTGCTGGTTTCAGCAGAGCAGAGAGAATTCTCTGCATAGAAAGAATCGGGAAATACTTTGTCAAGATCGCAACGGGAAAAAAAATGGTGATAACTATTCTTAACGATTAATCGTGCAGCTCTAATGGAAACGGACCGCCTGTCCTTTTCCATCCGACTGTCACCTGGTCCGATCCACCAGATGTCTGTTTTTAGCGGAGAGGATCGGATGTCGGCGGGTGTCAATGAACACATGTCCGTTGACATCCGCCTCTCCATGGAGGGTCCAATCAGGTCTGCCTGAAAATCTGAAAGGCCGACCTGATTGGTCCATCAGTGGGAAACGGGCTTTAAAGCGCTTGTTACCCCAAAACTTCATATTCCTGATATGTGCCTGCTGTAGCCGGTACTGGGACAGGGTCATCCAGCACCCAGGGCAAGGATCCAGAATTGTGCCCTCTTTCCCCACTGTTAATACATGTTGTAGAACGGGTGTACCACCCGGCGTCTATTTTTTGCCCCTTTGCTTCACTGCACACAGGGCAGCTGCCCCTCTTGCCCACGCATTGGCTGTACCATGTACTTGTATGAGAAAGTCTCCTGTTCTCTTTGTACTGCCCCCTTTATGTGAAATCCCTGGTGTTCCTGCCAGTCCCTCTGCTTTCCTATTAAAAACTGACCACACTAAGCAGGAGAGAACACCGCCATCAGTTCTCTAGCTATGCTGGGAACTCAGTGTACTCTCCTTCAATGATCAGACTTGTCCCGACACGCCCCGGCTGCACAGCCATTCACTGGGAAGCCCAGTGTGCTTCTCCTCCCCCCAGCTCTTATGCAGCTGAGAACAGAGGGAATGAGATCACTTATAAAAAAAGGGAAAAAAGGTATTTATAATGTTTTTTTTTTTATATCTATACAAAAATGTTTTGCCTTTCATTTCTATTTTAAACTGAATGGGTTGTTTTACAAGGTGTTTGTTCACAATCACTTTAAGAGTCCTTTCACGCTGGGGCGTTGTCGGCGGTAATGCGGCGCTTTACCGTCGGTATGCGGCCGCTAGCGGGGGGGGTTTTACCCCCCGCTAGCGCCCGAGAAAGGGTTAAAACCACCGCAAAGCGCCTCTGCCGGTGGTATAGCCGCGCCGTCCCATTGATTTCAATGGGCAGGAGCGGTAAAGGAGCGGTATACACTCCGCTCCTTCACCGCTCCAAAGATGCTGCTAGCAGGACTTTTTTTACCGTCCTGCCAGCGCATCGCTCCAGTGTGAAAGCCCTCGGGGCTTTCACACTGGATTGAAAGCAGCGGCACTTTCGGGTCAGTTTGCAGGCGCTATTATTAGCGCAATAGCGCCTGCAAACCGCCCCAGTGTGAAAGGACCCTAACGGTAAGGCTGGAGTTCAGGTTTAAGGTGGTTGTAAACCCTTACGGTAAAGTAACTGGCCTCAGGTGATACACAGAGATGAAACAAATCCTCCTACATAAGTAACTGTTTGTCTGCAGTCTTCTCGTCTCTATATCTGTTCAAAGTACAGAATTTATAAAGCTTGTCTGAACTGGAGGGGGGGGGGGGGGGGGGAGCTGAAGTTACACTCTGCAAAGCTCAGTGAGGAGAGCTCTGAGAGCTGATTGGAGGGGAGGGAAGGGACACCCCACCCCCACCCTCCTTCTCACAGCACACAGGAACAGAGATGAGGCTGTCAATCACAGGCTGTGTGCTGGAGCTCACTCCCCATCACCTTTTTACCTCTTGGTGTCAGGAAAACTTGTCAGAATCTACTCAGATAGCAGAGGAATAAGGCAGCAAACAAACGACACTTAGTGCTCTGTATTGAGACAAGTACACACTATAAAAGGAATATGCCTTGTTCATATTTCATGTCTGAGGTTTACAAGTTTCAGCAAGGTCTGTACTCCCACACACACATATGGTTATTCACAGTCATTCTGTCTTCTGCAGTCATGAAAATTCTACATAAAAAAAAAAAAATGTATAAGAAATATAAATGTAAGTTCTCACCTCGGCCTCTTCTCGATCTTCCTGTTTCATGTCGCGGTTTCTAAAAGGCCCCAGCGTCTCTTCCCACCACTCCGGATCGACGCGGCGCTTGCGGGTATTGGTCATCCACTCCGGATCGTATCTGCGCGTCACGTCGTTCATGTGGCCCGAGTTATCGATCCCCACCACGTAGGTGACGGGCTTGGTGGCAGCCTTGAAGCACGTTGAAGGCTTGTTCACCGTCCCATAGAGGCAGTCCACACAGACCCACTTCTCCTCCTTCTCCAGGTAGACCTCCAACCACTGATCGCTGCCTCTGGGGGCCGGTGGGATCTCCTCATCCTCAGACGAGATGGCCTTGCCTCTTCTTGTCGGCTGGGCATTCTCATTTTTGGGGGAACTTTTTGCTTTGGGCTGTCCCGGACTCTTTGATGGGACTATTGCGGAGTTCTTCGTGTTCGGATTTAAGGGACTTGTAACTTTCCACACAGGCTCGTCCACGTCGGAGGAATCGCTGTCCTCACTGTCCTCCTCCTTGGCCACGCTGTCACTGCAGACATATTCGGAACCGCTGCTGCCCGCCCCGCTTTCGCTTTCTTCCTTGTATGAAATTTTAGAGGCTGCTTTTCGCCGAAGCTTGTTTTTGGGGCCGGGTTTTGGCTTGGCTTCCTCATCAGTCTCGGCTTGGGCCTTCTTAGCCTTCTTCTTTGATTTGTTGGCCTCTTTCACAGATTTTTCTGCTGCCAGTGGAGTCTCGTCCTCATCGTCTTCCCCAAAAACCGTCTCCTCTCGTTTCAGCTTCTTTTTTTGGGGCTTCGCTATGGATTTCGATTTAGAAGGCCTCCTGGGTTTGGAGGATTTCTTTTTCGTTTTAGAGGCCGACTTCCCTGTAGAAGTACGTTTTGCCTGAAGTTGAGCAAAAATGCATGATATAAAACCGAGCCAAAGTCTGATTTCAAATGTTACCCGAACAAACCTAGATTAGATTATTTATTACAATAGTGTGCATGTCCATAAACTCCCACCCCTTTCCTAAAATACAATTTAACACCCCCCCCCCCCCTTTCTAACTACTCACTATATACTTAAAAAAAAAAACATTTAAAAAAGTGCCGGGCCCCGGGTCTTCTTTCTTCTGGACTATAGATTTTGAGGGTCCTTTCTCAAGGGCTCATTGCTTGGCTGACAGGGACACTTCTCATTGGCTGTCCAGCTTCAGGGTCCTTGCAGGCTGCAGTGGTGTGGTCACATAACATAAAGGGCCAGCAACAAATCTGGTTCATGGTGGGCCCACCAGTGGATCTCACCAGTCTCCACTCCTGGAAGAAGTGCTGCAAAAGGTTATGTGGTGGCAAACTCTGGTGAGCAAATGGGGTTTTGGGATTAAATGGGTTGTATTGATAAGTCCACCACACTGTTTTACAGCAGGAGACCGGGGGGGGGGGGGGGGGGGTCTTCTTGGAGAAAGGTATTGACAGTGGTGCAAATTCCTCCACTTCTGGAGGAGGTTCTTTCTCAGGGGCTCATGTCACTGCTTGGGCGTCAGGAACACTTCTCATTGGCTGTCATATATATATATATAAAGGAGGAAAAAGTACCATCTAGTGGGCTGTTTATTAAAAATGTTGAAAAACTCACATTAAAGCGGAGCTCCACCCAAAAGGGGAAGCTGCCCTTGTTTGCTTCTACCGCCCCTCCGCTACCATATTTAGCACCTTTCCAGGGAGAGTGGGTACCTGTTTTTGACAGGTACCCATCATCAACTTCCGGGAGACCTCGCCGCAGTGAGATCCCTCAGAAGTTTCGGGCCATTCAGAAAGCACAGCGTGCTTTGCGCATGCTGGAGCTCCTCTTTAACCACTTCAGCCCCGGAAGGTTTTACCCCCTTCCTGACCAGAGCACTTTTTACAATTCGGCACTGCGTCGCTTTAACTGCTAATTGCGCGGTCATGCAATGCTGTACCCAAAGAAATTTGTGTCCTTTTCTTCCCACAAATAGAGCTTTCTTTTGATGGTATTTGATCATCTCTGCCGTTTTTATTTTTTTGCGCTATACACGGAAAAAGACCGAAAATTTTGAAAAAAAATGATATTTTCTACTTTTTGTTCTAAAAATAATCCAATAAACTCAATTTTAGTCATACATTTAGGCCAAAATGTATTCGGCCACATGTCTTTGGTAAAAAAAATGTCAATAAGTGTATATTTATTGGTTTGCGCAAAAGTTATAGCGCCTACAAACTAGGGTACATTTTCTGGAATTTACACAGCCTTTAATTTATGTCGTTTCTTGAGGTGCTAAAATGGCAGGGCAGTACAAAACCCCCACAAATGACCCCATTTTGGAAAGTAGACACCCCAAGGAATTTGCTGAGAGGCATGTTGAGCCCATTGAATATTCATTTTTTTTGTCCCGAGTGATTGAATAATGACAAAAAAAAAAAAAAAAATTACAAAAAGTTGTCACTAAATGATATATTGCTCACACAGGCCATGGGCATATGTGGAATTGCACCCCAAAATACATTTAGCTGCTTCTCCTGAGTATGGGGATACCACATGTGTGGGACTTTTTGGGAGCCTAGCCGCGTACGGGGCCCCGAAAACCAATCACTGCCTTTCTAAGGGCGTACATTTTTGATTTTACTCCTCACTGCCTATCACAGTTCCGGAAGCCATGGAATGCCTAGGTGGCACAAACCCCCCCCAATTGACCCCATTTTGGAAAGTAGACACCCCAAGCTATTTGCTGAGAGGCATGGTGAGTATTTTGCAGCTCTCATTTGTTTTTGAAAATAAAGAAAGACGAGAAAAAAAAATTTTTTTTTTCTTTTTTCAATTTTCAAAACTTTGTGACAAAAAGTGAGGTCTGCAAAATACTCACTATACCTCTCAGCAAATAGCTTGGGGTGTCTACTTTCCAAAATGGGGTCATTTGGGGGGGGTTTTTGCCACCTGGGCATTCCATGGCCTCCGAAACTGTGATAGGCAGTGAAGAGTGAAATCAAAAATTTACGGCCTTAGAAAGCCTGAAGGCGGTGCTTGGTTTTCGGGGTCCCGTACGCGGCTAGGCTCCCAAAAAGTCTCACACATGTGGTATCCCCGTACTCAGGAGAAGCAACAGAATGTATTTTGGGGTGTAATTTCACATATTCCCATGGCATGTTTGAGCAATATATCATTTAGTGACAACTTTGCGCAAAAAAAAATAAAAAAAATAAAAAATTGTCTCTTTCCCGCAACTTGTGTCACAATATAAAATATTCCATGGACTCAACATGACTCTCAGCAAATAGCTTGGGGTGTCTACTTTCCAAAATGGGGTCATTTGGGGGGGTTTTGAACTGTCCTGGCATTTTATGCACAACATCTAGAAGCTTATGTCACACATCACCCACTCTTCTAACCACTTGAAGACAAAGCCCTTTCTGACACTTATTGTTTACATAAAAAAATAATTTTTTTTTGCAAGAAAATTACTTTGAACCCCCAAACATTATATTTTTTTTAAAGCAAATGCCCTACAGATTAAAATGGTGGGTGTTTCATTTTTTTTTTCACACAGTATTTGCGCAGCGATTTTTCAAACGCATTTTTTGGGGAAAAAAACACACTTTTTTACATTTTAATGCACTAAAACACACTATATTGCCCAAATGTTTGATGAAATAAAAAAGATGATCTTAGGCCGAGTACATGGATACCAAACATGACATGCTTTAAAATTGCGCACAAACGTGCAGTGGCGACAAACTAAATACATTTTTAAAAGCCTTTAAAAGCCTTTACAAGTTACCACTTTAGATTTACAGAGGAGGTCTACTGCTAAAATTACTGCCCTCAATCTGACGTTCGCGGTGATACCTCACATGCATGGTGCAATTGCTGTTTACATTTGACGCCAGACCGACGCTTAGCGCGAGAGCAGGGGGGACAGGGGTGCTTTTTTTTTTTTTTTTCTTTCTTTCTTTATTATTATTATTTTTTTATCTTATTTTTAAACTGTTCCTTTCATTTTTTTTTTTTTAAATCATTTTTATTGTTATCTCAGGGAATGTAAATATCCCCTATCATAGCAATAGGTAGTGACAGGTACTCTTTTTTGCAAAAATTGGGGTCTATTAGACCCTAGATTTCTCCTCTGCCCTCAAAGCATCTGACCACACCAAGATCGGTGTGATAAAATGCTTTCCCAATTTCCCAATGGCGCTGTTTACATCCGGCGAAATCTAAGTCATAAAATGCTCGTAGCTTCCGGTTTCTTAGGCCATAGAGATGTTTGGAGCCACTCTGGTCTCTGATCAGCTCTATGGTCAAAACCCGGAAGACGTTGGGGGGGGGGGGCATTCCCTCCCACTGCTTGTAAAAGCCGCTAGGATTGCTTTTACATGAAAGCCGACCGCTGGCTGAAAAGAATGATACCAAGATGATACCTAAACCTGCAGGCATCATTCTGGTATAACCACTCAAAGTCGTGAATGGCGTACCTGAAGAAAAAAAAATGGTCAACAATAAAGCACAGTAAACGGTAAGGTATAAAAAATTGCATACCTGAAAAGCAAACATGATAAAACATAATAACAATAAAACATTGCAGAATAGAATACAGTAAAAAAGAGCAGAACAATACAGAGAGAATAGAGAGAGAACAATAAAACGACAACTATTTTTTTTTTTTTTATATTTTTGTATGTGTTTTTTTTTTTTTTACACTTTTTTTTGTAACTAACTTTTATAACTGTAACCGGTTCCAGGTTCGGGTCTCTCAAAATGCGATGGCATCTTGGGAGACCCTGTGAAAGTGCGCCTAGTCTGTGGAATGCTGTACCCTACGCTAATACTCAACTAGTGAATGGTAGCGTTCAAAACATTCACCAATGCAAAGACCAGGATTGTCAGGACAGGAGGGACAATAATAGCGGGTGTCACGCCTATATCCGCGCTTGCTGCAGACACGACATCTTTTTTGGGGGGGTTCGCTGGGTAGGGGTACTCGGGAGGACATAAAGAAAATGCCTCTCATGCAGCCAACTGCATTTGGTTGGGGATGTGAATGGGGGAAGTACGGGCGCTGCAGAAGCAGTGGGTTCCCAATTAGGATTGGCGAATGCAGCAGGAAGGGCACTATGGGCACGACGGGCCTGTGTTTGTCTTTTTGGTGGCAGCGGGACACTACTTGTGCTTGCCACCTCACCAGCTTGAACTGCACTTATGGGACTCGCAACGTCACCAAGTGTTACTGCAGTGCTGGTTTGACTACGACCGGGGTGTACTAGGCCGCTGGTGCTTGCCAGTTCACCAAAACACTACCAAAAAAACTGTTAGCGATCGCAGGGATCAGGCCTGACTCTGCGAACGCTGCAGTTATGCGTTTAGTGTTTTGTAAGTGACAGTGATTGATCGATACTGCACTTGGGTGGGCTGGGCCGGGCCGGGCGGAGGGGCAAAATGCAGGTGCTAGCAGGTATCTGGGCTGATCCCGCTAACACTGCGTTTTCGGGAACCCTAAACTGCTGGGGACGCTAGTATAGATCTGATTGGATCAGATATTGATCCAATCAGATACTATACCACTAAGGGAGGCGTATGCTGCGTGCGTGGGTGTTAGCGGTACTGGCGCTAATCTGACGCTGCCTGGGGCGACGCATATCACCGCCGGGCGATCAGGGGGCTAAACCTTTATTCGGTAATAAACGGCGGGTGCCCTGACACTATAAAAAATAAACGAACTAACCAGCGTCACCCGTAACGGTTATACGGTGATCAGTGGTGAAAGGGTTAACAAGGGGGCAATCAAGGGGTTAAAACATTTATTAGGTAGTATATGGGGGTCCCTGACGCTATAAAACGCTGACGGCGAACCTAAATATTTACGTCCCTAACTAGCGTCACCAGCGACACTAATACAGTGATCAGAAAAATGATCGCTTAGCGACACTGGTGACAGGGGGTGATCAAGGGGTTAAAACTTTATTAGGGGGGGTTAGGGGGGTACCCTAGACCTAAAGGGGGGTAATACTCACTGCCCTACCACTTCTAACTGTCACAAACTGACACCATGCAGTAATCAGAAAAAAAAAAAATACTGCTGGTGTCAGCTTGTGACGGGGGGGGGGGGGGGGTGATTGGGGGTGTAAAGTATGCCTGGCATGTTCTACTGTGTGTGTTTGTGTTGTGTGCACTCACTTGTCTTCTCTCCTCGGCGCTGGGACGGAAACTGCCGATCGGAGGAGAGATGACATCACATCCTCTGCCTGTGTGAAACTACACACAGCAGAGGAGGATTCCCATTGGCTGGGAGCGATCGCGAGGGGGGGGCCACGATCGGATGGTCTCCCCCTCGCCTCCCGACGCTCCCAGTCAAATGCCGACCGCCGCTGGCACCGGGGGGGGGGTCCGATCGGACCCCCCGCCCGCGGGAGGCAGATCACGTATGGGAACGTGATTCTGCCTGCCCGTGCCATTCTGCGCAGTATATCTGCGTTAGGCGGTCGGCAAGTGGTTAAGTACATATCTGGTCAAGTGCAAAATCGGCATAGATGTCCAGGTCCAGCCAATAAAAGCAAATCACGGCCGCTGGAGATGCTCGCAGGGCTGGAGGAGAAGTTCCAGAACACTGTGGGTATAGGGTAGGTATAGGGTGGGTATAGGGTGAAAGAGGGTGGAGAGATGAAGAGGCGGGAACTTGACTGGCCTGGACAGAGTCCTGACCTCAACCCGACAGAACACCTTTGGGATGAATTTGAGAGGAGACTGCGAGCCAGGCCTTCTTGTTCAACATCAGTGCTTGACCACACAAATGCACTTCTGGAAGAATGGTCAAACATTCCCATAGACACACTCCTAAACCTTGAAGCTGTTATAGCTGCAAAGGGCGGGCTAACTCAATATTGAACCCTACGGACCAAGACTGGGATGTCATTAAAGATCATGTGCGTGTAAAGGAAGGCGTCACAATACTTTTGGTAATATAGTGTATATAACTATCATTTTATGCTTCAATATATGGACTGAGTAATAAGGGCAGTAAACAGGAAAACATATGAATGTGAGGGACACGGAGCTGATCTTACTTTGGCAGGCGGCTCCTTCAGAGGGATGGGCTGCAGAGACAACACCAAGCGGCTCAGAAGCTGCAGAGCGCGCAGGAGGATCAGGAAGAGCTGCAGAGAAACCAAAAGACACAATCAGACGCGTTTGTGAAAAACGGCCATCACATTTTAGCTGTACATCGGGGGCTTTTCATATTAAGGGTCAGTGTGAAGATATTTGTACATGTTGGGGCCCAACTAATATTTTTGTGCTTCCAATTGAAAAAAAAACAAAAAGATGCCCTAAAAACCAATGTAGAGTATATTCAAGTCAACAAGCATGCAGAGCAGGGGCGGTCCTACCATGGGACCATTGGTCCCGGGCGGCAGGTTCTGCGGGGGCGGCACATTGACGCCCAGGAAGACAGTGGTCCCACCCGACTGCTCCGCTCCACACGCCCACACCGATCCGCCCCTCATTCTATTGTGTGGATGGCCGGCGCCACTGCTATTACATGTAATGGCAGAGCACAGCTGGCCGCCCCCCCGCCCATCCTCTCCACAGCTCCCCCCACATTGCAGCTGACAAGAGAAAGTCAGCTGACAGGCTGACGGGCAACAGCGTGAAGGGGGAGGAGCTTCCTGCTGAGCAGAGACCCCATGATCAAAGAGGGATCGCTATGGGCTGACACAGAGAGAAAGTAAATGCCCCTACTCGCATCTCCACCACCCCTGCCTGTGTCTACCCCCCCCCCCCCCACCACCCCTGCCTGTGTCTACCCCCCCACCACCACCCCTGCCTGTGTCTACCCCCCCCCCCAACCACCCCTGCCTGTGTCTACCCCCCTCCCACCACCCCTGCCTGTGTCTACCCCCCCCCACCAACCACCCCTGCCTGTGTCTACCCCCCTCCCACCAACCACCCCTGCCTGTGTCTACCCCCCTCCCACCACCCCTGCCTGTGTCTACCCCCCCCCCCCCACCACCCCTGCCTGTGTCTACCCCCCCCACCACCACCCCTGCCTGTGTCTACCCCCCCACCACCACCCCTGCCTGTGTCTACCCCCCCACCACCACCCCTGCCTGTGTCTACCCCCCCACCACCACCCCTGCCTGTGTCTACCCCCCCACCACCACCCCTGCCTGTGTCTACCCCCCCACCACCACCCCTGCCTGTGTCTACCCCCCACCACCACCCCTGCCTGTGTCTAAGCACCCACCACCACCCCTGCCTGTGTCTAAGCACCCCCCACCACCCCTGCCTGTGTCTACCCCCCACCACCACACCTGCCTGTGTCTACCCCCCCACCACAACCCCTGCCTGTGTCTACCCCCCCACCACCACCCCTGCCTGTGTCTACCCCCCCACCACCACCCCTGCCTGTGTCTACCCCCCCCCACCACCACCCCTGCCTGTGTCTAAGCACCCACCACCACCACTGCCTGTGTCTAACCACCCACTACCCCTGCCTGTGTCTACCCCCACCACCACCCCTGCCTGTGTCTAAGCACCCACCACCACCCCTGCCTGTGTCTAACCACCCACTACCCCTGCCTGTGTCAGCCCACCACCACCCCTGCCTGTGTCTAAGCACCCACCACCACCCCTGCCTGTGTCAGCCCACCACCACCCCTGCTTGTGTCTAACCCCCCCCCCACCACCCCTGCCTGTGTCTACCCCCCCACCACCACCCCTGCCTGTGTCTACCCCCCCACCACCACCCCTGCCTGTGTCTACCCCCCCACCACCACCCCTGCCTGTGTCTACCCCCCCCCCCACCACCCCTGCCTGTGTCTACCCCCCCCCCCACCACCCCTGCCTGTGTCTACCCCCCCCCACCACCCCTGCCTGTGTCTACCCCCCCCCCACCACCCCTGCCTGTGTCTAAGCACCCACCACCACCCCTGCCTGTGTCTAAGCACCCACCACCACCCCTGCCTGTGTCTAACCACCCACCACCCCTGCCTGTGTCAGCCCACCACCACCCTGCCTGTGTCTAAGCACCCACCACCACCCCTGCCTGTGTCAGCCCACCACCACCCCTGCTTGTGTCTAACCCCCCACCACCACCCCTGCTTGTGTCTAACCCCCCCCACCACCCCTGCCTGTGTCTAACCCCCCCACCACCACCACCCCTGCCTGTGTCTAACCCCCCCACCACACCACCCCTGCCTGTGTCTAACCCCCCCACCATCACCACCCCTGCCTGTGTCTAACCCCCCCCCCCCCACCACCACCCCTGCCTGTGTCTAAGCACCCACCACCACCCCTGCCTGTGTCAGCCCACCACCACCCCTGGTTGTGTCTAACCCCCCACCACCACCCCTGCTTGTGTCTAACCCCCCCCCACCACCCTGCCTGTGTCTAACCCCCCCACCACCACCACCCCTGCCTGTGTCTAACCCCCCCCCACCACCCCTGCCTGTGTCTAACCCCCCCCCACCACCACCACCCCCTGCTTGTGTCTAACCCCCCACCACCCCTGCCTGTGTCTAACCCCCCCCACCATCACCACCCTGCCTGTGTCTAACCCCCCCACCACCACCACCCCTGCCTGTGTCTAACCCCCCACCACCACCCCTGCTTGTGTCTAACCCCCCCACCACCACCCTGCTTGTGTCTAAACCCCCCACCACCACCCCTGCCTGTGTCTAACCCCCCCCACCACCACCACCCGTGCCTGTGTCTAACCCCCCCCCCCAACACCACCCCTGCCTGTGTCTAACCCCCCCACCACCACCCCTGCCTGTGTCTAACCCCCCCCCCCACCCCTGCCTGTGTCTAACCCCCCCCCACACCACCACCCCTGCCTGTGTCTAACCCCCCCACCACCACCCCTGCCTGTGTCTAACCCCCCCCACCACCACCCCTGCCTGTGTCTAACCCCCGCACCACCACCCCTGCCTGTGTCTAACCCCCGCACCACCACCCCTGCCTGTGTCTAACCCCCGCACCACCACCCCTGCCTGTGTCTAACCCCCCCCCCCCACCACCACCACCCCTGCCTGCGTCTAACCCCCCCCACCACCACCACCCCTGCCTGCGTCGAACCCCCCCCCCCCACCACCACCCCTGCCTGTGTCTAACCCCCCCCACCACCACCCCTGCCTGTGTCTAACCCCCCCCCCCACCCCTGCCTGTGTCTAACCCCCCCCCACACCACCACCCCTGCCTGTGTCTAACCCCCCCACCACCACCACCCCTGCCTGTGTCTAACCCCCCACCATCACCCCTGCCTGTGTCTAACCCCCCCACCACCACCACCCCTGCCTGTGTCTAACCCCCCACCATCACCCCTGCCTGTGTCTAACTCCCCCACCATCACCACCCCTGCCTGTGTCTAACCCCCCCACCATCACCACCCTTGCCTGTGTCTAACCCCCCTACCACCTCTGCCTGTGTCTAACCCCAGCCCCCAACAATCCTGCCTGTGTCTAACCCCCCCACCACCACCCCTGCCTGTGTCTACCCTCCCACCACCCCTGCCTGTGTCTAACCCCCCCCCACCACCCCTGCCTGTGTCTAACCCCCCCCCCCCACCACCCCTGCCTGTGTCTACCCCCCCACCACCCCTGCCTGTGTCTAACCCCCCCACCACCTCTGCCTGTGTCTAACCCCGGCCCCCAACAACCCTGCCTGTGTCTACTCTGCCTGTGTCTAACCCCCCACCACCACCCCTGCCTGTGTCTAAACCCCAGATCCCCAACAACCCCTGCCTGTGTCTAACCCCAGATCCCAACAACCCTGCCTGTGTCTAACCCCAGATCCCAACAACCCTGCCTGTGTCTAACCCCCTACCACCCCTGCCTGTGTCTAACCCCTCCTACCACCTCTGCCTGTGTCTAACCCCTCCTACCACCCCTGCCTGTGTCTAACCCACCACCACCCCTGCCTGTGTCTACCCCACCACCACCCCTGCCTGTGTCTACCCCACCACCACCCCTGCCTGTGTCTACCCCACACCACCCCTGCCTGTGTCTAACCATTCCTACCACCCCTGCCTGTGTCTAACTCCCCTACCACCTCTGCCTGTGACTAACCCAACCACCCCTGCCTGTGTCTAACCCCCCCCCGCCACCCCTGCTTGGTGGGGGAGGGTGTTAATATCTGAGGTTTACAACCACTTTAACACTGAAGTGTAGTGTACACATACAATACATTCTCTTCCCTCCCCCAGGTAATCAACATGCAACAAAAATGCAACATCATTTGTTTTAAATCTCCAAAATATATCAGCTAAGGCCCCTTTCACACTGCCGTGACTTTGAAAGTTGAGCGATTTTGCCGCGATTTCAGGGAATGCCTGTGTAAACATGAAGGTCTAAGGACCTCAAATCGCATCAAAGTCGGACAAAAGCAATACAAGGAGTACTTCCACGTCGGTGCGCATTGAAGTCGCACAGATATGAATGGTCATCATTGGAATCTTGGGGGTACGACTTGTCATGCGATTCCGAAATCCAAAGTCGCAGGAAAAGTCACACGAGTGTGAAAGGGGGCCCAAGTCAACTAACAGGCCTCCGACTATTAATGAAGTGTCACTTGACCCTTTAATAGGCCATTATAGACATGATTTCTCCTCTTACATGAACCATTTCCTCTGCATCTCTCACTCCGTACACCCCAAACCTCCGCTCCAAGGTACCGACAAAGGTTCTTGTTCATCCAATGACATTTCAGAATTGAGGGTGAAGGTCGATGTGAACCTGCAAAAAATAAAATCAGACATTTCTGTAAGTCCCTAGGCTGGGTGGCGACTCTGCAGAACGCAGGGAAGAGGGAGACAGGACAGGAGGGTGATGCAGACACAAGAGAAAAGATTCATGACCAGGCCATTTTTTTTTTGGCGATCTGGCACTGCGTTACTTTAACTGACAATTGCGCGGTCATGCAACGTTGTCCATAAATTACATTTATATCCTTTTTTTCCCCCCACAATTAGAGCTTTCTTTTAGTAGCATTTAATCACCTCTGTATTTTTATTTTTGGGCTATAAACAAAAAAAGACCGACAATTGTGAAACCCCCCCCCCCCCCCCAAAAAAAAACAACAATATTTTATATTTTCAGCTATAAAACATATCCAAAAAAAAAAAAAAAATGTAAAAAAAAAAACAAAAAAAAAAAACAACAAATTTCTTCCTAATTTTAGGCCAATATGTATTCTGCTACATATTTTTGGTAAAAAATTTTTCCAATAAGGGTATATTGATTGGAACTATGGGATATATACTGGAATTTTTTTTTAGTAGTATTTGATCACCTCTGCATTTTTTATTTTTTGCACTATGAACAAAAAAAGACCGACAATTGTGAAAGAAAAACGAAACAAAACAAAAAAACACAATATTTTTTCACTTTCAGCTATAAAACATATCCAAAAAAAATCTTCCTAATTTTAGGCCAATATGTATTCTGCTACATATTTTTGGTAACTTTTTTTCCAATAATTGTATATTGATTGGATTGCGCAAAAGTTATCGTGTCTACAAACTATGGAATATATACTGGAATTTTTTTAGTAGTATTTGATCACCTCTGCATTTTTTATTTTTTGCACTATAAACAAAAAAACGACCGACAAATGTTTTACTTTCAGCTATAAAACATATCCAAAAAAATGAATAAAATGTAAAAAAAAAAACAATTTCTTCCTAATTTTAGGCCAATATGTATTCTGCTACATATTATTTTTGGTAATTTTTTTTCCCAATAAGCGTATATTGATTGGATTGCGCAAAAGTTATCGCGTCTGCAAACTACGGGATATATACTGGAATTTTTGTTTTATTTTTTATCAGTGACTTATAGCGGGGCTGCGATATTGCGGCGGACATTCTGACACTAACACTTTTGACCCTTTGTGGGAACCAGTGATACCAATACAGCGATCAGTGCTAAATTATGCACTTACACTGTACTAATGACACTGGCTGGGAAGCGGTTAAACATCTAGGGGCGATCAAAGGGTTAAATGTATGCCTAGCCAGTGTTTTGGTGTACACTGTGTGCTGCTTTTACTAAGGGAAGTGATGACATTTTCTTTCCAATCCATCACTTTTCCGCTGACAGGACATAGCTCTGCCTTGTTTACATAGGCAGAGCTCTGTCCCGTGTGTCTTCCCGACGATCGGTGGGTATCAATTGGCCAGCACCCGCTGATCGACATCTGCTGCAAAGTTGCCTTGCTGCCGTACATGTAAGTGATAAGCAAATACTCTGAGATGAGCAAATATTTTCCATATTAGAGTCATGCGTATTCTTCCTTGAATCTCGGTGTCCTTTGTGTATTTCTCCCAGATCTGTGCAGTAATGCAGTGCGAGACTTCCTGTAAAAAAAGACCGCTTAACTACTGCCCTCTCTCCTTGTGCAGGGTGACTGGTCTGGTCTCCGCCCCCTCCTGTAGTTTTCTGCAGCCAGCCCGCAGTGGGTGGAGCCTGCTGGGCCCCTCCCACAGCTCTGCTTTCCCCTCTTGTGCAGGGTGACTGGTCTGGTCTCCGCCCCCTCCTGTAGTTTTCTGCAGCCAGCCCACAGTGGGTGGAGCCTGCTGGGCCCCTCCCACAGCTCTGCTTTCCCCTCTTGTGAAGGGCGACTGGTCTCCGCCCCCCTCCTGTAGTTTTCTGCAGCCAGCCCGCAGTGGGTGGAGCCTGCTGGGCCCCTCCCACAGCTCTGCTTCCCCCTCTTGTGCAGGATGTCTGGTCTCCGCCCCCTCCTGTAGTTTTCTGCAGGCAGCTTGCAGTGGGTGAAGCCTACTGGGCCCCTCCCACAGCTCTGTTCTCTGAAGTAAGAAGAAATCCTGGATAGCCGCACTTTGGGATAAGGACATCTTTATTGAGGTAAAATCCAACAATACAGGCAAATGCAGAGAAGTACAGGGTAGTAGACTGCTAACGCGTTTCACATCATGTGGATGCTTATTCGTAGCTCTGTTCTCTGCACGGGCTATGTACAGCACAGTGATGATGTCATTACTACATTTACAAGGTATTATCAGAGTTTGCAAGGGAATGTGGTGCACACAAAGTAGGTTTATATCCTCTCTGGTTATTGAGGAATATATTTAAAAAAGGAACGTTTTTGTGCCCAGAGTTCGGCTTTAAATAAGAGATGGACATACCATTTCACCAGGTTGGTCAGGTACACCACATCCACTCTGGCAGCTGGAATGTTGGCAAACTTGGCGGGAACAACAGACAGCGCCACGGCCTGGAGATCGGGGGAGTTGCAGGTGTTGCTGCGGTAAATGCCATTGGCCAGGAGGCAGAGGAGATGGACCTGGAGAGCGAGAGAGGTCTGAGACGAGTACAGAATGACCCAAGACGTAAGGAGACGTAAAATTACACACACCGGAACTTTTATATTATTGTTATCTGCAGCCTTGAATCTGCCCATCTTAATGCCGCAGCATAAAATATTATTTAAAATGCTGGGAGATTTATATAGGTACCTCGAGTAATAGAATGGAAACCTTCACCATGCAAGACAGGATGCTTTTTTTTGAACACTATTGACATTCAAGAGGGAATACGATAACTCAGCGGCTAAAGTAAGAAACTCCTTTAATTGTTAATTACATCTAATACCGAAGGGAGCCGCCATTTTCTGGTAGTCCATGACTGGGACCAAATCAGTGACACTGGGATCTGTCCCCTTCTTTCTCCTACCTTATGTGTGTCTTCACGAAGCTCCTTGCTGAAGCGGCTCATCATTCTGCGCAGATAAGCAGCAAATTCCGCCTTCCTCTTCTCCCTGTAGAACATGAAGGATCAGGCATAAGCTTCTTCTGCATCTGCAAAGCCGAAACCTAGCACTCCGCACACTATTCGTGGGGTGACATCCCCCCCCCCCCCCCCAGACTAAAAAAAGCTGGGCCAGGAAAAATGTATTGACTGCACCATATCAGTCCTTGGATGTGGTGGCTTGCATTCGTTTTTTCTAAGCACATTTTCAGTAAGCACAGAAAAGTCCTGACAGAAATGCAGTGTCCTTCTTATGTCTTGTGAAATAAACTGCAAGCTCAATGTTATCTACAGTGCATCCGGAAAGTATTCACAGCGCTTCACTTTTTCCACATTTTGTTAGGTTACAACCTTATTTCAAAATAAGATTACATTCATTATTTTACTCAAAATTCTACAAACAATACCCCATAATGACAATCCGAAAGAAGTTTGTTTGAAACATTTGCAAATCTATTAAAAATAAAAAAAAACAGAAAAAAAAAATCCCATGTACAGAAGTATTCACAGCCACATTAATAATAAGGACATATAAAATATACAGTTTCCCCATCACACCAAGAGAAAAAAGGCGACAGGGGAGGGAGCTCCAGCACACAGCCTGTGATTGACAGCCTCAGCTCTGATCCAGTGAGCTGTGTCAAGGAGGAGGGGGGGGGGGGGGGGTTTACGTCCCTTCCCTCCAATCATTTCTAAGAGCTCTCCTCACTGATGTAGCTCTCCACCCCCTGCTTTTCAGAACTGAGATTTCTGCACTTTGAATGGATGTAGGGAAAAGACGGCTGCAGATAAACAGGTACAACTTACGTAGGATTTGTTTCCTCACTGCGTATAACCCTAGATTAGTCACTTTACTGGGTATATGTAAGGGTTTACAACTACTTTAAAAGGTCATGTCCCCCCAAAGCTGGCATTTCAGTTTAGAGTGGACAGGGCTTGGTTAATCACTCATTGGGGTTGATTTACTAAAACTGGAGAGTGCAAAATCTGGTGCAGCTGTGCATGGCAGCCAATCAGCTTCAAACTTCAGCTTGTTCAATTAAGCTTTGACAAAAAAAAAAAAAAAAAAAAAAAAACAAAAAAAAAAACTTAGAAACTGATTGGTTTCTATGCAGAGCTCCGCCAGATTTAGCATTCTCTAGTTTTAGTAAATCCACTCAATTGATTTCCTTTATGTCCTTTGAATACCAGTGCCGGTGTTCTGCCGAGAAAGTTCCGCTCGGCGGATAAGTTCCCCCCGCTACTGCGCCTGCGCAGTAGGATCTGGCAGAAATAGCCGAAGCAGAACAACTGAAAATCAGCTGTACACGGCGCCTGTAAGAGGGCCCCTCGCGGGCTCGCTTCGCTCGCCACGCTTCGCTCGCCACGCTTCGCTCGCCACGCTTCGGGCACGGCCTCGCTTCGCTCGGCTCTTTTAGATTCCCCCTCTGGGTCCACTTGGATGGTGGGGAAGGAACCTGGACCTAGGGCGCAGGCGCCGTGTACAGCTGATTGAAGCGTTTGAGCTTCGGCCATCTCCGGCGGCTGACAGTAGTTCGTACTGCGCAGGCGCTGCGCCTGCGCAGTACAGGGGGGGGGGGAAACTTATCCGCCGAGGGAACTTTCTCGGCAAGACACCGGGATTCCTTTCCCAGATTTGTCAGCCAAGCTTCCTGACCAATAGCTTGTACAAAAATGTACTTACCTCATCAGTCTTTTCTTCGCTGCCTCCGCGGTCTCAATCTCGATCTCTACCGGCTTCACGGAAGGCTCCGGGTCAGCGGATGTGGAGGCCTCTAACGACCTTAGAGTCGGCTCGTTAAGCTCTAAAAAAACACGCAAAACGGATAATTAATGGAGATAAAAAAACATGTCAAGGAAAGAACTGGCTGCCATAGACAACAGGCCTCATTCAGTGTCTGATAAAAAGAACTGTCTGTATTCCCCACCAACCAACCAGCTCTCAATTCAACATCGAATGAAAATCTGAAGCGGTCCCTGGCAGAAAAAGCAGATATTTTCTCATATGCTCGATCCTGGGAGTCGGACACTCATTTCGATTCTGAACAGTGGTTTTCAAGCTTACCGACGCTCCTATAAAAAGGGTATTATGAACATATCCCTAATTGAAGTATAAAAGTCCTCACTAGATGGTACTATGTACCTGCAAGACTGGCCAAGATATACCCAGATGCTTCCCCCCCTATGCTATAGAGCAGGCTTTCTCAACCTTTTAACCCTAGAGGAACCCCAAAAATAATTTTCAGGTCTCGAGGAACCCTTCCTAAAACCATTTCATCAGGGCTCAATAGTAACTATGCCCCTTATATTGGTTGTCAATAGGAAGAATGTCCTCCTTAAAGTGGTGCTCAGAATGCCACCCTTAAAAGACAGCTAAAAAGATATTTGGTGTCATGCTGCTGGCTTTGCCCCTGGCAACCTCTGGAGGAACCCTGGTTGGGAATGGCTGCTATTGGCAATCATGTAGGTTCCATGTTCCATATTTGGTGGAAATGCCCTCGCATGAGGAGTTATTGGAATAAAATCTTCCATACACTAAGAAAAGTGACGGAGGGGGGGGGGGTTATTGATCTCTCAAGAAGCCACATATGCCCTCTTCAATCACAAGGTGAACAAACTCCCAAAACATACACAGACCCTTATTTTTTTTTATGTTTCTAGGAGCCAAGATTACGATTGAAGGTTTTTCCAAGCTTTTTCTGTCCCAATTGTAGCAACCAAGAGGAAAAATATCCTGGATCATGTCCCAGGAACAAACAGTAGCTAAGGGAACCCTGGGCTCTCTACATCAGGGTCCCTCTCTACCCGGGTCATTTACCCATCTGAGTGGTTTCTCTCATTCTGTTGGTTTTCCTCTCTTTTCATGTTTCTTCACAAGACACTACACTGCACAAGTGTCTTAATTGGGCGACACATCTCACTCAAGGATTCATATTGATCTTTGAATGACTTATTGATTTCACATTGGTGGTAACTCAGATGGTCCTTTGATCAAATATATTGGTCTGGGTCAGGACTTATTATTGTTTCACCTTGCCTCTATATTTGGACTATAAAAAAACCCAGTTTTGGGCCAAGGAGCCCAAGTCCTGGAGGAGATTGGAGGATTGGGATGTGGCTTTGGTCATGAGCGATGTCCGGTGGAACTTCTCACTCCACAGTGTGAGCCCATAGGGGTCAGGGCGAGCGGGCGGGGGGGGGGGGGGGGGGGGGGATGGGGTGTCACACTGGATAGCGGTCGGCCTTTGTCACCTCCAAAAAAATAGCTATCTCTTGGTATAATTTCCAACAGTCATAATTTACATACAGTGCCCTGCAAAAGTATTCAACCCCTTGGCATTTTTCGTGTTTGTTGCCTCACAACCTGGAATTAACATGGTTTGTTTGAGGATTTGCATCATTTAATTTACAGAACACGCCCACAATTTTAAAGATTTTTTTTTTATTATTGTGAAGCAAATAACAAATAGGACAAAATAACAGAAAAAGTCAATGTGCATAACTATTCACCCCCTAAAGTCAATACTTGGTAGAGACACCTTTTGCGGCTATCACAGCTCCAAGTCGCTTTGGAGAAGTCTCTATGATCTTGCCACATCTTACCACTGGGATTTTTGCCCATTCCTCCTTGCAAAACTGCTCCAGCTCCTTCAAGTTGGGATAGTTTGCGCTTGTGAACAGCAAAACTCTATTCTTCTATTGGATTGAGGTCTGGGCTTTGACTAGGCCATTCCAACACATTTACATGTTTCCCCTTAAACCACTCAAGTGTGGCTTTAGCAGTGTGTTTGGGGTCATTGTCCTGCTGGAAGGTGAACCTCCGTCCTAGCCTCTAATCACACACAGGGGGGTACAGGTTTTGCTCAAGAATATCCCTGTATTTAGCACCATCCATCTTTCTCTCAACTCTGACCAGTTTCCCAGTCCCGACTGCTGAAAAACATCCCCACAGCATGATGCTGCCACCACCATGTTTCACAGTGGGGATGGTGTTCTTTGGGTGATGTGATGTGTTGGGTTTGCACCAGACAGTGTTTTCTTTGATGGCCAGAAAGTTCAATTTTAGTCCCATCAGACCAGAGCACCTTCCTCCATACATTTTGGGAGTCTCCCACATGCCTTTTCGGCAACCTCAAAACGTGCCATATTGTTTTTTTGCTGAAAGTAATGACTTTCTTCTGGCCGCTCTGCCATAAAGCCCAACTCTATGGAGCGTACGGCTTATTGTCGTCCTATGTACAGATACTCCAGTCTCTGCTGTGGAACTCTGCAGCTCCTCCAGGGTTACCTTAGGTCTCTGTGCTGCCTCTCTGATTAATGCCCTCCATGCCCGGTCCGTGAGTTTTGGTGTGCGGCCGTCTCTTGGCAGGTTGGCTGTTGTGCCATGTTCTTTCCATTTGGTTATGATAGATTTGATGGTGCTCCTAGGGATCATCAAAGATTTGGATATTTTTTTTTATAACCTAACCCTGACTTGTACTTCTCAACAACATTCTCCCTTACTTGTTTGGAGAGTTCCTTGGTCTTCATGGCAGTGTTTGGTTAGTGGTGCCTCTTGCTTAGGTGTTGCAGCCTCTGGGGCCTTTCAAAAAGGTGTGTCTATGTAATGACAGGTCATGTGACACTTAGATTGCACACAGGTGGACATCATTTCACTAATTATGTGACTTCTGATGGTAATTGGTTGCACCAGAGCTTTTTATGGGCTTCATAACAAAGGGGGTGAATACATACGCACATGGCAATTATCAGTTTTTTATTTCTGAAAAATAGTTTTATGTATATTTTTTTCTAATTTTATTTCAGCAACTTAGACTATTGTGTTCTGATCCATCACATATAATTCAGATTATGAAAAAGGGATTGAATCAGTTGAAACAACTATCAAAAGAAAAAGGTGGACTTTGTGGGCACAACATGAGGCAGTGTTTTTGGTTCTGCAGCGGGGACATTTGTGGTCGGTATCCTTCTTTGGCTATTAAGATGCCCATATCCCACTAGGGAATCTATGGGCGCGGCTATATATATACCCTTAGCAGCACCCCCCCCCCAATAGGAGGAAGTCTTGGATAGATTTATATATATATATGGCTCCGGCCAGCATAGTAAGCTGAGGACTGGGTACACCTGGGTGGACACATCCAGTTTGTCAGGGTTGGGCTCAGCCCTTCCTTCTCTGAGCTGCCCGCTCAGCTGTCGGCTAATTGCCAGCTCCCATCTCTCCACATTTACTTAGCTGTCGATTTCCTGCTCGTCAGTCCTGCCTACTTAAGCCGTTCAGTCCAGTGGATCTCTGCTTTCGCCTTGGTCAACATCACAAGAGACTATCTCCTGCGATCCTGTTCAAGACTTGCTTCGCTGACATCCCTTCTGGCTCCAGATCCTGCTTGCTGTTCCACTACATTGATCCCTGACTTGTGGCTTGGCTGACTATCCGTTCCAGTTACTGAACTTTGGCTATGTTTTGACTACGTTTGTTCTTTTTACTTTTATTATTAAACAAGTGTGATTTGATTGTACTTCTGTCCTGGTCTGATTTCATGGTTTCTGACAAATCAGTGAAGGAGAAAAATTACCTGTTTGTAAAATTTTATAACAGAAACTAAAGAAAAACTTTTTTTTTTTTTTTTAATTTTTGATCCCGTTTTTCGAAACAGGAAGTGAGAGGAAATCCCTCCAAATTGGGGCATTCCCGGAAATAGTGTCCTTATTGGAAGATTCTCCCTCTATTCCTGTTCCAGCAACCACTTAAAATTTGGGATTTTCTTTCATGGTAAAACAGGAGAAACAGAGTGGGAGAATCTCCTTACCGGGGGAAACAAACAGCAGTTAAAAATAAAAACCTGACAGGGCTCTCCACTCTATTCAAAACTAAAAAAAAAAAAAAAAAAAACAAGTTTTACTTTAGTTCTACTTTAAGACATTTCCACAATAACAAATTATAACCTGAGCAACACAGTGGTGTAGTGGGTAGCACTCTCGCCTAGCAGTAAAAAGGGGTCGCTGGTCCAAATCCCAACCATGACACTACCTGCCTGGAGTTTGCATGTTCCCCCTGCGCCTGTGTGGGTTTCCTACGGGTACTCCGGTTTCCTCCCACAGTCTAAAGACATGCTGGTAGGTTAATTGGCTTCTGTCTAAATTGGCCCTAGTATATGAATGTGAGTTAGGGACCTTAGAATGTAAGCTCCTTGAGGGTAGGGACCAATGTGAATGTACAATGTATATGTAAAGCGCTGCGCAAATTGACGGCGCTATATAACCCTTAAATAAGAATAAAGAATAACATGTCGGGGTAAAGAACTATAAAGAGATAAAAAGCTGCAAGGCTTCTATTGGACACCAGAAGTGTTGTATGAAGCACACGGAAGATCTCATTGCCGGATTTTAATATTTACAGTGATACCTTCCACATCCTCCCATTCCTCCTCGCTGTCCCTCCGCACTGCTGTCTTCTATAACGGTCACATCCGGGACGGAGGCTTTTCCTTCCAAACTCAGCAAGGCTCTGCACAACACAATGTAATAAAATACAGAAACTAAATATTTGGATAAAAAGGATCAAGAAATGACCCCTCCCCACCCCCGAGCCACTCCTCCCTTCCTCTCTTACCTTTCCCACCAGGTGCTCTCTTCCCTCCCACTTCCCTCCTTCCCCCACCCTCTCTCCTGCCTATACAATCACCTCCTCCTGGGATTCCCAGTTTCCTGCCGCCCTGCCTACCTTTCTCCCTAAGAATTCAAGGCCCAACAATTCACTCCAAACTGATGACCTGCGGGGGCTTTTTAATTGGCGCCTAGAGAAAATTTGGGGTACCAATATTTGTCACCGTATCAGGGGTACAAAAAATTTTAAGGCTTGACGTGTTTTTTATCTATTTACTCAGTGCTTCCTCATCTATTCTATTTTTACCAAAAGATGTGTCATTTAATGCAATTTTGTACCTTAAGATTCACTTTAGTGTATTTTTTTTTTACTAATAATATGGGTTTGATCAACATCATGTGACATAAAAAATAAAATAAAATATATATCAGAACTTTTGCCATTTTAATCTTCAGGGACAGTGCTTTCAATACAATTGAGAAAATATATACTGTTTGGGGGTTTTTAATTAAGCTTCAGGCCTAAAATGTGCTAATATTCTGCCAAAACAGACCATTCTCATGTATCGCTATGTTGGCTATGAGCCCTGTTTAGCCCGTTTTATATACCAATGACTTAGACACCCGCCCAATACACACTAAAATTACAGTAGATAAAGTTTTAAATATTCTCTCTCTCTCTATATATATATATATATATATATATATATATAGATAGAGATCTATCTATATATATATATATATATATATATATATATATATTATATATATATATATATATATATATATAGATAGAGATCTATCTATATATATATATATATATATATATATATCGATATATATATATATATATATATATATAGATAGAGATCTATCTATATATATATATATAGATCTATCTATCTATCTATCTATCTATCTATCTATCTATCTATATATATATATATATATATATATATAGATAGAGATCTATCTATCTATATATATATATATATATATATATATATATATATATATATATATATATATATATATATATATATATATATTATATATATATATATATATATATCTCTATCTATCTATATACACATATATATCACACACACAATATAACCAAAAGTATTGGGACACCTGCCTTTACACGCACATGAACTTTAATGACATCCCAGTCTTAGTCCGTAGGGTTCAATATTGAGTTGGCCCACCCTTTACACCTATAACAGCTTCAACTCTTCTGGGAAGGCCGTCCACAAGGTTTAGGAGTGTGTCTATGGGAATGTTTGACCATTCTTCCAGAAGAGCATTTGTGAGGTCAGGCACTGATGTTGGATGAGAAGGCCTGGCTCGCAGTCTCTGCTCTAATTCATCCCAAAGGTGTTCTATTGGGTTGAGGTCAGGAGTCAAGGTGTTCTATTGGGTTGTGCAGGCCAGTCAAGTTCCTCCACCCCAAACTCGCTCATCCATGTCTATATGGACCTTGCTTTGTGCTCTGGTGCACAGTCATGTTGGAACAGGAAGGGGTCATCCCCAAACTGTTCCCACAAAGTTGGGAGCATGAAATTGTCCAAAATGTCTTGGTATGCTGACGCCTAAAGAGTTCCCTTCACTGGAACTAAGGGGCCAAGACCAACCCCTGAAAAACAACCCCCACACCACAATCCCCCCTCCACCAAATGATTTGGACCAGTACACAAAGCAAGGTCCATAAAGACATGGATGGGCAAGTTTCGGGTGGAAGAACTTGACTGGCCTCCACAGAGTCCTGACCTCAACCCGATAGAACACCTTTGGGATGGATTAGAGCGGAGACTGCGAGCCAGGCCTTCTCGTCCAACATCAGTGCCTGACCTCACAAATGCACTTCTGGAAGAATGATCAAACTTTCCCACAGACACACTCCTAAACCTTGTGGACGGCCTTCCCAGAAGAGTTGAAGCTGTTATAGCGGCAAAGGGTGGGCCAACTCAATAATGAACCCTACGGACTAAGACTGGGATGTCATTAAAGTTCATGTGCGTGTAAAGGCAGGCGTCCCAATACTTTTGACAATATAGTGTATCTTGTATCACTTTTTTTTTTGTAAAGTGGAATTCACTTTTAAAGGGATTATAAATTATATAAAGTAGGGAATTTCTGATGTTCGCACTTTTTGCCTCTGTCTATTATAAATGATAATATCTCTCCGGTAATTGCACATCTGATGACACACTCACTCGATCTCCCTCTCCGTGTCTTCAGATTTAATCGTTGTGGTTTTCTTTGTTTTTCTGACGCCTCTCTGTGCCGCGCTCTCTCCGCCTCCATCAGCCTTCTTTGTGGTTTTACCACCTGGCGCCCGGCTTCTGCTTTTCTTCCGAGGCGCCTTCCCGTCATCGGAAACGTCTCCCTTCTCATCTGTCAGATCAGAGCACAAAACAGAAGACACGTTCACAGGTGATGAACCTCACACAGAGCAACATATGACACACAAGCAACTGTCTGTACTACAGCCACCCCAGGGACTACAAGGCTCAGCCAAGACAAACACTGCATGGAGGAGGGGCGCTCCGGCCTTGATTTAGGATGGGCTTGTTTCATAGAGGAGCTGTTATCTCTCTCTATAACTAAATAAATGATATATATATATATATATAGATATATATATATATATATATATATATATATATATATATATATATCTATATATATATATATATATATAATATGTGTGTATGTATGTATGTATGTATGGATATAGATATAGATAGATAGATATATACATACATACATACATACATACATACATACACACACACACACACATATATATATATATATATATATATATATATATATATATATATATATTTATTATTATACATGTGAGGGGATACAGATAATGATAATACTGGGGATGCAGAACATGTATAATGCATATAAACAATAATATTATTGATACTGATGATGACACATGGATGAAGGTAATAAAGATAACAGGGATGCAGATAAAATAATATTGATGGAGGAGGTGCAGACAGAATAATAATTATGACAAATGGTGGAGATGCCGAAATAATAATAAAAAAAACTTGGGATTCAAAAATAATATAGTTATTATTACTAATAAGGGGATGCAGAAAAGAATAACAACAAAATAATAATAATTTTAATAAAACTGTCGGGATGCAGATATATTAATAATGCAGAAATAATGGTAAAAATGTTGGCGATGCAGATAGAATAATATTGAAATAATAATAAGAAGAATGATGGTGCAGAAAAAAAAAAAAAAATACTAGAAAGGGATGCAGAAAAATAATAATAATGCACAAATAATAATAATAGGGATGCTGAAATGATAATATTAATGCAGAAAAAAATAATGAAAATGGACGCAGAAAAAAAAAAATAATAATATTAATAAAAATGTTGGTGATGTGGATATAATATTAGTAGGGATGTTTAAATAAATAATAATAATAACAATAATAGGGATGCAGAAAAAAACAACAGTGCAGAAATAATAATCATAATAAAAGAAATGCCAACATAATAATAATAATAAAAATAATACAGAAATAGTATTATTAATGATGATGGGGATGCAGATATATGAGACGCAGAGATTATAATATCAAAGTATTATTGGGTTATATATATATATATATGGATCCATATCCTACTATATATAGATCCATATCTATCTATATATATAATATGTGTATGATGCAGACAGTATATATATAGTATATAATGAAGGTTATTATGATATAATGATGACAATGATTGGGGCGCACAGGCCATGTGACCCCTCTGCACCAATCCCCTGTGAGCAGTAGTCCCCGCCCCCCTCACCCTCTCTCCTCTTGGCGGGGGCTCTCCTGGCTCTCTTCCCCCCGCTCGGTCCCCCGGACTCCCCGCCGCCTCTCTTTGCCATCCCGGCGGCTCCCCTCCGTCCTCACATGCTTCTGTTGTGTAACAAACTCCCCTCGCAGGAAGTCACGTGTCCCCCCGCTCCCTTTCTGATTGGCCGAGCCGCCTCCTCCTCTCCCGGACTGGCCGCGGATATCTCGCGAGAGAGCGCGGTAACCTTGGAGACCGGCCTCTTCCGCTGCGCGCCACCGGCAACATGGCGGACGATGGAGAGCAGGTGAGGCTGTGCTCAGGAGAGGGGGGGTCCTTTGTCTTGTAGAGGTCCCCTGTGTCTGTCCGCCCTCCCCCACCTTCAGGTCCCGTGTTCTCCTCTGTGGACTCTATTCCTGGCCCCTCATTGGAGGAGAGCTCTGGGGGCTCGTTGTGGTAACCCATGGCAACGTACGTGGTTGTGCCAATCGCTGACGAAGCGTCGCAGTCTGAGCCCGCCATGACCTGTTACGCCATTTTTATGGCGGGTCAATTTTCATTATGTTTCGGTGTGGTGGCTGCCCATTGATTTCAATAGATTGTCGTAATCTCATCAGCCCCGGAAGATTTACCCCCTCCCCCCCCCCCCTCCTCTTCCTGACCGGGCCATTTTTGCGATACGGCACTGCGTTACTTTATCTGACAATTGCGCGGTCGGGCGACGCTGTACACAAATAACAATTTGTCCTTTTTTTTTTTTTTTTTCCCCCACAAATAGAGCTTTCTTTTGGTGGTATTTGATCACCTCTGCGGTTTTAATTTTTTGCGCTATAAACAAAAAAAGAGCAAAAATTTTTGAAAAAGAAAACAATTTTTTTACTTTGTGCTATAAAACACATCCAATAAAAAAAAAAAAAAAAAAAAAAAAAAAAAAAATATTCTTCATTAAAGTGGCTGTAAAGGCTCGTGTTTTTTTCACCCTATGAAAAAACACCTGTCAGTGACTGCGCCCCCCCCCCCCCCCCCCGTTTTACTTACCTGAACCCTGGAACTTGTCCCACGGGGACGCGCTGTCTCCCTGCCCGGGGGGTTCTTGGCTCTTGATTGGATAGATTGATAGCAGCACAGCCATTGGCTCTCGCTGCTGTCAATTAAATCCAATGATGTGGGGGGGGGGGGGGGTGTCATACATTTGGCGGCTATGGACTCCGAATGCTGGATTAGGGAGGCGCACATGCAAGGCAACCCCACCAGGAGGAGAGCGCTTCTCCTAGGGGGGTTATCAGATGTGGGGAGGAGCCGTGAGAGCCGCCGAGGGACCCCAGAAGAGGATGTTCGGGGGCCACTCTGTGCAAAACGAGCTGCTCAGTGGAGGTAAGTAAAAACAAAAACAAAAAAAAAAACTTACCCTTATGGCGCGTACACACGATCCAAATATTGTACGACAAATCATACAAGCTTTTTTGCTTAATAGTCGCAAGTAGAAAATTGAATAGGTAACTAAAGTCACGAAAATTCTCGTACGACAGAGAAAAAAAATTTCGGATGTCGTGTGTTGTGGTGTATTTTGTTTTTTTGTATTTTTCAGACGACAACTGTACCGACTACACGAAAATCATACGATCCGGAATCGTACGCGGAAAGTTTTCGTGCTCGTCCGGTCGAATAATATCAGATGAACTGTCGTGATCGGCTCTCGAAAGTAGCGTACACACGATCCGAAAATCGTACGATCTTTCCTCGGACGACAGTTTTCGTACGATATTCGGATCGTGTGTACTAGACATTACAATGACTTTCATTTAGGCCAATATGTATTCTGCTACATATTTCTGGTAAAAAAAATATATATGTATGTATGTGTGTGTGTATGTATATGTGTGTGTGTGTAAAATATATATATATATATATATATATATATATATATATATATATATATAATATATATATTTTGCTAGTAATGGCAATGATCAGCGACTTCTAGCAGGACTGTGAAATTGCGGCGCATGTTCTTATACTAAGGCCCCTTTCACACTGAGGCGTTTTAGAGCTAAAAATACCGCATGAAGAACGCCCCCCATGTATCTCAGTGTAACCTTTCACACTGAGGCGTTGTGCTGGCTGTGCGTTGGAAAAAATCCTGCAAACAGCTTTTTTTGGATCATCTTTGGGGCGCATAAAATAGCGCTGTAAAAACGTCTATCCCAATTGAAATGAATGGGAAACGCTGTAAAACCGCGGTAATACTGCTTTAAAAACGCCCAGAAACTGTGGGGAAGATCACATGACCGCATGGTCAGGTTTGCTGAGGCTAGCGCTTAAAAAAAAAAAAAAAAAAAAAAAAAAACGCTATTAAAACGCATGGGCGTTAGCGCTATTTTTACCGCTAACGCGGTAAAACCGCTGCAAAACGCGGTACTAACGCTCATCGTTTTACTGCGGTTTTGCAACCACTCAGTGTGAAAGTAGCCTAAGTGACACTTTTTGGGGACCAGTGACAGCAATACCGTGATAATTCTATGCACTGTCACTGTACTAATGACACTGGCTGGGAAGGGGTTAACATCAGGGGCGATCAAAAACCGCCTCCATGTGAAAGGGGTCTTGGGCACGAAGGGGTTAAGGGAAAAACAAGCGTGTCTAAAAGAGCAAGCGGGTATATTGAGAGATCTGAGGCCTGATTGTTATGGGTGTCCTATGGTCATCACTGAAGGACTCTTACCGCCTCTGTGTACTGGGGGGGGTCTGTGGCCTCTGTGAGGGGGGGGGGGGGGTTGTGGCCTCTGTGAGGGGGGGGGGGGGGTTGTGGCCTCTGTGAGGGGGGGGGGGTCTGTGGCCTCTGTGAGGGGGGGGGGGTCTGTGGCCTCTGTGAGGGGGGGGGTCTGTGGCCTCTGTGAGGGGGGGGGGGGTTGTGGCCTCTGTGAGGGGGGTGGGTCTGTGGCCTCTGTGAGGGGGGGTCTGTGGCCTCTGTGAGGGGGGGGGGGGGTTGTGGCCTCTGTGAGGGGGGGGGGGGGGGGGGTTGTGGCCTCTGTGAGGGGGGGGGGGTTGTGGCCTCTGTGAGGGGGGGGGGGGGGGTTGTGGCCTCTGTGAGGGGGGGTTGTGGCCTCTGTGAGGGGGGGGTTGTGGCCTCTGTGAGGGGGGGGGGGTTGTGGCCTCTGTGAGAGGGGGGGGTTGTGGCCTCTGTGAGAGGGGGGGGGGGGTTGTGGCCTCTGTGAGAGGGGGGGGGTTGTGGCCTCTGTGAGAGGGGGGGGGGGTTGTGGCCTCTGTGAGAGGGGGGGGTTGTGGCCTCTGTGAGAGGGGGGGTTGTGGCCTCTGAGAGGGGGGTTGTGGCCTCTGTGAGAGGGGGGGGTTGTGGCCTCTGTGAGAGGGGGGGTTGTGGCCTCTGTGAGAGGGGGGGGGTTGTGGCCTCTGTGAGAGGGGGGGGTTGTGGCCTCTGTGAGAGGGGGGGGGTTGTGGCCTCTGTGAGAGGGGGGGGGTTGTGGCCTCTGTGAGAGGGGGGGTTGTGGCCTCTGTGAGAGGGGGGGGTTGTGGCCTCTGTGAGAGGGGGGGGGTTGTGGCCTCTGTGAGAGGGGGGGGTTGTGGCCTCTGTGAGAGGGGGGGGTTGTGGCCTCTGTGAGAGGGGGGGGGGTTGTGGCCTCTGTGAGAGGGGGGGGTTGTGGCCTCTGTGAGAGGGGGGGGGGTTGTGGCCTCTGTGAGAGGGGGGGGGGTTGTGGCCTCTGTGAGAGGGGGGGGTTGTGGCCTCTGTGAGAGGGGGGGGGTTGTGGCCTCTGTGAGAGGGGGGGGTTGTGGCCTCTGTGAGAGGGGGGGGTTGTGGCCTCTGTGAGAGGGGGGGGGGTTGTGGCCTCTGTGAGAGGGGGGGTTGTGGCCTCTGTGAGAGGGGGGGGTTGTGGCCTCTGTGAGAGGGGGGGGTTTGTGGCCTCTGTGGGGGGGGGGGGTTGTGGCCTCTGTGAGAGGGGGGGGTTGTGGCCTCTGTGAGAGGGGGGGGGGGGTTGTGGCCTCTGTGAGAGGGGGGGGGGGGGGTTGTGGCCTCTGTGAGAGGGGGGGGGGGTTGTGGCCTCTGTGAGAGGGGGGGGGGTGTGGCCTCTGTGAGAGGGGGGGGGGGGTTGTGGCCTCTGTGAGAGGGGGGGGGGGTTGTGGCCTCTGTGAGAGGGGGGGGTTGTGGCCTCTGTGAGAGGGGGGGGGGTTGTGGCCTCTGTGAGAGGGGGGGGGGTTGTGGCCTCTGTGAGAGGGGGGGGGGTTGTGGCCTCTGTGAGAGGGGGGGGGGGGTTGTGGCCTCTGTGAGAGGGGGGGGGGGGTTGTGGCCTCTGTGAGAGGGGGGGGGGGGGGGTTGTGGCCTCTGTGAGAGGGGGGGGGGTTGTGGCCTCTGTGAGAGGGGGGGGGGTTGTGGCCTCTGTGAGAGGGGGGGGGGTTGTGGCCTCTGTGAGAGGGGGGGGGGGGGGTTGTGGCCTCTGTGAGAGGGGGGGGGGGGGGTTGTGGCCTCTGTGAGGGGGGGAGGGGGTTGTGGCCTCTGTGTACGGGGGGGGGTTGTGGCCTCTGTGAGGGGGGGGAGGGGTGTGTGGCCTCTGTGAGGGGGGGGAGGGGTGTGTGGCCTCTGTACGGGGGGGGTGTGTGGCCTCTGTACGGGGGGGGGGTGTGGCCTCTGTACGGGGGGGGGGTGGCCTCTGTGGGGGGGGGGTTGTGGCCTCTGTGTGGCGGCTGGATCCAAAGAACAGTCGTGGAGCTGTCATTGCTGTTCCCCTGACTTTATTGCTTTGAGCCTCTGAACTGCAGCAAGTATACAGTCAGTGCTGCCAGAACTCCTGGCCTACATACGTTATTTCCAGTTAAGGTTTAACACAGCTGCAGTATTTGCTGGATAGAGTTAGCAGCTCACCGATTTGGTTGCTTCTTTAATCTATTAACTCGTACCTTCTGTCTGACCTGCAGCCAACCACAAACACAGTGGAGGAGCCTCTGGACTTGATCCGGCTGAGCTTGGATGAACGGATCTATGTGAAGATGAGGAACGACCGAGAACTCCGGGGGAGGTTACATGTGAGTGTCTCCCTATTATCTCTATGATGTATAATTACAGCCCCAGGAAATACATTAATCACTTCCTGTCTGAACAGGCTTATGATCAGCACTTGAATATGATCCTGGGGGATGTGGAGGAGACGGTGACCACCATCGAAATTGATGAGGAAACCTATGAGGAGATTTATAAGGTGAGTACAAGTCACATGACTGCTATGTTTGTAAAATGTTCTCACTAGATGGAGTTCTATAGTCACAGCATACACTTTTTATTTTATACTATCAGCATTGTAATAAAACAAACCATTGTTATATTTACCGTATTTATCGGCGTATAACACGCACTTTTTTTCCCCTTAAAATCAGGGGAAAATCGCGGGTGCGTGTTATACGTCGATCCCTGCTATTTTGTGAACTATCGGAGCGATCACCGCCGACATTCACATAGCATGTATTTTTAAATATGGCGCCGCGGAGTTCGGAGGGACTCGGGGGCGCTCGTTCAGCTGAACGAGCGCCGCCGAGAACACAGTGACTGGGCGGAGCCGAGATGCACATAGCCGAGGGTTCTCGGCTCTTCTCGGCGCCATTCACAGTCCCGCCCAGTTCCGCCATTGGACCTCTGTTATGTCCATCATAGGGACTGGGCGTGACTGTGAACGGCGCCGAGAAGAGCCGAGAACCCTCGGCTATGTGTATCTCGGCTCCGCCCAGTCACTGTGTTCTCGGCGGCGCTCGTTCAGCTGAACGAGCGCCGAGTCCCTCCGAACTCCGCGGCGCCATATTTAAAAATACACAGTGTAACTTGTGTATGTCGGCGGCGGTGTATGTTGGGGACAAGGCTGCACTGACCACTGGGGACAAGGCTGCACTGACCACTGGGGACAAGGCTGCACTGACCACTGGGGACAAGGCTGCACTGACCACTGGGGACAAGGCTGCACTGACCACTGGGGACAAGGCTGCACTGACCACTGGGGACAAGGCTGCACTGGGGACATGGCTGCACTGACCACTGGGGACATGGCTGCACTGGGGCAAAGCTGCACTGACAAGGCTGCACTGGACACTGGGGCAAGGATGCACTGACAAGGCTGCAGATGGACACCAATAACGCTGCATTGATGGACATTTAAATGTACGTTTTTTTTTTTTTCCTTAAAATTCCCTCCTAAACTTGGGGTGCGTGTTATACGCCGATAATTACGGTAATAATCCATTATAAGCTTGAAAAATCTCCTCTTGTTTTGTGAGCTGTGCCTGTCTGTTGGCAGTCTCTTTCCACATATTCCTGGATTCCCAGCATGCTTTGCAGCTTCTCCATTGCTAAGGACTACATATCCCATGGTACCTTGTTGCCTGCTAGCTGATTCCTGTATTGACTCCGCCTCCTGAAACTCCTCCTCTAAGCAACTCCTGTAGTTCAGAAGGCAGGCTCTGTGAAATGTGTGACAAAGCAGTGCCTACTAAGAGGATATAGTGACTACAGGTCACAGAAGTCAGGGAAGTAAATGTGTGAGGTCTTCACAAAGTAAGTTTACAAACTTAAAGCTCATACAGATTAATTGGAATAGAAATAATTGAAATGTATGCACTTCAACCTCTTAGGATATACCCATACATCTACGGGGTTGAAGTGGTTATACCGGCATGATCCCTGCACCTGCAATCATCCTGGTTTTTACATTTTCAGGCGTCGATCGGCATTTATGTGGAAGTGATCAAAGTGGCTGTACAGCCACTCGATCACTTCTACAGAGCGTGAAAGCCCCCCCCCGGGGCTAGCTGTGCGATCAAGGAGCTGGGTACCACCAACCACTCCTATTCTCAGTATCAGTCCATCTGTGTGTACCCGCCTCCCCTCTGTGATGTAAGAAACCGGGATCAATGAGGATTTTGTCATGTCTGGTTGCAGTGTGATGTTTACAAGCCATTGCCGGCTTGTAACGCATCTGATCAAGCCAATATTAGTTTGATCGGATACTTTCAGGGCAGAGGAGAGACCTGTGTAATAGACCCCAGATCTCGCCTTAAAGAAGACTTGTCATGCTTATTGTTATCACAAGGGATGCTGTTCATTCGTTGTGATAGCAATAAAATTGATCAAGAAGAAAAATGAAAGGGACAAGGTAATAAAAATAAATACATAATGAAAAAGCCCCAGCCCCCCATGGCAAATGCCACACATATGTAAACGGTGATCGCACCACACATATGAGGTATCAAAGCGGGAGCAATAATTCTAGCCAGCCCCCCCCCCCCCACCTCCTGTGTAGATTTAAACTTGTAACCTGTAAAGGCTTTTAGGATGTCGCTTATGAAGATTTATAGGTACCGCGGTTTATCGCCGTTTCATGGGCATACTCCGTTTTAGTCTGGGTTCACACTATTAAATTGGATATGGGTTTCCCCGCATTCAATTTGCATGACATCAGCGTGTGACCGGCTCTCAATGGAGCCGGTTCACACATTTCCGGGGCGGCTGCGGAGCGCACTGCAGAAGAGTCCTGTGCGCCTATGGCTCTGTTTTCAGGTCCAAATTCAGCCAAAAATTTGGAGCTGAAATGGGGAACGCGCCGGACCCACTGCTGCGAGCCGCGCCCTACAGTGTGAACCTAGTCTTAAAGTGACATGTTTGGTATCTATTTGCTTGACTAATTATCATTTTATAATCCACCAAAAATGTGGGTATTATAATGTTCGTGCGCACTAAAATTCATTAAAGTGTGTGTATACAGTGGAACCTCGGATTACAAGCCTAATTATGCTCGTAATCCAAAGTACTCGCATATCAAAGCGAGTTTTACCATTGAAGTCAATGGAAACGAAAATAATTAGTTCCGCATTGACTTCAATGGGATGCAATACTGCCTCAGAAACAGCCGAAAAGGCCCGAGCACACTTCGGCTGACCTCGGCAAACCTCAGAGACTCTATTCACGAGCCTTGCTGAGGTCAGCCGAAGTGTCCTCGGGCCTTTCTGTGCATTTCCGCACTCCGGCGATCGGTGCTGTTTTGGCTCCGACGCCCCCCCCCCACCTCAGGCCAAAAGCGGTACTGCACACCACTCTTGGCCTGAATCCTGCTCGTTTTGCAAAACGCTCGTTAACCACGTTACTCGCAAACCGAGGTTCCATTTTGTGTGTGTATATGTGTGTGTATATATATATATATACACTACCGTTCAAAAGTTTGGGGTCACCCAAACAATTTTGTGTTTTCCATGAAAAGTCACACTTATTCACCACCATACGTTGTGAAATGAATAGAAAATAGAGTCAAGACATTGACAAGGTTAGAAATAATGATTTGTATTTGAAATAACATTGTTTTTACATCAAACTTTGCTTTCATCAAAGAATCCTCCTTTTGCAGCAATTACAGCATTGCACACCTTTGGCATTCTAGCTGTTAATTTATTGAGGTAAGCTGGAGAAATTGCACCCCACGCTTCTAGAAGCAGCTCCCACAAGTTGGAATGGTTGGATGGGCACTTCTGGCGTACCATACGGTCAAGCTGCTCCCACAACAGCTCAATGGGGTTCAGATCTGGTGACTGTGCTGGCCACTCCATTACCGATAGAATACCAGCTGCCTGCTTCTGCTGTAAATAGTTCTTGCACAATTTGGAGGTGTGTTTAGGGTCATTGTCCGGTTGTAGGATGAAATTGGCTCCAATCAAGCGCTGTCCACTGGGTATGGCATGGCGTTGCAAAATGGAGTGATAGCCTTCCTTAGCTTTTACCCTGTACAAAGCTCCCACCTTACCAGCACCAAAGCAACCCCAGACCATCACATTACCTCCACCATGCTTAACAGATGGCGTCAGGCATTCTTCCAGCATCTTTTCATTTGTTCTGCGTCTCACAAACGTTCTTCTTTGTGATCCAAACACCTCAAACTTGGATTCATCCGTCCACAACACTTTTTTCCAGTCTTCCTCTGTCCAATGTCTGTGTTCTTTTGCCCATCTTAATCTTTTTCTTTTATTGGCCAGTCTCAGATATGGCTTTTTCTTTGCCACTCTGCCCTGAAGCCCAAAATCCCGCAGCCGCCTCTTCACTGTAGATGTTGACACTGGTGTTTTGCGGGTACTATTTAATGAAGATGCCAGTTGGGGACCTGTGAGGCGTCTGTTTCTCAAACTAGAGACTCTAATGTGCTTATCTTCTTGCTTAGTTGTGCAACGCGGCCTCCCACTTCTTTTTCTACTCTGGTTAGAGCCTGTTTGTGCTGTCCTCTGAAGGGAGTAGTACACACCGTTGTAGGAAATCTTCAATTTCTTTGCAATTTCTCGCATGGAATAGCCTTCATTTCTAAGAACAAGAATAGACTGTCGAGTTTCAGATGAAAGTTCTCTTTTTCTGGCCATTTTGAGCGTTTAATTGACCCCACAAATGTGATGCTCCAGAAACTCAATCTGCTCACAGGAAGGTCAGTTTTGTAGCTTCTGGAAGGAGCTAGACTGTTTTTAGATGTGTGAACATGATTGCACAAGGGTTTGCTAATCATCAATTAGCCTTCTGAGCCAATGAGCAAACACATTGTACCATTAGAACACTGGAGTGATAGTTGCTGGAAATGGGCCTCTATACACCTATGTAGATATTGCACCAAAAACTAGACATTTGCAGTTAGAATAGTCATTTACCACATTAGCAATGTATAGAGTATATTTGTTTAAAGTTAGGACTAGTTTAAAGTTAGCTTCATTTAAAAGTACAGTGCTTTTCCTTCAAAAATAAGGACATTTCAATGTGACCCCAAACTTTTGAACGGTAGTGTGTATATATATATATATATATATATATATATATATATATATATATATATATATATATATATATATATATATATATATATATATATATATATATATATATATAATATATATAATATAATAAATATATATATATATATATATATATATATATATATATATATATATATATATATATATATATATATATATATATATATTACACTCTTCTCCCCCCCGTTCTTAAACCCCCCTTCTTAAATATTTAGCACTTAAAATGGCTGCACCAAAAAATTGCAACAATCACAATTTCATTCTCTTGGTTCTCTACTTTCAAAAAAAAAAAAGTATGTATGCTTGGGTTTTTTTTTTTGTTGCTAGAACATTAGGATTTTTTTTTTTTTTTTTTTCATGTATGTGAGAAGTGTCTGAAATGGGCCTTGAGGTATAGTGGTTAATGGGGAAATGTATGATTTTATGTTTTAACCAAATGAATCAATGACGTTCCTTTTTCTCTTCTAGTCTACGAAGAGGAACATCCCCATGCTTTTTGTCCGCGGTGATGGCGTTGTGCTCGTAGCTCCTCCATTAAGAGTTGGATGATGAGTTTCAGCAAAGAGTCTCTAACAAGCCAGAGTCCCATGAACCTCCACCGTCTCTTCTCACCCAATCCCCCGACACACAGGGATATTTTTCTTGCTCATAGCAGGAGAGCATAATACAGAGTCTAATTCAATATATCTCCTTCTGATGGGAAACTACAAGTCCCAGCATGCCTTTCCAGCTGGGGATGAGCAGAATCAGCCTTGTTTCTTATAAGCAGGAGAGCTGCAGATTGCCTATGGGTGCTGTAGCTCTGCATTGCAGAGAGGCAATTCTAGTCTTTGGGCCTGATTCACACCTATGGCATTTTTAGTGCATTTTGCATCTACAGTCTATTTATCATGGTTTCCTATGGAACACGTTCTGTAGTGCAAATCTGCAAAAAGCACAAAAAATGCATAGGTGTGAATCAGGCCTTAATCTAAAATACAGCAAAATTGTGTTTTTCTTTTGGCAGATGCCACAGTTTTTATTTTGTAATGAATTTGATGGTGTGAAAGTCAGCTCAAAAATTACTTTTTTTATATTTGATGGAAGCAGCAGAAGGCTTGTACAGGTTTTACTGTATCTGTTTGGTTTAGAATGGAACTTTCAAATCGTTGATGCTTCTTTTGGCGTGGACATGTCGTCATATGTCAATTAAACTTTTATTTTTAGAGCTGACTAAAAGCATTTGTGTTCTTGTTTGTGTGTTGTTTTTAAAATGATTAAAAAAAAAAAAAAATTGCAGTGTGAGCCCAGACCCCAGCACGACTTGCATGCAACATCTTTAACAGAAGTCAATGCAAGTCGGACCAAACTTGGTGCAGGAACCTTTTTCTAAGTTGGAGCGACTCAAGTTGCACCGTTGACAATGGGTCAGTTGCACTGAACGGGGTCTGACTTCTGATGCGACAAGTGCTCCAAAGTCGGAGCGATTGTCGCAGCGGTGTGAGCCGGGCCGGACTCGTACAGGCCTGTAGAAATGTTTAGGATTTCACAAAATGTCGCTAAGTCTGGGTTCACATATATGAGAATTTAATGTGTTTTTTTAACTGCATACAATTCGCATAATGTAAATGTGACCGGCTTTCAATGGAGCTGGTTCACACATGTGCACGGCGGCTATGGTGCAGTTTTGAAAAGGGACCTGTGCATTTTGGGGTCTGGTTCAGGTAAATATGCTGGATTCCGGATTGCAAACCGCAGCTGCATATATGTGAACCCAGTTTTACTGCGGCAGGTTGGCTCACCTGGGCAAAAGTATGTTCCTTTACATGGCTTTGCCTTTTGGCCACTAGGGGGCGGGCGGCCGCCGTGCACCCGTGATCGTTTGTGACAGAGCAAGAACTGGGATCTGTGTGTGCAAACACACAGATCCCAGTTCTCTCGGGAGAAGAGACAGATCGTGTGTTCATACTCCATTATGAACACCGATCTGTCATCTCTCCTAGTCAGTCCCCCCCCCCCCCCCCCACAGTTAGAACACAGTTAACTCCTTGATCGCCCCCTAGTGTTAACCTCTTCACTGCTAGTGACATTTATACAGTAATCAGTGCATTTTTATAGTACTGATCGCTGTATTATTGTCACTGGTCCCAAAAAATTTGTCCGCCGCAATATCGCAGTCCTGTAAAAAATTGCTGATCACCGCCATTACTAGTAAAGAAAAATAAATAAATAAAAATGCCATAAATCTATCCCCTATTTTATAGGCGCTATAACTTTTGCGCAAACCAATCAATATACACTTATTTGTGTAAACTGAATTCACCCCTAAAATATGAAGATGAATAGTTGCGCTATCCCCCCCCCCCCCCCCCAATTGTGGGAATAAGACGGGCACTCCTGCACACCTTGGTGCTATAAAATGTAAAATACATATCGGCCTAAACTGAAGTTATTTATTATAGCAAAAAGTAAAAGATATTGTGTTTTTTTTCTTTTCTCTTTTCTTTTTCTTTTCCTTTTTTTTTTTTTTTTTTTTTTTTTTTTTTTTCAAAATTGTCGCTCTTCTTCTTTTGTTTATAGCGCAAAATATTAACACTGCAGAGGTGATTCAATACCACCAAAAGAAAGCTCTATTTGGAAGGACATCAATTTTGTTTGGGTACAGCGGTGCACAACCGCGCACTAGTCAGTTAAAGCGACGCAGTGCCGAATCTCAAAAAATGGCCTGGTCATTGAGCAACCAAAGCTTCCGGGGCTGAAGTGATTAAACCCACGTCATAAAAAAACAGAAAAAAACTGTCCAATAAATGGTGTATTACATTCTGTCCTGAAATAAAAACTCCGGTGCCGAAACAGAAAATTCAGGATGCACTTGGCCAAAAACCGAAATGGGCAGATTTTTAAATTTAATTAACGTGGTTGGCATTTTTTGCATTGAAGTCAGTGGGAAGCAGCATGGCATTATCGGTGAGCACTGACCAGTGTGTTCTATTGGGGGGGGGGGGGGGCGCTCCCCCTGTCAGAACAGAATAGCTCAGCGATGGAGATCGCTGTATTAACATCGCATAGTTAGTACAGAGAGTGCCTTAGTTTTTATGTTCAGCCTGCTGGGTTGCATGAAAAAAAAAACTGCTTGTGTGTACCAAGCTTTAAAGAGGAAGTAAACTTCCCTGGCTTGTTTGTACCTATAGGTAAGCCTTATTATACTGTAAATCTCCTAAACTTGCAGCGTTTAGGAGATGATTACTGTATACGCCGCTGATGACACCATCGGTGCATGTGCTCTGAAGGAACAGCCACCCCTGCCGTTTCTTCAGAGCCATGTGCTGTGACCGGCGGCTCCCGCGCTTGCCGGAGTCCTTGGATTAGGAAGGAAGATGGGCGAGGATGGTTGCGGCCTCCAGCGGTGACAACGGGGGCTTTGTTTGCAGGTAAGTTTCACATGATGTGCTAGTAAGCGATGCATACTAGCACATTATGCCTTTACTTTGCAGGTCAGCAAAAAGAAAGGGGGGGGGGGGAGGCAACATCTACTTTCTTTTTTAGAAGAGAAGTTCAGGGTTTTTTTTTGTTTTTTTCTTCAAAATTATACTTGCCTAGGTGGATGCTACATTGGTCCCCTGCCGGCTCCAACACTGAGAACTGAGGGATCAAACACCTACTGATCATTCAGTTCTCATAGCTCTATTAGCGGAGGGCTCAGAGAACTGACAGTCACCGTTGCCTGCCGAAAACGGGTCACGGGAGTGCAGAACAATCCACAGGGAGGGGTACAGCCAAACGAGCTTTGGCTGTAGTTCTCCTTTTAATGCTACAACATACAAAGTCGTTTTACACAATTGTACTTTTTCTACTTTTGTGGTTACAATTTCATAAAGACCCTTTTCTGTTCCACCATGACTGTGCCCCTTCTACAGAGCCAGCTTCATAAAGACGTGTCTTGACCAGTCTGATGTGGAGGAACGCGTGTGTCCTGACCTCAACCCTACTGAACACTTTTGGGATGATTTAGAATTCAGATTATGAACCAGATCTACTCCCGACATCAGCATCTGACCTCACAAATGGTCTCCAATGCCCACAGACATTCCAAACTCTTGGTGGATAATCTTGGAGGAATTTTTAGCTGTAAAAGGAGTTCAGCTTCATGTTATTGACCCTGGTGTTAGAATGGGATGTCCAACTAGCTTATGTAGGTGTAATGGTCAAGTTTTTATTTTTTTCCCATTATCTGGATGGACTGGTGTCTTTCTTCGATCTTACCAACTATGTACATGACCCTTTCATATCAGCCTGGGTTAGGTCACACAATACCAGTTTATTTTTACAGTATGAAATAAAATGGCAATAACAAGGTGAGATTTGGTGTCACAATACAGAAACTTCTTCTGTTCTTCTTGGAGCATTGCTGCTGAACGTGACATCTCACCTGGGACCTCAGAAGTCTTGTTTGCAAATGACAGCAGCATTGGTGATGCAGTTGCCAAGTCAAACAACATTCCAGAGCAGGGGTGTCCAACTCGATTTCATCTAGGGCCGCATCAGCATTATGGTTGTCCTCAAAGGGACGGTTCTATCTGAAGACACCCCCCCCATTAAATGTCTAGAGCAGGGATATACAATTAGCGGACCTCCAGCTGTTGCAAAACTACAAGTCCCATCATGCCTCTGCCTCTGGGTGTCTTGCTTGTGGCTATCAGAGTTTTGCTATGCCTCATGGGACTTGTAGTTCTGCAACAGCCGGAGATCCGCTAATTGCATATCCCTGGTCTAGAGTCTCCCACCTTCCCTTACATCACAGTACCTTACCTTGTGCTGCTGCTGAGAAGAAACTGGTGGTGGAGCTGGGAAGCAGAAAGTCCGGGGTCTGGAGGAGGGCTGGAGTCTGCTAAATGCTGAGACCAGGGGAGGTGGAGATGAGTGGTGGGGGGAGAATCTGCAAGAGGAGTTCTGTCCTCTTCTCTGCTGCCGACTGCCGAGGCAAGGTGGGGGTGGAGATGAGGAAGGTGCGACAGCTGCAGGAGAGGTGCGAGGGCCACGTGGAATGGCCTGGAGGGCCGCATTCAGCCCACGGGCCTTGTGTTTAACACGTGCTCTAGAGCAGTGGTTCTCAACCCTGTCCTCAAGTACCCCCAACAGACCATGTTTTGGGAATTTCTTTTAGATAAAATAGCTGTCCAAAATACCAAGCCATTGACTCTGATTTAACCGATGGCCGACCAGCCGCCGTCATTATACTGCGGCAGGTTGGCACGATCCCGCGAGCCATCGTAGCTATGCGTCGGCTCCTTTAAGCAGGATAGAAGGCGTCCGCTGTACTGGGGGGGGGGGGTGCCGATGCTAGTGACCGACGGTCGCGATGACAGCCGGCCACGAGCGATCGCAGGCACAAGAGGCAGAACGGGGACATATGTGTGTGTAAACACACAAATCCCTGTTCTGTGCTGTGAGGAGAGAGAGATCGTGTGTTCCTAATAGCTAGGAACCAAAATCTGTCGTCCCCTCCCCCTACAGTTCGAACACACGCATAGGGGACACATTTGACCCCTTGATCGCCCCCTAGTGTTAACCCCTTCCCTACCAGTGACATTTATACAGTAATCAGTGCATTTTTATAGCACCGATCGCTGTATAATTGTCAATCGACCCAAAAATCTGTCAAAAGTGTCCGATGTGTTCAGCTGCAATATCGCAATCTTGATAAAAATCGCCGATCGCCGCCATTACTAGTAAAAAAAATAAATAATAAAAATGCCATAAATCTATCCCCTATTTTGTAGACGCTATAACTTTTGCGCAAACCAATCAATATACGCTTTTTGCGATTTTTATTACCAAAAATATGTAGAAGAATACAGATCGGCCTTAACTGAGAAAAAAACTGTCTTTTTTTTAAAAAAGAATGGGGATCTTTATTAGAGCAAAAAGTAAAAAATATTGTGTTTTTCTTTTTTCAAAATCGTCGCTTTTTTTTTTGTTTATAGCACAAAAAATAAAAACTACAGAGCTGATCAAATACCAACAAAAGAAAGCTCTATTTGTGGGAAAAAAAGGACGTCAATTTTGTTTGGGTACAGCGTCGCACAACCACGCGATTGTCAGTTAAAGCGATGCAGTGCCCTATCGCAAAAAGTGCTCTGGTCAGGAAGGGGGTAAATTCTTTCGGGGCTGAAGTGGTTAGGGCAAGATGAAGGAAAACCTGCAAACATGGCCTGTTGGGGGTACTTGAGGACCGGGTTGAGAACCGCTGCTCTAGAGGATCCCCAGTGTTCAAAAGGTGAACACGTTAGAAAATATTAACCCTTTCCTTATATGTGGAGGCAGGCCTTATTCTGTGCTGCCACATATATACGCCACTGTTTTGTGCTGCAACCACGCTCAGTTGTGCACCACAAGACTGTGACCACACTGTCATAGACAGCTTTCCGTTACATCACAATGATTGGGAGCCGGTGAGGCACGCTCCTGATCACAACTGGAAAGCCCATGAAACACCCCTGGCATTACCATTACTTAAAGGGCCGACAGGATGGGATTAAAGTGATTTTTAGAGGTAGTAATTAAAAAAAATAAATAAACATGTTATTCTTACCTGCTCTGTGCAATGGTTTTGGGTCCCTCGCCAGCTCCTCCACCCTGCTAAGTGCCCCCAACAACAAGCCTCATGCTACGAGGGCACTCAAAAAACCTAGCTTGTGAACAGACATCTATTCACACACACAGCGCAGCTTTTTCCCTGCCCCATCTCCTGTAGTATATCTGCAGTCTCTGATCTTCTCCTGTAGTATATCTGCAGTCTCTGATCTTCTCCTGTAGTATGTCTGCAGTCTCTGATCTTCTCCTGTAGTATATCTGCAGTCTCTGATCTTCTCCTGTAGTATATCTGCAGTCTCTGATCTTCTCCTGTAGTATATCTGCAGTCTCTGATCTTCTCCTGTAGTATGTCTGCAGTCTCTGATCTTCTCCTGTAGTATATCTGCAGTCTCTGATCTTCTCCTGTAGTATGTCTGCAGTCTCTGATCATCTCCTGTAGTATGTCTGCAGTCTCTGATCTTCTCCTGTACTATGTCTGCAGTCTCTGATCTTCTCCTGTATTATGTCTGCAGTCTCTGATCTTCTCCTGTATTATGTCTGCAGTCTCTGATCTTCTCCTGTATTATGTCTGCAGTCTCTGACCATCTCCTGTAGTATATCTGCAGTCTCTGATCTTCTCCTGTAGTATATCTGCAGTCTCTGATCTTCTCCTGTAGTACGTTTTGCAGTCTCTGCAAAGGTCGCACTTGCAATCAGGCCCTGGTGTTCATCCCCTCTGCTGAAAAGGGGTCACAGGAGTGCAAAAACGAACTGCACCCCTGTGATCCATAGTACAGCCAAACAAGCTCTAGCTATACTTCTCCTTTAATAACCAGCTCAGCCCTGGTACCTGTATACCTCTCTACGGACCAGAGCAGTTTTTATATTTCTATTATGGGCCTGTTTATTCAGTGGTCACTTTGTCATTAAAGCGGTTGTGTGGGCGGGAGCCGCCGGTCGTGGCACGGGCGGCCGTTCCTTCAGAGTGCATTCGCTAGTGATGTCATTGGCTGCATATACAGTAAATATCCCCTAAACGGCGCACGTTTAGGAGATGTTTACACTATAGGTAAGCCTTATTATAGGTAAAAGCAATAGATGGAAGTTTACTTCCTCTTTAATTAAAAACATAAAATACATTGGAGGAGATTTACTAAAACTGGAGAGTGCAAAATCTGGTGCAGCTCTGCCTAAAAACCAATCAGCTTCCAGGTTTTTTTGTCAAAGTTTAATTGCACAAACTGAAGTTAGAAGCTGATTGGCTACCATGCACAGCCGCACCAGATTTTGGTAAATCTCCCCCCCTGTGTGTTCTCACTGGAACAGGAATAAAGTAGAAATCTTCCAATAGTGACACGTGTTCTGGTGACAACTATCTAATCAATTTGCCATCCTACCACCTAAATTCTCATTTATTTCTCTGTATGAATATTTCCTGTGTACTGAACATGCCAGATCCATATTGGGTCACTAGGGGGTGCTGTGCTCCTCTTATACTCATGCAGTGGAGTAGTCTCTCCATCACTTGCTGATGTTAAAGTGAATGTAAAGGCAAAACTCTTTTTCTTAGTTTTGGATGGAATGTAGAGCCCCTGTAAGGTTTTTATTGTGGTCTGTGTAAAGGGACTGCAAAAGGCTCATACTGGGTCACGTTCAGGTATTACACTGCTTACAACTAAAGTCATATTAATCCCAAAGCAAACATTTATTATATTGCAGCTTATCAATTCTTAGATGTGATGGCTACATTCGTTTTCTTTTATTCCATGTTCACCTGGTGATCCAGCCAGTAAGTCTGTTGCTTTTTCAAAAGAACAAGCACTCCAGCAGATGTAGCCATTACAGAGATGAGACAAACTATTTACCACTGGCAGGGGGGCGTCTACAATGATTGGCTTTTATTTATTCATGTAAAACCTTCATCGCAAAATGAACAAAACTGTTTTCTGTAATTGATTTAAAAGTGTGAGCTGGAGTTTGGCTTCAATCTGTTAGTGTATCTAAATCTGCTAGTCCAACACTCCCCCCCCCCCCCAGACTGACAATGCTGCTGACTGCTGTGCCCCCTGTGCTCCTTCATCCAGAGTGGAGGATTTCTAACACGGAAGGTACAGTTGTGCTCATAAGTTTACACACCCTGGCAAAATTTATGATTTCTTTTCCATTTTCCAGAGAATATGAATGATAACATAAAAGCTTTTCTATCACTTATGGTTAGTGTTTGGCTGAAGCCATTTATTATCAATCAGCTGTGTTTACTCTTTTTAAATCATAATGGCAACAGAAACTACCCAAATGACCCTGATCAAAAGTTTACATACCCCAGTTCTTAATACCGTGTATTGCCCCTTTAACATCAATGACAGCTTGAAGTCTTTTGTGGTATTTGTGGATGAGGCTCTTTATCTTCTCAGATGGTAAAGCTGCCCATTCCTCTTGGCAAAAAGCCTCCAGTTCCTGTAAATTCTTGGGCTGTCTTGCATGAACTGCACGTTTGAGATCTCCCCAGAGTGGCTCAATGATATTGAGGTCAGGAGACTGAGATGGCCACTCCAGAACCTTCACATTATTCTGCTGTAGCCAATGACAGGTCGAGTTGGCCTTGTGTTTTGGATCATTGTCATGTGGGAATGTCCAAGTACGTCCCATGCGCAGCTTCCTGGCTGATGAATGCAAATGTTCCTCCAGTATTTTTTGATAACATACTGCATTCATCTTGCCAACAATTTTGACCAGATTTCCTGTGCCTTTGTAGCTCACACATCCCCAAAACATCAGCGATCCACCTCCGTGTTTCACAGTAGGAATGGTGTACCTTTCATCATAGGCCTTGTTGACTCCTCTCCAAATGTAGCGTTTATAGTTGTGGCCAAAAAGCTCAATTTTGGTCTCATCACTCCAAATGACTTTGTGCCAGAAGGTTTGAGGCTTGTCTTTGTGCTGTTTGGCGTATTGTAAGCGGGATACTTTGTGGCATTTGCGTAGTAATGGCTTTCTTCTGGCGACCCAACCATGCAGCCCATCTTTCTTCAAAGTGCCTCCTTATTGTACATCTTGAAACAGCCACACCACATGTTTTCAGAGAGTCCTGTATTTCACCTGAGGTTATTTGTGGGCTTTTCTTTGCATCCCAAACAATTTTCCTGGCAGTTGTGGCTGACATTTTAGTTGGTCTACCTGAACCGTGGTTTGGTTTCAACAGAACCCCTCATTTTCACTTCTTGATTAGAGTTTGAACACTTCTGATTAGCATTCTCAATTCCTTGGATATCTTTTTATATCCCTGTCCTGTTTTATACAGTTCAATTACCTTTTCCCACAGATCCTTTGACAATTCTTTTGCTTTCCCCATGACTCAGAATCCAGAAACATCAGTGCAGCACTGGATGAAAGATGCAAGGGTCGGTCAGGAGTCCAGAAACTCATTGACCTTTTATACACACACACACACACACACATACTAATTACAAGCAAACAGATCACAGGCGAGGATGGTTACCTTTAATAGTCATTCAAACCCCTTTGTGTCAACTTTTGTGCATGTTATCAGGCCAAAATCACCACGGTATGTGAGCTTTTGATCAGGGTAATTTGGGTGGTTTCTGTTGCCATTATGATTTAAAAAGAGTAAACACAGTTGATTGATAATAAATGGCCTCAGCCAAACACTAACCATGAGTGAAAGAAATGTTTTTGTGTTACTCATATTCTCTGAAAAATGGCCAATAAATCATATATTCTGCCAGGGTATGTAAACTTATGAGCACAAATCTATGATACTGGCCAGATTGCCAGGTTAAAACGGGGGGGGGGGGGGGAACAAATGCAGTCTCCACATCTAATGGTTGGTAAGCTGCAATATATTACATTTTTGGTTTTGGGTTTATTACACTGACCGGTCACAGGTAGAAGAGCCAGTAGCGGGGCTGAGCTGTGTGTGTGATGGATATTTACATTGACAGGGCACAGGGTGAAGAGGCATGGAGTGACTGGGTTGCATTAGTGTGAGGGACTTTTACAATGGTAGGTCACAGAGTGAACAGGCAGGGAGTGACTGAGCTGTTAGTGTGATGGACTTTTACACCAACAGGTCACAGGGTGAAACAACAGAAGGCAGAACTTACATGAGTTGTGTCATCTCTGAGCCACCTTCCCAGTTCAGAAAGTAGATGGTAACCCCGGATAATACCTGAACAAAGATGGTGCTGTCTTACTGGAGTGAAAGCAATATAAAGGCTTTATCAGGTACTATGACTAAAACTGGACAGGGCAAAATCTGATGCAGCTGTGCATAGTAACCAATCAGCTTCCAGGTTTTATTGTCAAAGCTTATGACCCGTACACACGATCCAAATATTGTACTACAGATCGTACGACCTTTTTAGCTTAATAGTCGCAAGTAGAAATTGAATAGGTAAAGTCACGAAAATTCTCCTACTACAGAAAAAAAAATCGGAAGTGATGTCATGTGTTGTAATGTATTTGTATTGTATTTTCGGACGACAACTATACTGACTACAGGAAAATCGTACGATCTGGTATCGTACAAGGAAAATTTTCGTGCTTGTCTGATCAAATAATATCGGATGAACTGTCGTGATCGGCTCTCGAAAGTAGCGTTCACACATTCCGAAAATCTTATCATTCTTCCTCGGTCGACAGTTTTCGCACGATATTCAGATCGTGTGTATGGGCCATTACTGAGCAAGCTGAAGTTAGAAGCTGATTGGCTACTATGCACGGCTGCACCAGATTTAGCACTCTCCGATTTTAGAAAATCAACCCCTGCGTATGAATCTCTCTGTCTTTCTCTCTCTGTCTCTCTCTGTCTCTCTCTGTCTCTATCTGTGTCTCCCTCTCTGCCTCTGTCTGTCTTTCTCTCTCTGTCTCTGTCTCTGTCTCACACTTTCTCTATCTGTCTCTGACTTTCTCTGTCTCCCACTTTCTCTCTCTCTCTGTCTCTGTCTTTCTCTCTCTGTCTGTCTTTCTCTCTCTGTCTGTCTCTCTCTCTGTCTCTATCTGTGTCTCCCTCTCTGCCTCTGTCTGTCTTTCTCTCTCTGTCTCTGTCTCACACTTTCTCTATCTGTCTCTGACTTTCTCTGTCTCCCACGTTCTCTCTCTCTCGGTCTCTGTCTTTCTCTCTCTGTCTCTCTCTCTCTCTATCTTTTTCTGTCTCTGTTTTTCTCTCTTTCTGTCTTTCTCTCTCTGTCTCTGTCTCTGTCATTCTCTCTCTCTCTGTCTTTCTGTCTCTCTTTCTCTCTGTGTCTTTCTCTCTCTCTCTCTCTCTGTCTTTCTCTCTGTCTCTCTTTCTCTCTCTGTCTTTCTCTCTCTCTCTCTCTCTCTCTCTCTCTCTGTCTTTCTCTCTGTCTGTCTGTCTTTCTATCTCTCTCTCTCTGTCTGTCTCTCTGTCTTTCTCTCTCTGTCGTTCTCTCTCTGTCTTTCTGTCTCTCTTTCATCTCTCTGTCTTTCTCTCTCTCTCTCTGTCTCTCTTTCTATCTCTGTCTGTCTCTCTCTCTCTCTCTCTCTCTCTCTCTCTGTCTTTCTCTCTCTGTCTCTGTCTGTCTCTCTAGCCTAGCAGTCAGTATTGCTGACTAGTTACTCTGCATTACAGCACCCTCCTCCATTCACTTCCTCACTGTCTTGGAAGGTGGCTGGTTGGCACCGTAAACTCCTCGTCCTTGGGCCAGTTATCCGGTCAAGTACCAATAAAGAAAAGGTCCGATCTGCCAGGATGCCTAATCATTTAATTCGTACTTGTCATGGATTTGCCAGCCTAAGCCATGCCCCAATAAATGATCCGAAGCATGTGGTCAGATTGTATCTCACCTTGTCAGCGCCGGCCTTGTCCTTGCTTCATGAGAGTGACACACAGAGCGCAGAGTCAAGTGACAGCCTGTCAGGAGTCCCCATCATCTCTACTCCTTTCCCAGTGTCGGGGGTCTTATAGCTGTGACCGAGAGAAGAGCATCCGGATATACAGAGCTGCATCTGCGTCAGAATTACAGGAGGAATGCATAGCTCCCAACTGTCCCTGATTTGGAGCAATGTCCCTCTGTCCCTCTTTCCTCCTCATTTGTCCCTCATTTTGGTCTGATCTCTATAGTTGTATATAAAATGCACTTTTTATCTTTCAAAAAGTGTTTCCCAGTGCTCAACCTTTCATCCAAATTCTAAATTGCTGCATTTCAAAAGCCAAGCAGAAGTAGTTGGAAAAAAAAGCACTTGTGGGTTTAAGGTGGAACTTCACTCTCCCAATCAACATTGATTATTTTTAATCCTTTTGCTGCTAGCAATAATAAATGGACAGGAAAGTATATTCTATTTTTACTTGTTTTAAACTTTTTTTTTTTTGTTTCTTGCCTAAGCAAATGATGTCATACATCCAGGGCCCAGACGAGGGGTGGGCAGAAGGGGCAACTGCCCAGGGCACTATGAAGAGGGAAAGTGGCACCAAAAGGAGATTGGAAGGAAGGGGGAATTTCTGGAGTGGCGGCAGGGGGGTAAGTATTGTTCTATGGGGGGGAATTTGGGGGTGGGTGCCAAGAGTGGTGCTTTAGGGGGGATTTGTGCTGGGAGGGGTAGATTTGAAGTGTGGGGGGGGGTGTACTTGGAGGGAAATTCAGGTTAGAGGAATTGTGCTAGGATTTTTTTTTTTTTTTGGGGGGTGGGGGGTGGGCAGGGGGTGACATTTGAGCTGGAGGGATTCGGGGGCAAAGATATGTGCTGAGAGGAGGGATTTTTGCAGGGGGTAGATTTTTACTGGAAGGAGGGGAATTTATGCTTATGGGGTAAGCATGCAGATTATTGCTCAGTGTTTTTGCTGACATTGTGATGCTCATACATTTGGGGGGGGGGGGGGGGCGGTGTTTAGCATGTTCGCCCTGGCCTCTAGAGGACCTTGTCCAAGCACTGCATACATGCCAGGAGTATTCAGAGCTAAGCACACCCTCCTGACTGCATGACTGAGCTAAGGGCAGACAGATTCCAGAAAGCAAATGCTACATGAATCATTTGACCTTACTCAAGATGGTCACGGCTAGAAATGTTAAAGGGGTTGTTTTTCAAAGTGATTTGCCAACAAAATAAATCATGGAGACATGGATGGGGGAGTTTGCTTTGAATATTAAAAATTAAATTGCATTTTTTGTTTGTATAGTGCTCAGATGCATTAAAGCGGAACTTCGGTCATTTTTTCAACTTTCCATCTATTAAATCTTCTGCCCTTGTTGTTGTTTTAACTTTGGATAGTAAAACCAGTAAATATCTTATACAGTCCACTTCCTGTTTCTTGTCTGGTCATTATCCTAGGCTCATGACATCATGAGAGAGAGAGAGAGAGAGAGAGATGAGTCATAAGAGGGCCAATGAGAGCTGGAGGTGTGCCTCTGTGTGTCTGTGTAAATCCAGGAAGTGAACAGGCAGCAGCTTCAGCTGCCCACAGTTAAAATGGCTGCAGCCAGACTCAGTGGAGGGAGATTTCTGCAGCATATTTGGCAAGTACAGAATCACAGTATATATAAAATAATATGCAAAGTGGTTGGAGGGAAGCTTTAGAATGGCAAAGATGTTTTTATTACAAATGATGTGAGCAGACTGCAGTTCCTCTTTAATCCTTCCTTTTTTTTGTATAATGCTCCTTTAAGGGGGTGTGGCAGGGTGTGTGTCCCTCGTTCCCATCTTAAAAAGTTGAGAACGATGGGCATCAGCTTTCCCTGTCTGCCCAGGCTTGGCTTTTGAACAGGGATCTCCACCAAAGTAAGGAAAATAAAGCAGGATGAATGAGACTCCCAGCTAAAGGGGGGCAGAATCAGATAATCCAGCAGGGCAATATCAGTGCTTTTTCTGAGAGTAGACAGACAATGAGAGCTAATGTGAGAAGGGTTGAGGTAGTGTCTCAGTCCCAAATTCGTATGTACAACACAGAAAAAATGTTTTGCCCACGGGACATTTAAAGAGCCACACCTCAGACAGTAAATGTAAAAATATGAAATTTTTTTTATTATCATACATTTAAAAACATATGTACCACAATAATAAAGAAGTCATGAATGATGAACATGAATGGTGCTGCAGAGAGTTCATATGAAAAAATTGGATATGCAGGACCTGAAAGCACCATACAGATACCCCAATCGATCTAGAGCTGATGAGCTCTTTGTTATATTGCAGCCTTTTGCTAAAATCATTTAAGTTCATTTTTTTTCCTCATATTGACAGAAAAACACAGAATTGTTGACATTTTTGCAGATTTATTAAAAAAGAAAAACTGAAATATCACATGGTCCTAAGTATTCAGACCCTTTGCTGTGACACTCATATATATAACTCAGGTGCTGTCCATTTCTTCTGATCATCCTTGAGATGGTTCTACACCTTCATTTGAGTCCAGCTGTGTTTGATTATACTGATTGGACTTGATTAGGAAAGCCACACTCCTGTCTATATAAGACCTTACAGCTCATAGTGCATGTCAGAGCAAATGAGAATCATGAGGTCAAAGGAACTGCCTGAAGAGCTCAGAGACAGAATTGTGTCAAGGCACAGATCTGGCCAAGGTTACAAAAAAATTCTGCTGCACTTAAGGTTCCTAAGAGTACAGTGGCCTCCATAATTCTTAAATGGAAGATGTTTGGGACGACCAGAACCCTTCCTAGAGCTGGCCGTCCGGCCAAACTGAGCTATCGGGGGAGAAGAGCCTTGGTGAGAGAGGTAAAGAAGAACCCAAAGATCACTGTGGCTGAGCTCCAGAGATGCAGTCAGGAGATGGGAGAAAGTTGTAGAAAGTCAACCATCACTGCAGCCCTCAACCAGTCGGGGCTTTATGGCAGAGTGGCCCGACGGAAGCCTCTCCTCAGTGCAAGACACATGAAAGCCAGCATGGAGTTTACTAAAAAACACCTGAAGGACTCCAAGATGGTCCAAGATAGAACTTTTTGGCCCTAATTCTAAGCAGTATGTGTGGAGAAAACCAGGCACTGCTCATCACCTGTCCAATACAGTCCCAACAGTGAAGCATGGTGGTGGCAGCATCATGCTGTGGGGGTGTTTTTCAGCTGCAGGGACAGGATGATTGGTTACAATAGAGGGAAAGATGAATGCAGCCAAGTATAGGGATAACCTGGACAAAAACCTTCTCCAGAGTGCTCAGGACCTCAGACTGGGCCGAAGGTTTACCTTCCAACAAGACAATGACCCTAAGCACACAGCTAAAATAACGAAGGAGTGGCTTCACAACAACTCCGTGACTGTTCTTGAATGGCCCAGCCAGAGCCCTGACTTAAACCCAATTGAGCATCTCTGGAGAGACCTAAAAATGTCCGTCCACCAACGTTTACCATCCAACCTGACAGAACTGGAGAGGATCTGCAAGGAGGAATGGCAGAGGATCCCCAAATCCAGGTGTGAAAAACTTGTTGCATCTTTCCAAAAAAGACTCATGGCTGTATTAGATCAAAAGGGGCTTCTACTAAATACTGAGCAAAGGGTCTGAATACTTAGGACCATGTGATATTTCAGTTTTTCTTTTTTAATAAATCTGCAAAAATGTCAACAATTCTGTGTTTTTCTGTCAATATGGGGTGCTGTGTGTACAATATGGGGTGCTGTGTGTATAATATGGGGTGCTGTGTGTACAATATGGGGTGCTGTGTGTACATTAATGAGGAAAAAAATTAACTTAAATGATTTTAGCAAATGGCTGCAATATAACAAAGAGTGAAAAATGTAAGGGGGTCTGAATACTTTCCGTCCCCACTGTATATGGTGACATACAGAGGGTCCCCCCCGGGCGTGTCCAGAAGTCAACTCCTTTTTGATTGGATGTAGAGAAGAGAAGACTGTAGATAAACAGATACAACTTATGTAGGAGGGTTTGTTTCATCTCTGTGTATCGCCTGAGGCCAGTCACTTCACTGGGTATATGTGAGGGTTTTACAATCATTTAAAATGTTATCTGAGAAAATTCTAATTTGGACTTTACTGGTACAAAAGAGGGCAAACGCATAGATACTATAAAAATACCAGTTTATTACAGATATAAATTAAAAATCCACTTTCCGATCCCGTAGGACCGGCAATTTTAACCAGAAAAGGCTACTCAATAGCAATTTTGTTCATAGTTACACCAGGAGATCTAAAATGTTGACGCGTTTCGCAATTCTTAAATTGTTAATTGTTGGAGGATTAATTCACCTGCTCCCAAAAATAAGTAAATAGTCTCCTCTCTGTCTCCGGCCCCTGCTGCTGAACTGATAGGGCCCGGGGAACTTGTATCTAATTGCTGAGAACCACGCCCCCTGAAAATACTGTGCATGCACCCAAAGGTATTAAAATAGTCCCCTCTTTGCCCTTTTTGGAAGATGGTTATGTTCTTTCTATTCCATTCTATTCTATTTTATTTTATTTTCTGTTCTATTTTTTTTTTCTGTTATATTCTATCCTTTTTTATTCAAATTCTATTTGAAATTCAAGTTTCGGAAAACAGTTATATTGTTATATTCTTTGTATTATATTCTATTCTTTTCTATTCTATTTCCTATTCTATTCTTTTCACAATTCAAATTTTGGAAGGTTTATATTCTTTCTATTTTATTCTTTTCTTTTTTTTTCTATTGTATTCAAATTTATTCTATTTGATATTTAAATTGCAGAAGTTGGTTATATCCTTTCTATTTTATTCAATTTTTTATTCTAGTCTATACTATTGCATTCTATTATATTCCTTTATTTTCTATTCTATTTTGTTCTGTTTTACTCTATTCTTTTCTATTCTTTTTTTTTATTTTCTGTTGTATTCAAATTTATTCTATTTGATATTCAAATGTTAGAAGTTGGTTATATCCTTTCTATTTTATTCTATTTTTTTTTTATTCCATTCTATACTATTGCATTCTATTCTATTCCTTTATTTTCTATTCTATTTTGTTCCGTTTTACTCTATTCTTTTCCATTCTTTTTTTTTTTCTATTCTTTTCTATTTTATTCTCTTCAGGAATTCGATTCAAAAACTATTCGAAAACGATTTAAATGTCGTCCAAAATTTTGTTTAGTTATTTTGGATTTGTTTCTTTTGTAATTTGGAAATTCGGATACATCCAAATCTTACGAATAACGAAAAATTTGTCCGAATTTCAATTCAGAACGTAATGAACCGCACATGTCTAATGTGAACCAGCCCTTAATTTTCATCGAAAATTTTGTTGTAAAATGACACTATTATGCACGCTGCTAGTAATGTGTGGCTACTACTACTACTACTGATAGTGGAGCTCAATAAGCAGAGCGCGGATCTCTCGGGAAGGCGCAGTATTTTTCCAGCTATTATAATTGTTTTAAAAACAAAAGGATTTATCAGCCTTGTATCAAAACTTGTTGTTTAATTCTAATTCCAAAACCGTACCTCTCGCCAGAGATCACTAAGCTTCCCGCGGCACCTAATTAATCGCCTATTTCCTGTTATTTCATAGCTGTGCAATGAAGAACACAATCTAATTATGGCATCACCTTTTGTATCACCTTTTTGAACTTTTGAATGTAGCGGTTTGCTTTTGATCCCAATTAGAGCCTGCATATTGTACGTAACATTTTTGGAGGACTGCTACATGTTATGTCACCGAGGTTCTGGTAACATCCATGGATGGAAATGCAGCTGTGTTAGGCTTTCCATTAAGATCTGCTTAACCACTTGCTTACTGGGCACTTAAACCCCCCTCCTATCCAGACCAATTTTCAGCTTTCAGCGCTGACGCACTTTGAATGACAATTGCGCGGTCATACAACACTGTACACAAATTAAATTTTTATCATTTTTTCACCACAAATAGAGCTTTCTTTTGGTGGTATTTGATCACCTCTGCATTTTTTACTTTTTGTTAAAAACATGTAAAAAACTGAATTTTTTTTTTTTAATTTTTAAATTTTTTTATATTTTGTTATAAAAAATTTAAAACAGGTCATTTTTCTCCTTCATTGATGTACGCTGATGAGGCGGCAGTGATGGGCACTTATAGGCGGCAGTGATGGGCACTGATGGGTGGCAGTGATGGGCACTGATGGGTGGCAGTGATGGGCAGCACTGCTAGGTGGCACTGATTGGCACTACAGGTGGGCATTGATAGGTGGCACTTTTGGGCATTGATAGGTGGCACTTGTGGGCATTGATAGGTGGCACTTGTGGGCATTGATAGGTGGCACTTGTGGGCACTGTTAGGTGGCACTGTGGGCGCTGTTAGGTGGCACTGTGGGCACTGTTAGGTGGCACTATTAGGTGGCACTGATGAGGCAGATGTGCCTCTTCCACTTCGGGACCGATGTCCCTCACATTCGATCCGGTGATCGGCTTTTTTTTCTACTCACGCTGTCAGCGTGAGTAGAAAAAAGAAACGATTACCGATCTTTTGTTTACATCATGTGATCAGCTGTCATTGGCTGACAGCTGATCACATGGTAAGGGGCCGGGACCAGCCCCTTACTTAGATCGGTGATCACCCGAGTCTCAGTGACTCGGTGATCACAGCGCGCTCGGCGCACGCCCTGCAGGGCGCGCGCACAGGGGAGGCCGTCATATGACGGCCTCCCGGTAATGCAGGTCCGCGCTGTGGCCGTCATTCGGCCATAGCGCGGATGTGAAGTGGTTAAAGCTGTTATGCCGCGTACACGCGGTCAGGTTTTCCGACGGGAAATGTTCGATGGGAGTTTGTTGTCGGAAATTCCGACCGTGTGTAGGCTCCATCGGACATTTTCCGTCGGAATTTCCATCAAACAAAATTTGAGATCTGGATCTCAAATTTTCTGACAACAAATCCGTTCTCGTAAATTCCGATCGTGTGTACACAATTCCGACGCACAAAATTCCACGCATGCTCGGAATCAAGCAGAAGAGCCGCACTGGCTATTGAACTTCATTTTTCTCGGCTCGTCGTACGTGTTGTAACGTCACCGCGTTCTTGACGTTCGGAATTTCAGACAAGATTTGTGTGACCGTGTGTATGCAAGACAAGTTTGAGCCAACATCCGTCAGTAAAAAAACATGGATTTTGTTGTCGGAATGTGCGATCGTGTGTACGCGGCATTAGTGTTTTTTATTTTTATTCATATTCCCTCTGCCGAAACATTGTATTCTGACAGTGGCACCTGCTGATCGGAGGCTGCAGTTGATTGGCTGCAGCCACTGATCGCTGAAAAATTTCCAACATGTCCTTTTGACCGACGTCAAACCACTTAAAGCGGAGTTCCACCCGAAAGTGGAACTTCCGCTTTAGGGACTCCTAACCCCTTGACATGCCACATTTGGCATGTCATTTTTTTTTGGGGGGGGGGGGGGGTACCTCGTCTGGACAGGTACCCAGCTCCCACTTCTTCTGCTCGCGCTACCTAAGCGACTCCTCCTCCCTCCCTGCCTGTGATGTGTTCCAGAAGATTGCCCAGCCATTCAGGACAGCGCATGCGCAGTACGCACCTGGCTGTGAAGCCGCAAGCTGTCACAGCCGGGTGCCCACACCAGTGATGCCGGAGCTGCGGAGAGGAGAATGAGAGGAGCGAGGCTTCGGGCGGCCGCATCGCTGGACCCTGGGACAGGTGAGTTTGTGTTTATTAAAAGTCAGCAGATACACTTTTTGTAGTTGCTGATTTTTAAGAAACAGAAAAACGAGTGGAACTCCACTTTAAGGACCAGGCCTAAAATTATACCCAAATATATATATAAATATATATATATATATATATATATATATATATATATATATATATATATATATATATATATATTTAGATATATTAATTATCATTTTTTTATTTGTAGATGCCCTAGGGAATTAAATTCGTGATCATTGCAATTTTTTATGTCATACGGTATTTGCGCAGCGGTTTTCAAACACAAAAATACACTTTAATGAATTTAAAAAAAGATGCAATATATAACCCAATTTTTATGAAAAATATGAAAGCTAATGTTATGCTGAGTAAATAGACACCTAACATGCCATGCTTTAAAATGTTGCACGTTCGTGGAATGGCCCAAGACTACGGTACTTAATAGTCTCCAAAGGCAGCGCTTTAAAAATGATTACGGGTTATCAGTTTAGCGTTACACAGGAGGTATAGTGCTGGAACGAACGGGGGGACAGGGAGCTTTAAAAAAAAAAAAAAAGATTTATTACATTTTGTACACTGTCCCACTTTTTTTTTTTTTTCACTTTTATTGCTGTCACAAGAAATATAAACATCCCTTGTGACAACAATAAAGCATAACAAGTCATCTTTATGGAGAGATGTGGGGTCACTAAGACCCCACATCTCTCCTCTACAATGCAAAAAAATGGCCTTGTTTACGATAGCCGTGAGCCGAAATTGATGTGATGACGTTGCTCTGTTCCTCCTAGGCCATAGAGATGAGCGGAGGCCATCTTTCCTCTGTTCATCTCTTTGGCCAGCCACGCACAACCACCGGATCGGTTCTTGAGTGGCTCCAAGAATTGCAAGCCCTGGGCAGCTCGTGTTATTCAGCCACAATAGGAGAAGAAACATAGTGTGAAAACTGCTAGGTAAGTATTTATTAAAAACTTAAAGTGGTGTTCAGGCCGAAATTATACTAAATAAAAATACACCTATAATACACAAGCTTAATGTATTCTAGTAAAGTTAGTCTGTAAACTAAGGTCTGTTTTGTTAGTTTATAGCAGTAGTTTGTTATTTTATAAACTTACAGCAGGCCGTGGCCATCTTAAGTGTGGGCATCTGAAGCCAGACTGTATTTCTTCCTGGATCTCATCCTTGCAGATCTCGCACATGCTCAGTGCAGCACAAGCATTGTAATAGGTTTCAGGTCAGGTTTCCATAGCAACGGCAGTGTCAGAGGAAGTTGCCGCCCCTTCCCAGAAGGCATTGCAAACAGGAAATGATGCGATGGGCCGAGGCCAGGGAGGAGGAAGTGAAAAATGAATACAGCAGATATACAGTAGGTGCTAAGAAAAAAAATTTAAAATATCCAATTTGTTTACAGTGCACAGTTTAGTGAGGGATGCTGAAGAGTTGTAAAAGTGGGTGGAACTCCACTTTAAGACAGGTACTCGCATATTAAAAGCATCTACATGCAAAAAAAACGCAGCAATGGCAAACCACCCTGGCAGGCACAAGGACATCACTAGTTCAGGTCCCATCTCTGTGCGTTTCATGTCAATGTGCGTCATCAGGGGAACGGTAAGGGTGGCAATACTCCTGCAGGAATGGCAGCTAAGGAGGCATGCTTTTCAAAGGAAGGCCTAAGAGTGAGCAGAAACTGGCAGGATCAACAGGTATTGATTACAAGTTTACTTATAATACAGAAGTAATCGCTTTTCAAAGGGCAGTTGGCAGGAAGGCAAACTTTTGAGGGAAAGAGGGTTAGGAAAGTGGGTTAGGGCCAGGACACCCTTAGGTAGTTGCAAGTTCAATTGGCAGACTCCGAGACTTCAACAGGAGGACAGCCATGCAGGGAAAGGCATCCAGCAAGACGCCACATCTGCACATGTAGAATCGCTGTCCCCTATGGCAACAGTCTTTAACAGTTCCTAACACAAAGCTTAACCGTTCACGTTCACTACAATCACTCCTCGTAGTTATAGTTCTTCAGCCCACTGAGCTCCCAGTCCTTCACTAGACCCACTGATTCAATGCCACTGAACCCCTTGAGCTCCTCCAATCTTCACGGTAGTATCTTCTTCAAGCGTCACCCCCCGCTTCTCTGCTGGGTCCCTAGCTTGGCACTCAAGCTTCAAGCTTCACCCCACTGGCCTGCTCGGTCCCTGGCTTGACACACAAGGTTGCTCTGCAAGCATCACCTCTGCTGGCTGGGTCCCAGGCTTGATACCCACTGATGTCTTCCAATTCATCACCGTCCCCAGTTGGTTAGGATGCTGCTCCTGTACTTGCTTCAGTTACTCACTGTGGTCCCCGGTAATTAGGTGGATAGTCCCTTCCTGTCGACAGCTTCCCCTCTACCTCCGACCATGACAGGTTCTCCGGCCGGCAGAACCGTCACTTTTGGTTGGACTGCAAGCCGCAATCCCAAGCCTACGATGCTCTCTTGCTTCTGGATAGGCCCTCAGACAGCCTAGCAGCCAGATGCCCCCAGGATAGGCCGAATCTCTGGCCTAGCAGCTAGCTTGGGCAATACAACACATGTCCACCCAGACAGCCGTACAGGTGGCACAGAACATAGATCACCTGACTCCACCCAAATATACAGGTTCTCCCAGAAGGCCAAGGGATTCAAGAAAACCCCTGCCCATTGGCTGAGATACCCCAAATACAAATAACCTGACCTTGCGTTGCCCTTCTCGTATCCAGTACCACCAAGTACCCGGCCACCTAGTGGTAGAAGAGAAAAGTGCAACAAGGCCAAACGTAGGGAGAAATCAATAGATCTCTAACAATCAACCAGGACAACTAATCCTGGTAAGTAAATTTGCGAGGAGCAACCCTGCCTGAACTCCAGGGTGCTACACAGAAAACAAACTTTTGGTTGGGAGTTGAACTTTAAAAAGATTAGCTTTTGTTTTAAATTCACACTGAGATGTAAAAGTCATGCTTCACCCCAGTGCCGAGCTGTATATATCGACCTACCATTACCTGAGCCGAAGCCAACCCTTGAACCGGGCCCGGTTGAACCGCTTGCCGGTCTCTCCCCCCCCCCCCCCGCCTTTGCTAACCTTGCCTAATCCTAATGCATTGTGTCAGGTAGCTATAATCAGCTGCCCCTGCCTTCCTTAATGGATCAGATTAACGTAGTTAATGAATTATTTTTAGGCAGCAAATCTCAAGCTGTGAAAAGCTTTTTTGTTTCCGTCTGGGAACAAATTGCTGCTAAATGACTTGACATTTCCCCGGCTGATGTGCGGGAGGGAAGAAAACAAAAGAGAAGTAATTTCATTCCAGGCACCTGCGCCAGAGTTCAACGAAAAAAAGATGGAGGGGGATTCACCTGACGATTAAGAGGAAATCCAGCCCATTAGAGAATGTAATTGGCTGTGGTGGCCAACCGTGTGCATTACAAGCACAGTGAAGTTCTATTTCTTCCCAGAGCTTTCTATCCATCGCTCATCTTATATAAACTTCCAAGAATGTTGATGCACATTAGTATTTTATGTTTTTAAATGCAAGTATTATATTAGTATCTTTTTTTTTTCTTACTTTTATATTTGCATTACTTTAAATACATTTGTTCTATTTTCATCAGCTATTGATTAAATTTTATTGGTATGTAATCTCTGAAAATTGGGGCACATATATGTACACTATATTGTCAAAAGTTTTGGGACACCTGCCTTTACACGCACATGAACTTTAATGTCACCCTAGTCTTAGTCCGTTCAATATTGAGTTGATTAAAAGCAAAGAGAAAGGGCGTCACATCCGGAGATTAAAAGCAATACATTTATTGAAGATCCCTAAAACAATGAATGAGTAAGCAAGTTTTTGTGAAATGCATCTACTGAGCACCTTTGGATCGTTTGTGTAACATGTTTCATTGTTTTCTGGATCTTCAATACAATTATAGCTTTTAGTCTCCGGATGCGCCGCCCTTTCTCTTTGCTTTCCATGGATTCCTCTGGCTGTGGACCAGGCATATACCCGGATTTATACAGCAGCATATGAGATCCTTCAGACGGCTTAGGAGCGGTGTGTACCCAGCTCCTTCTCTCAATATTGAGTTGGCCAACCCTTTGCAGCTATAACAGCTTGAACTCTTGTGGGAAGGCCGTCCACAAGGTTTAGGAGTGTGTTTATGGGAATGTTTGATCATTCTTCCAGAAGCGCATTTGTGAGGTCAGGCAGTGATGTTGGACAAGAAGGCCTGACTCCGCTCTAATTCATACCAAAGGTGTTCTGTCGGGTTGAGGTCAGGACTTTGTGAAAGCTGGTCCAGTTCCTCCACCCCAAACTCGCTCCTCCATGTCTTTATGGACCTTGCTTTGTGCACTGGTGTGAAGTCATGTTGGAACAGGAAGGGGCCATCCCCAAACTGTTCCCAGAAAGTTGGGTGTATGAAATTGTCCAAAATGTCTTGGTATGCTGACGCCTTAAGAGTTCCCTTCACTTGAGCTAAGGGGCCAAGCCCAACCCCTGAAAAACAACCCCACACCATAATCCCCCTCCACCAAATGATATGAACCAGTGCAAAAAGCATGGTCCATGAAGACATAGATGAGTGAGTTTGGGGTGGAGGAACTTGACTGCCTGCACAGAATCCTGACCTCAACCTGATAGAACACCTTTGGGATGAATTTAGAGCGAAGACTCCGAGGCAGGCTTTCTAGTCCACATCCAGTGCCTGACCTCACAAATGTGCTTCTGGAAGAATGGTCAACAATTCCCATAGACACACTTCTAAACCTTGTGGACCGCTTTCCCAGAAGAGTTGAAGCTGTTCTAGCTGCAAAGGGTGGGCCAACTCAATATTGAACCCTATAGACTAAGACTGGGATGCCATTAAAGTTCCTGTGCATGTAAAGGCAGGTGTCCCAATACTGTTGGTAATATAGTGTATTTATGGATAAGATGCATGGTCATTTATGTGTAGCACCCTCCTAGTGTTAGCTCCTTCTGTTATCAAGGGAGTGTAGTTATTTGTTCTGTCCTGTTCAGGGTTTCACAGGCTGGGAGTTTGATTGCTTTCCCCTGCTTCTAGAAGAAACTTCTAGAGTTTAGGAAAGAAGAATTCAAATAACGAGCCTGAATATTTATCATTCTTGAGTCAATCCCTGGAAAGGATGGTGCAGTAGGGGGCCGGAATGGAGATAAATAGTTTGAGACACTGAAGAGCAGGGTTCCTTCTCCCCAGGAGGGTTCCAGAGGTGCTGTGAAGTAGCCCATGGACCATGCAGCTGCTTTAGGAGGTCTCGGAAGTTACAGGAGTAAACGGACTTTGCTAAGAAACTGTCACAGAACCACACCACCAGGGATCTGGTCCCGAGAGGAGCCATCTCACTCCCTGGGTTGTGTGGGGAAGCTAGAAGCCGCCAGCTGTCCTGGGGACCTGTGGATCACTAATGCCGCGTACACACAAACTGACTTTTCGACCAGACTGGTCCGACGGTCTATCCGACGGACTTTCGGCGGACTTCCGACGGACTTTCCGAACGAGCAGACTTGCCTACACACGATCACACCAAAGTCCGAGGGATTCGTATGTGATGACGTACGACCAGACTAAAATAAGGAAGTTGCGTCGGTTTTCGTCCTTCGGACTAGCATACAGACGAGCGGACTTTTCGACCGGACTCGAGTCCGTCGGAAAGATTTTAAACATGTTTTATTTCTAGGTCCGTCTGACTTTTGGGGAAAAAAAGTCCGCTGGAGCCCACACACGATCGAATTGTCCGACGGAGTCCGGTCTGCGCTACTGTGCTTGGCACAAGGTACCCAGACTTCCAAAAGTCTTGCCTCCTGGCGTTGAGCTGTGTTGCCCTAGACTATCCAGTATTCTATAAGTACTAAAGAGAAGCATTTATGCCACTGAGATTCTCCTTATGGCCCCTAGCTGTGAGGCCCTAACCTTTTAAAAGTATCAATTAATGATCCTTAGCCTTGAGGGCTTGGACTGTACACTATCCACTACTATATGCCAAATAACTTTACTTCATAGTCTTCAGCTGTGAGGGTTTTGGACTGTTAAAGTACTAGTGCACATTTAGGGAAAAGATTGTCCTCCAATTGGTATGCGTTAACCATTTGGACTATCTTATGCCCCTTACCCTCTTCTGCTACATGTCCTCCAAACAATAAACCTCAAGACAACCCCTAGACTGTTCAGTAGAACCGGTGTGAACAGACTGTTTGGTTGACTGGTGGCTTCTGCACTGTTTGGGAAAAAGTCAGTAGAAATCAATGACCCCTATGGGGGCAGCGTTACATATGATTCATGCATTCCATATGCACTGTGTATCTTTTATGTATAGATTTGTGTTTTAGCTCCAAAGAAGGGGGATTCTTCAGCCCTGAAATGCATTGGCTACTGTTTATCCATTTGTTGGGACTTTGTCAAGAATAAAGCCTAAACTGATTTTTGAACTGATTATTTGTTGCTCGGTTCTTTATGTTCATGTAGATAGTTTGATCCCTTATTACCTGGGATGTTCAAATCTGAGATTTTCTATAATATTGTACCTAATCCATAGAGAAAATACATCCCTTTCCTTTCACAAACATTGACTTTCTTGTTCTTTTTCAACTTTCTATTTCAGTACATTTTTATTAATAAAAGTTTCCAGTAAATACAAAGTGATGTTTACAGTTATGAGGGTTTGGACGGTATGCCGCAGGTACATCTGAGATTTACAACCCCTGATGTGCCAGTGGCCGAAAGGATGGTTGACCTCAAAAAACAAACCCATAAAGTCCAAGCTATTATACAACATGATAAAAACATGAGTGTAGCCCTCATAGAGTTAAATTGTGGAGCTTGTGGAATGGGTTTGTTCGAGGTGGCAGCAGTTTGCAGCAATTAGGTTCCAAGCGCTTCCTTTGCCCAAATGGCTTGTAAGCCGAGAAGAAAATCTGGATCCAGACAGACAACGTATAAGGAAATGTAGCACCCTGATGTATAGGCAGGGTTGCTAGTATATTTACCTGCCAGGTATAGTTGCTTTGGCAAATTGATAGGGGATCAATTGATTCCACCCTAATTCTGGAGTTGCTGCACTTTTCTCTTCTGTCACTAGATGGCCGGGTATCTGGTAGCATTCGATAAGACAATTGCATTGCAAGGACAGATTAGTAATAGATGGGGTGTCTCAGCCAATGGGCAGGGATTTTCTTGGGTCCCTAGGCCAAGAAGATCCTCCTCCTCCCTCTTTCCTCCCTCCTCCTCCCTCTTTCTCCTCTTCTCTTGTTGCACCATCTCCTATTTTTCTTTTTCCCTTCTTTTCTCCCTCCTCTTTCGTTTCCCTCTTCTCTTTCCTTTTCCTCCTTTCCCTATTCGCTCTCCTTTTCCTCCTTTCCCTCTTCTCTTTCCTTTTCCTCCTTTCCCTCTTCTATTTCCCTTTTCTCCTTTCCCTCTTCTCTTTCCCTTGCCATATGTTCCCTTTTCATTGCCTTCATTTTTCTTCCCTTGCCTTCTCTTCTCCTCCCAGTTCTTCATCCATCTCCTCTTTCCACTTTCCTTTTGGAATTCCTCTTCCCTTCCCTGTGCCAGTTCCAACGATTTTACAAAATGCCACATGACGACTCCGCCCACCTGGCTCCAGTTTAATAAAATATCAATTTAGGGTGGCCTAAATTTATTAATGTATTGTAAGCCTTAATCAACAAAAATGATAAAAATCTGATGCCCCCTGGCACATCAGTAGACATAAGCCCCTGGATGGCATTAGCAGTTTATCAGTGGATTTCCCTCCATAGCCTGGATGTGATCTGTCATTGTGTTATATAAAGCACTGCTTTGCCAACGTCTCATATTAAGCACAATTTATCTCTATTTAATGTGAAGTACTCTGGGGAATTTTATTGGCAGGTGCTGTGGAAGCTGAAGTGCCAATAGACTGTTAATAACTGTGCTGATTGATATTCCCTATCTTCCCAATTTATGATTACATTAACAGCTGATCAAGACTAACCTAGAATTCAATCCTGCACAGGAGGAGGATGAGGTCTCATTCCAGTACCTGCTCTGAATACAGATCAAAGTGATGTATATGTTGCAAGGTATATCCTTGTATTGTTACAACGTAGTACACATCACCACCAAACACCATTGTTCTGGGACCTCCAAGCATCAGTATGCAATTATTCTTCGATCACTAAGCATTTTAGTGCCATTGTACAATGAGAAAGGTGCTCCACTGTTCTATGATGCTCAAGTATCAATGCAACATTGTTCTGCTACCCAAGTGTCAGTGCACCATTGTTCTCTGTTGAAAAAAGGAGGGGTGTGGAGGCGCCAACTGTGGTAGCTTGTTTATGCAAAAAAAAAATAAAAGTTAGTGTAACAATTACACTTACTGGTTCACAGGGTGGAGGTGTTTCTTTGAGATGGGAAGTGTCCTGGGATGTGCTGTTATCTTGTTTCCGGCTCGGATTTCATTCCTTCAAGCGTCTGGGTGTGGAGTCTGTACACAGGCTGAACCGCTGCATCCAGTGTATGGAAAGCTCCACGCTGACCACTCTGGAGCACGGAAATTACGTCACTGATGCATGGCAAACGTCCAGGCTGGTGTTGGGGATGATGCAGGGATAGTACAGGATAAGCGCTCGGGGCTCACAGCTCCTTCTACTGGCCTTTTTGCTATGTTTGTTCTATGACCTCCAATTGATAATGCACCATTGTTCTATGACCTCCAATTGATAATGCATCATTGTTCTGGAACCTTCCAGAATCAGTATTCAGTTGTTCCATGACCACCAAACGTGCGTATGGCACTGTACTATGAGAAACAAGCACTTGTGTGCCATTGTTCTATGATCCCTGCGCCATTTTTCTATCCCCAAGCATCAGTGCATCATTGTTCCATGATTCCCAAGCATTAATGTGCTATTGTTCAATAACCTCTAAATGCCAATGCGCCATACTTCTTTGATCCCCAATCATCAATGTGCCATTTTTCTATGATCTCCCATGGTTGAGATGCTGTTTGTCTATGGTCCCCAGGCATTATTGTTCCATTTTTCTATGATTCCCAAGCATTAATGCGCAATTGTTTTATGGCACCTAAACATTGCTGCGCTATTGGTCTATGGTCGACAGGCATTGCTGTGTTATTGTTATATGATTCCTGAGCATCAGTGTGCCATTGTTCTATGATCCCCAAAGATTGGTGTGCCATTGGTCTAGGGTCCACAGGCATTATTGTGCCGTTGTTCCATGACTCCCAAGCATCAATGCGTTATTCTATTATCCCCAATTGCCAATGCCCCATTCTTCTTTGGTCCCCAAGCATCAATGCACCGTTGTTCTATGATCTCCCATGGTTGGTGTGCCATTAGCCTATGGTCCCCAGGCATTAGTGTGCCATTGATCTGGGACGTGGGAAGCATCAGTGTGTCATTGGGACTCAAGCTTTGATTATTCCTTGTTCTAGCATCTGGTAAGCTTTGGAAATGCCACTTCTGGAAGAAGTAGATTTTGAAATTCTGGAACTGATTAGCATTATATCTACAGGGAAAGATTCATGAGTTTCAAAGCCTATTCACACCTATGTTGACTCTCTATTTATACATTAGCAAGTTGTAATGCCCTTGATATTGAGTGGTACCCCAACACTTTAAAGGAACACACCTTTTTTGTCACTCAAAGAATGGTGCATGGCCAACTGTGGTGAATGGGCTACCTTAACGCAACACACTTTAAAATACATGCCTTAACAACCTCAACCAACCAGATAAGTTTGAATAGGCCCATAATAGTCAAAAGGTAGAAATACAGTGTATATATACACACCATCTCTCCTTTTAAACACAGTTAATTTTATCATCCATACAAGGAGTTGCTTTTTTCACCTTGCTGCTATGGAGCCTTCATCCCAAACAACAGAAACCTGACACTGGCTTTGTCTGCTTCAAGGGCAAAATGAAAGCAAAGAATTTAGAACATGGCAAATCTATCAATGATGGCCATTCTGGCGTCCACTATAATAATATACATACAGGACAAAAGACTTTCCATGGCAAAGCAGCACGACAGCTGACACAGCATCTTGGCACGTACTGAGACAGAAGCCTCGCCTTAGAATTCCTAACAAGGAGTGTAATATGCAATAATGATAAATTGAGTCTCAAAATCTTGCTAGTGAAGAGTAGATTTTCCGCCAACCATGACAAAATGTCAGAAATCTGGACTCTAATCTTCTGAGACAATCTTACAGAACTCTGGGGCAAGGAGTCTGGTCCTTAGATAAAAGTGGAAGTCTACTCAAAGCTTTTCTTCTTTTTAGTTTTGGATAGAAGTCCCAGTTGACCTCTTTCTAGGTACTGTAGTCAGATTGGCCAATACATTATTGTTATATCCCAGTACCTTCCTATCAATACCAGTCCTTTGTTCCATCAATGTCCCTCATGATATACAGTACAGTAGGGATGAGCTTCGTGTTCGAGTCGAACCCATGTTCGACTCGAACATCGGCTGTTCGACCGTCCGTCGAATTGCGAACGTTATGGGCCGTTCGCGCCAAATTCGTGTGGCGCGTCACGGCCCATAATTCACTGCGGCATCGCAGTGCATTGCTGGCTGATGATTGGCCAAGCATGCACTATGACCCGCATGCTTGGCCAATCACAGCGCCGTCAGTAGAGAGAGCTGTAATTGGCCAAAGCCAGGGTGGCTTTGGCCAATTATGGCTCAGGGGATTTAGTACACGCCCCACACTATATAAGGCCGCCTGCACGGCGGCCCTGTGTAGTGTGTTCCGGTGTGCTGATAGAGAGAGAGACAGACAGTGTCATTTGATTTGAGTTAGATAGATTAGGCTAGATCTGTTCCTGCTATTTACATTTAGTGCAGTGCGTCCTGCTCACAGTGTTCAGCTAGATCCATTCCTGCTATTTACATTTAGTGCAGTCAGTGCGTCCTGCTCACAGTGTTCAGCTAGATCCGTTCCTGCTATTTACATTTAGTGCAGTGCGTCCTGCTCACAGTGTTCAGCTAGATCTGTTCCTGCTATTTACATTTAGTGCAGTGCGTCCTGCTCACAGTGTTCAGCTAGATCCGTTCCTGCTATTTACATTTAGTGCAGTGCGTCCTGCTCACAGTGTTCAGCTAGATCTGTTCCTGCTATTTACATTTAGTGCAGTGCGTCCTGCTCACAGTGTTCAGCTAGATCCGTTCCTGCTATTTACATTTAGTGCAGTAAGTGCGTCCTGCTCACAGTGTTCAGCTAGATCCGTTCCTGCTATTTGCATTTAGTGCAGTGCGTCCTGCTCACAGTGTTCAGCTAGATCTGTTCCTGCTATTTACATTTAGTGCAGTGCGTCCTGCTCACAGTGTTCAGCTAGATCTGTTCCTGCTATTTACATTTAGTGCAGTGCGTCCTGCTCACAGTGTTCAGCTAGATCCGTTCCTGCTATTTACATTTAGTGCAGTGCGTCCTGCTCACAGTGTTCAGCTAGATCTGTTCCTGCTATTTACATTTAGTGCAGTGCGTCCTGCTCACAGTGTTCAGCTAGATCCGTTCCTGCTATTTACATTTAGTGCAGTCAGTGCGTCCTGCTCACAGTGTTCAGCTAGATCCGTTCCTGCTATTTACATTTAGTGCAGTGCGTCCTGCTCACAGTGTTCAGCTAGATCTGTTCCTGCTATTTACATTTAGTGCAGTGCGTCCTGCTCACAGTCTTCAGCTAGATCTGTTCCTGCTATTTACATTTAGTGCAGTGCGTCCTGCTCACAGTGTTCAGCTAGATCCGTTCCTGCTATTTACATTTAGTGCAGTGCGTCCTGCTCACAGTGTTCAGCTAGATCTGTTCCTGCTATTTACATTTAGTGCAGTGCGTCCTGCTCACAGTGTTCAGCTAGATCTGTTCCTGCTATTTACATTTAGTGCAGTGCGTCCTGCTCACAGTGTTCAGCTAGATCCGTTCCTGCTATTTACATTTAGTGCAGTCAGTGCGTCCTGCTCACAGTGTTCAGCTAGATCCGTTCCTGCTATTTACATTTAGTGCAGTCAGTGCGTCCTGCTCACAGTGTTCAGCTAGATCTGTTCCTGCTATTTACATTTAGTGCAGTCAGTGCGTCCTGCTCACAGTGTTTATCTAGATCCGTTCCTGCTATTTACATTTAGTGCAGTGCGTCCTGCTCACAGTGTTCAGCTAGATCCGTTCCTGTTATCTTCCTACTGACAGGCAGGCTTGTCTGGTTACAGTATATAAAGCTACCTGAAGAAAATTACAGGTGTTCTATCCCAGCTTAGTGCAGCTACAGGCCATTAGTATGTCTGGAAGGCCAAGAAGGAGAGGCAGACAGTCACAAGCCAATAAGAGAGGGCAAGCAGGCTCTGTGTCTAGTGCTGGTCGTGGAGACGGTGCATCCTCATCAGCACGTGGCCATGGGACACGCTTGGCCTTTTTTTCGGCAGCTGGCCGTGTTGAGCCGCAACATGCGGAAGACTTGGTCGAGTGGATGACCAAGCCGTCCTCATCCTCCTCATCCTCTCTCACCCATGCCCAGGGTGCTTTGTCTGGCAAAGCAGCGGCCTCTTCCCTCAGCTCAATGTCATCAGTGACTCCTTCCCTAGCTCCACCATGTCCTCCTGAGGATTCCCTCGAACTGTTTGACCACAGTGTTGGGTACATGCTCCAGGAGGATGCCCAGCGTTTGGAAGGCTCTGATGATGATACTGAGCTCGATGAAGGCAGTAACATGAGCACGGACAGAGGGTGTGCCCAAGAAGGACAGCAATCTGGCAGTCATGCTCCCCCTGCTGCAGCATACTGCCAGGTTTGCTCCAGTGATGAGGAGGGAGGGGATGATGAGGTCACTGACTCAACGTGGGTGCCTGATAGGAGAGAGGAGGAGGAGGAGGAGGAGGAGGAGGCGGCACATCACCAACGAGGCAGGATGCCCTCCAGGGGCCAGCCTAAGGGCAGCACATTGACTGCATCACACCCCAAAGCTCCACATGTGCAGGGCGCTGCAGTCTCTGCGCGTTATTCAAAAAGTTCTTTGGTGTGGGCCTTTTTTGAGACGAGTGCATCAGATCGCACCGCTGCTATTTGCAACATATGTCTCAAGCGTATCTCGCGTGGCCAAAACATCTCCCGCTTGGGTACCACATGCTTGACCAGACATATGTTGACCTGCCATGCAGTTCGTTGGCAAGCATATCTAAAAGACCCACACCAAAGAACAAAGAGGATCTCTCCTTGCTCCTCATCAGCTGAGATTTCCAACCCCACTAGACCTTCAGTCCTCTCTGAGACCTGCAGTGAGAGGAATGAAGGTGTAGAATTAGGTGTGTCACAGCCAAGTACTTGTGGGCAATCTGCTTTTGGTACACCGACGTCAGATTGTACCAGGCAAATTTCCCTGCCCCAGCTGCTGCACCGCCGAAAGAAGTTTGCTCCCAGCCATCCACATGCCCAGCGGTTGAATGCTAGCTTGGCAAAATTGCTAGCACTTCAACTGCTGCCTTTTCAGTTGGTAGACTCTGCCCCCTTCCGTGAGTTTGTGGAATGTGCGGTTCCTCAGTGGCAGGTACCCAAACGCCACTTTTTCTCACGGAAGGCGATTCCGGCTCTCTACCGGCATGTGGAAGGCAATGTCCATGCCTCGCTGGACAGGGCGGTCAGCGGTAAGGTGCATATTACCGCTGACTCATGGTCCAGCAGGCATGGACAGGGACGTTACTTAAGTTTCACGGCGCATTGGGTGACTCTGCTGGCAGCTGGGAAGGATGCAGGACAAGGTGCAGTAGTGTTGGAGGTTGTTCCGCCACCACGCCTCCAAAATGCTGATTGTGACACACCTCTCTCCTCCACCCCCTCCTCTTCTTCTTCCTCCATGGCCTCTTCCTCGGAACCAGCGGTGCTCCGTAGGCGTTCAAGGGGCTACGCAAATACGCAGGCCAAAAGATGCCATGCGGTGCTTGAGCTGGTGTGCTTGGGGGACAGGAGCCACACTGGGGCAGAGGTTCTGTCAGCTCTGCAGGGGCAGGTTCAGAGGTGGTTGACGCCACGCCAACTTAAGGCAGGAATGGTGGTTTGCGACAATGGCACCAACCTCCTCTCTGCCCTCCGACAGGGACAACTGACCCATGTGCCCTGTTTGGCTCACGTCCTTAACTTGGTGGTGCAGCGGTTCTTGGGCAGGTACCCGGGCTTACAGGATGTCCTGAGGCAGGCCAGGAAAGTCTGTGTGCATTTCCGCCGGTCATATAATGCCAGTGCTCGGCTGACGGACCTCCAAAAGGAGTTTAACCTGCCCAAGAACCGCCTAATCTGTGACATGCCCACCAGGTGGAACTCAACGTTGGCCATGCTGCAGCGGCTGCACACGCAGCAGAGGGCCATCAATGAGTACCTGTGCGACTATGGCACCAGGACAGGGTCAGGGGACCTTGGTGTTTTTTCCCCACGCCAGTGGGCCATGATCAGGGATGCATGCACTGTCCTGTCACCATTCGAGGAGGCCACGAGGATGGTGAGCACTGACAGTGCATGCATCAGTGACACTGTCCCCCTTGTCCACCTGTTGGAGCACACGCTGCGTGGAATAATGGACAGGGCACTTGAGGCAGAACAGAGGCAGGAAGAGGAGGACTTCCTTAGCTCTCAAGGCCCCCTTTATCCAGACAGTGTTCCTGCGTGCCCGCCGATCACACAGGAAGAGGACGAGGAGGAGGAGGAGGAGGAAGATTGTGTCAGTATGGAGGTGGAGCCTGGCACTCAGCATCAGCAGTCTTTAAGGGATCAGTCCCAAGGAACACATGGACTTGTACGTGGCTGGGAGGAGGTGGCTGCAGACGTTGTTGTCCTTAGTGACCCAGAGGACTCCGGACCGAATGCCTCAGCAAACCTACGCTGCATGGCCTCCCTGATCCTGCAAAGCCTGCGTAAGGATCCTCGTATTCGTGGTATCAAGGAGAAGGACCAATACTGGCTGGCAACCCTCCTTGATCCACGTTACAAGGGTAAGGTTGCGGACCTTATCTTGCCATCGCAGAGGGAGCAGAGGATGAAACATCTTCGGGAGGCCTTGCAGAAAGGTCTGTGCAACGCGTTCCCAGAGACTGGGAGGTTACAAACTCCTGTTTCTGGACAACGTGTTGCTGAGGCTTCGGTCAGTCAAAGAAGGAGCGGTGGAGAAGGTGGCCGTCTGACCGATGCGTTCAGACAATTTTTTGGTCCGCAGCCCCAAGGTATGATCGGTTCCAGCAACCATCGCCAGCGTCTGTTTTACATGGTGCAGGAATACCTAGGGGCAAGATCAGACTTGGACACCTTTCCCACCGAAAATCCTCTGGGTTACTGGGTCTTGAGGATGGATCACTGGCCAGAGCTTGCACAGTATGCAATTGAGCTACTGGCCTGTCCTGCATCCAGCGTTCTTTCGGAACGCACATTCAGTGCTGCTGGAGGCGTGGTAACCGATCACAGGGTGCGTCTGTCCACTGACTCGGTCGATCGGCTGACCTTCATAAAAATGAATCAGTCTTGGATCACCACCAGCTACCAAGCACCTGATGCTGATGTAACTGAATAATTTTTTTCAGATCCCTTCAAAGACTGCCTATGCTGATGCTGAGTGACTATCCCTGAGTAATTATCCTCTTCCTCCTCAATCATCACGCTGATAGCTTGTAAGAACATTTTTGGTTCTGGGCGCCACCACCAGTGCCTAAGGCACAATTTTTCAGCCCCTGTTTAACAGGGGCGTGTAATTACAATTTTTGATGTAATACTTTGCAGCAGGGCTCGTTCCTGCATTCCAACTAGAGTGTCTGTGAGGGGTTGCAGTGTTGTGGCACCAGCACCAGTGCCTAAGGCCCAATTTTTCTGCCCCTGTCTAACAGGGGCGTGTAATTACAATTTTTGATGCAATACTTTGCAGCAGGGCTCGTTCCTGCGTTCCAACTAGAGTGTCTGTGAGGGGTTGCAGTGTTGTGGCACCAGCACCAGTACCTAAGGACCAATTTTTCTGCCCCTGTCTAACAGGGGCGTGTAATTACAATTTTTGATGCAATACTTTGCAGCAGGGCTCGTTCCTGCGTTCCAACTAGAGTGTCTGTGAGGGGTTGCAGTGTTGTGGCACCAGCACCAGTGCCTAAGGCCTAATTTTTCAGCTCCTGTTCAACAGGGGCATGTAATTACAATTCTTGATCTAATATTTCACAGCAGGGCCCTGTGAGGGCTTACAGTGTTGTGGCCACAGCAACACCTAAGGCCCAAATTTCTGCTGAGTATATAGGGCAGGACCCTACTTTCAAACATCTAACTTACAAACGACTCCTACTTGCAAACGGAAGGAGACAACAGGAAGTGAGATGAAATCTACCCCTAGGAAGGGAAATTCTCTCCTGTAAGAGTTAATATGGGAAAACAATTTCTCCTTTCCACTGATGCTTTCCAATCCTTGTTCCACAAAAAAACCCAAATTTTCAAAAAACATTTTTCATTGGGACAAAAAAGTGAGGTGAAATCTTCTGAAGAGGAGGAAAGACAGCAAAACAAATGTCACAGGGGTGATAACCCTTCCCTATGTTTTCCAAAAAGCTTAAAAAAGATTTTTTGGCTGGAGCTAAACACGTTAAAAATGTACCCGTTCAAAATTACAAAGAGATTCTACTTAACAACAAACCTACAGTCCCTGTCTTGTTTGCACCGCCTGTATACTGCTGTTCAGAGTATATAGGGCCTTTCCTTATTTTAATTTGGGTGCGGGGTTCCCCTTAATATCCATACAGGACCCAAAGGGCCTGGTAATGGACTGGGGGGGTACCCATGCCGTTTGTCTCACTGATTTTCATCCATATTGCCATGACCCGACATGACATTAAACCCGCAAGCAGTTTTAAATGAGATTTTTTCCTTTAAAAATGACATTTGGTGCAGGGACTGTTCTAAACATGGGAAACACGCGTCACTTTACAGGCATACTATAGACACCCCCCAGGTACGATATTTAAAGGAATATTTCACTTTTTTTTTTTTACTTTAAGCATCATTAAAATCACTGCTCCCGAAAAAACGGCCGTTTTTAAAAGTTTTTTTTGCATTGATACATGTCCCCTGGGGTAGGACCCGGGTCCCCAAACCCTTTTTCGGACAATACCATGCAAATTAGCCTTTAAAATGAGCACTTTTGATTTCGAACGTTCGAGTCCCATAGACGTCAATGGGGTTCTAACGTTCGTGCGAACTTTCGGTCCGTTCGCGGGTTCTGGTGCGAACCGAACCGGGGGGTGTTCGGCTCATCCCTACAGTACAGTATAATTACTTTGTTATGAGGTATAAGACTGCATATTCTGAGCATTCTGCTATCCTTTTCTTACAAGGTATCAGTGCTTCCAGTTATTATTGAGTGTCTGTAAACTCTAGTTATGAAATGTAGGAACTACATTTCCTTGTTCCTTAAATCCCCATAATATTTCATTTACTTCATAGAATAAATCTAAGACAGTACCTGGGGTTCCTGCCAGCTACCTTGGTTTCCTGTAGTTTGCTGACCATGTTAACCATGAAAGCATGCCCATGCCCACATTGGTGTGCCATGAGTTGGAAAGCATAGAAAGAAGTTGTAGCTGTCATTCGAATGATCTACTCCTGACTGTTGGAAACTAGAGAGGGAAGTTGGAACTGTCATTCGAATGATCTTCTTCTGACTGTTGAAGTATAGGCTGACTGGGAGAGAATTGGCAGGTCAGGTAAGTAAATAACAGTGCTAGAGGGTTTATTGTTCTGGTCTAGGCCTGTCGCTGACCACCAATGCTGTGTGTATTGAGGGTTATTACGGTCTAAGGTTGGCCATACATGGTCGAATTTCGAAAGAATTTTCTTTTGAAAATCAGACAATTTGTGAGTTTTGTGATCCGATGGTGCCACCATTGATTTCGAAATTTGGCCAACCAAGCCTTCAATTTCACCTCATGTTGCTACAGAAAAGAATTTTTGTGGCTGGGAATCTTCTTTTCTTTCCGGGATTTTTCTTTTCTTGCACTCATGCGCATTTCTTTTTCAATTACATTTCTCGCACGATTCTCCCATCATTGATCAGAAAATCGTTTGTTTTTCAAAAAATTTCCAACATGTCCGATTACTCAAATTTGTTTGCCGCACTAAAATCGGCTGTTGCTGCAGCCCAGTAATGGCGCGAAATACGAACGTAAATTCTCATTTAAGATTTTCGAAAGAAAATTTTTTCGAAATTCGACCCATGTATGGCCTGCCTAAGCCTGCCACTGACCACCAATACTGAAAAAGAGGGATGGGGGTTCTTATTACAGTCTAGGCTTGCTACTGACAACCAGTGCTGGGGGAGGAGGGGTTCTTATTACAGCCCAAAGCTCGCCATGGAGGAGTCCCCTTTTTGTTTTTTGATTCCCCCATCAACACATTTGAGGTGGATAGTGGTATCCTCCCCACTGAGCTATTGCATTGATGGCTATAGCCGGCAGGCAGCGCCGATTGAGTGGGGAAAATCTGACCGGGCGGTTGTACAGGAGTCGCTGGGTGGATCGACTTCTGCACAACCTCCCCTGACTGTACATGGATGGAAATTCGTCTGGTCCCTGATGAACCGGCTGAAATTTGATCCATATATAGCTGACCTAAGCTTGCCACAGTCCACCCACCAATGCTAAAGAAGGAGAATGAGGGTTCTTATTACAGCCTAAGCCTGCCATTGAAAACCAGTGTGGGGGGGGGGGGGGGATCTTATTACAGGCTACATCTGCCACCACTTCCTCTCCTACTTACTGGTACCACCTGCGGAAGGAAGTGATTAAAGTGGGCCTTCACACCTAATTAAATGTGATGTTGGCCTGCTTCCTTCCTCCTCCTCCCTCTCTCACATTTGTTGTGCTTATTAAGATGCAGTGTTAAAACAAAGAATAAAAATACTGTTTACTTGAATAAAATACTGTTCATCTACTCCCATTGATTAAAAACCACCGCTGCCTTCAGCGAGCTTGATGACATCAGCACAGGCTCCGCCCTAATGCGTTTCAACCAATAGGTCATTTTCTTTTTTTTTTTTTAATTCTGTTTATTAAATTTTATACATACAAACATACAAAAAACAGTGGAATGATCCGGCACAACACCGGCCATTCTTGGACCCACAAGGTCAACTTGAATCTAACATTGGAACAACCTAACACAGGTAACTTCTTGTACCAAACCCCCCCCCCCCCCTCCCCCCAACATCACATACCACAGTTCACCACAATCAAGTAAAATTGCTTCAATTTATTTTACCACTGGAGGACCATCTGAAATAAGACCATGTAAATCTATGTGTATGTGTGCTTTATGCTCCAATAGGTCATTTTCAAGGCAAAGCACAGAGTGCAATTTTTTCTAATTTTGGTTTGATTGAGATATATATATGTGTGTGTATGTGTGTGTGTGTGTGTGTGTGTGTGTGTGTCACCCCCTAACTTGCTAGAAGTGTAAAGAGTTTTTGTTTTCTGTGTAGTTTAGATACATTTCCAGGCTTGGCTGGCTGCCAAGCGTGTGTGTTTTCTGGGTCATGGTTTGAGTGGCTCAGGGAGGGCTGGATGACTCACAGGCGGCATCATTGAGACCTCTCCCCTATTTCCAGAATCTGTGGGAACCTTCTGGGAAGAAGGGAGGAGAGGTGAGGTGGAGCTGCCTGGAGTATTCTGAGGGCCCTGACTAATCCCGAACTTGGATTGTCAGGGGGCAGATCTCAAATATTCAGGGTCAGCCCAGCTGGGGAGGAGTTGTATGGGTGGAAGCTGTAGATGGAGTGTTAGGCTGTCATGGCCTTTGAGGGAGCTCCCCAGTCTGAGGGTAGGGACCTTGGGCCTGGGCTTGTGTGCAGATCGGGGCCTTCCTAAAACCATGAAGGTGTCCTGGCTAGGAGGCACTGGGAGCAAAAAGGATAGTGGGAGAGCACTGCCGGGCAAGTCTCCAGGAGGAACTACAGGAACAGCCAAGAGGACTGGTGAGTGACACACTGTCAGGAGGACTAGGAGGCACGCCTGAGAGTACTTGGATGGAGCAGTCTGGGATAGGTGAAGAGCCAGTAAGGAGGACTGTGGTGGCACGGGCAGTGGAAAGAGGCAGCTGCAGCCGGGAGGGCTGGCAGGGCCTGAAGAGGTGGTACTTTAGTAGCCACGTGGGACAGCTAGCACTAGGACTACCATTTTTGCTGCACAATAGGGGCCCGCGGTCCCTGCCTGCAAAGGGCTTCTGCTTTGGGCCTGGCTAAAGCCAGTGCTAGCTGGTCCTGGGAGTTTAGTTCTACAAGCAAGTCTGTGCTGGAGGTAGAAGAGAAGTGTGTATATATCTGATGTATATAGTTGTGTCCCAGAAGAATTCCTATTTATCCAGTGGGCATCCCATATGTACCCTATCCCCATCCAAGTTATAATCCCTCAATAAAAAAACCCCAAAAAAACAAGTACAATGACTATTTTTTGTTTGCTGTATGTCTGGAAATGTGTGTGCCTGGCTGTGCAGGGTGAGAGAAGGATCACAGTTACCCGCAGCCCCTATGGGGTATCGCTGCATATATATATAATTTTATTTTTTTTTGTAACAATTACAGTATCTCACAAAAGTGAGTACACCCCTCAGATTTTTGTAAATATTTTCTTCTAACTTTTCATGTGACAACACTGAAGAAATGACACTTTGCTACAATGTAAAGTAGTGAGTGTACAACTTGTATAACAGTGTACATTTGCTGTCCCCTCAAAATAACTCAACACACAGCCATTAATGTCTAAACTGCTGGCAACAAAAGTGAGTACACCCCTAAGTGAAAATGTCCAAATTGGACCCAATTAGCCATTTTCCTTCCCTGGTGTCATGTGACTCGTTAGTGTTACAAGGTCTCAGGTGTGAATGGGGAGCAGGTGTATTAAATTTGGTGTTATCGCTCTCACTCTCTCATACTGGTCACTGGAAGTTCAACATGGCACCTCATGGCAAAGAACTCTCTGAGGATCTGAAAAAAAGAATTGTTGCTCTACATAAAGATGGCCTAGGCTATAAGAAGATTGCCAAGACCCTGAAACTGAGCTGCAGCATGGTGGCCAAGACCATACAGCGGCCTCGCCATGATCGACCTCACCACCCTCTATTGTGCTAGAAGTGTAAAAAGTTTATTTTTTTTTCTGTGTAGTGTAGATAAGTTTCCAATTCAAATTTTCATTCAAGTACAAATCCCCCTCGGAGCTCAAATCCTCTCCTTCCCCCAACTCCCTATCCTAGCACAATTCATCTCCTACTAAAATTTCCCCTCTGAGCATAAATCCTATCCCCCCTCCAAATCCACCTCTCCCAGTACTAATCTCCGCCCCCCCCCCCACCAAATTTCCTCTCCTAGCACAAATCCCTTCAATCATCCCTACTGGCACAACCCCCCCCCCCCCCCCCCTTCCCAAATCCCTCTTCCTAACAGAAATGCACTTTTCTAGTACAAATCCCACTCTCCAAATCACCCATTCTAGCACAACCCCCCAGAATCCCCGTCGCGCCCAGGGCAGTCGTCCCTTCTGCCCACCCCTTGCCCCGGCCCTGGATACTGGCCCTGTGATCTATTTCCAATCGCCAATATCAGCAAGCCCCATGTGTACTAGTCAGGCTGGTAAATTGCACATCAGGTTTCAACACTATATGTGTACCAAAGCTGAGCTAAATGAGCCTCTTTAATAGTACTATCTCTGCCATCTACTACTTTTTTTTCTTTTTGCTCATTTTTGCTCCTCCGCAGTGACACTCATGGGTTGATTTACTAAAGACAAATAGACTGTGCCCAGTGCAAGTGCATAGCTCCCAACAGTCCCTGACTTCGAGGGACTGTCCCTGATTTGGAGCAATGTCCCTCTGTCCCCCCCCCCATTTGTCCCTCATTTTGGCCTGATAAATATAATTGAATATAAAATTCACTTTTTATCCTTCAAAAAGTGTTTCCCAGCGCTAAACATTTCATCCAAATTCTAAATGGCTGCATTTGTAAATTTTAAAAGCCAATATAAAGGAATAGTAGTGGTAAAAAAAAAGCCCTTTAATTTAATTAACTTTCTTTTTTTTTTTTGGTTAATTCTCCTTTAAGGGGGTGTGGCAGGGGGCGTGTCCTATGCCTACATACCTTTGCTAGTAGGTGTCCCTCATTCCCATTTCAAAATGTTGGGAGGTGTGCAAGTGCAGTTGCTCCAGAGCTTAGTAAATAAGGTAAAGCTTCAATTTGCAAAGAGTACCCAATCGCATGCAAGGAAGATGTAAAAAAAAAACAAAAAAAAAAAACGCATTTTTGTTTGCACATGATTGGACGATGGAAGTCAGCAGAACATCTGCTCTGGAGCAACTCTATTTGCCTTTAGTAAATAAAACCCTCAGAGTCATCGGCAGTCGTCTGTGATTGGATGAGGGGTTGTTGAGTTACACATTCCGGAGGGTAACGATGTCATCGGACAGCTGTGTCCCTCTCACGCCTGTGACGTGGGACGCCGGACACTTGGTGGTCAGAACATACCGAGAACCCTCTGGAAGCCGGTCCACTAAGAGCTTTGCAGTCTGTAGCCCTAAGAATAGGCTCCTGGCGGTTTAGTGTTAACTTCTAGAAATTCTATATCGAAGGAACGTCATCTGATTAGAAAACCAGCAGCACGCCAAAGGAAAACAACATACTGCCCGGCTGCTGTTAATTTATAGCCCTGTTGGTGATATCCCGCCATAAATTCATCTCCCGACTGCCGTTATCAGGGCTGCGCTCATCTGATCATTTTACAACTATGGTTGGAACTCCACAAGACATTTATTTTCCTCTGTCCTTGTTGGAGAAATTTCTGCCCCGGTGACACGTTGGGTTGTCACCGGGATAGGAAGTGAGGAAATGTCCACCCAATGGGGACGCAGCAAAAAGAAACCTTGTGACTACTTTCGCTGCAACAGAAGGGGAAAACCTTTTACTGAAAGCGTATCTGAACCCAAAACCAGAAATCTGACGTTCTGGAGCTTACCTATCCTTGATGATCCTGTGATGACTGCATAAGAGCTCATTTAGACTTGTGGTTGGGAGGGGTGGGGGGGAGCATTAAAAACACATGGTTGAGCAGGGGTGCCCCCCCCCCCCCGTCCATTGCCGCCTCAACTATCCATGCGTCCGGCCCCTTTCAGGACACCGGCGCATATATTCCAATGTGGAGGGGCTGGTTTTTTTGAAGCACCGATTAGAGCCAGAGGCTCTAATAGGCTTCAATATAGGGTGGGCTCGGGTCGCATAGAGTGCGCTCCAAGCCCACCCAGGTGTGTTACAATAGCGAATCAATATTCGCTGTTGTAACACTGATCCTCCCAGGGCTGTCTTAATGCATGGGCACCCTTGGGCACTGCCCGGGGGCCCCGGGTGCATGGGGGCCCCCATGCTAATCTTGCCAACTGTCCCGGATCTGATGGGATAGTCATGCTTTTTACTAAGCTTTCTTGGGATGGCCAGCGTTCCGGGAACCTGTACTTTGCCCCCCTGATTCCAGTATCTTGCTCTCCTGATTCCCACCCTCTACTTTGCCCTTCTGTCTCCCCTCTCTACGGGGCCCTTTGCATAAAATCTTTGATTTATGGCATGTTTTCTTATTGTTTACCACTTCAATCCCAGGCACTTAGACACCTTCCCGCCCGGGCCAATTTTCAGCTTTCAGCGCTGTCGCACTTTGAATGACAATTGCGCGGTCATGCTACACTGTACCCAAACAAATTTTATCATTTTGTTCCCACAAATAGAGCTTTCTTTTGGTGGTATTTGATCACCTCTGTGGTTTTTATTTTTTGCGCAACAAATAAAAAAAGACCGAAAATTTTGAAAAAAAACAAGTTTTTCTTTGTTTCTGTTAAAACTTTTTGTAAATAAGTACGTTTTCTTCTTCAATGACGGGCACTGATATGGCTGCACTGACGGGCACTGATACCGCGGCACTGATGGGCACCGATGAGGTGGCACCAATGAGGTGGCACTGATGAGGTGGCACTGACGGGCACTGATGATGGGCACTGATAGGCGGCACTGATGGGCACTGATAGGTGGCACTGATGGGCACTGATAGGTGTCACTGGTATGCGGCACTGATGGGCACTCATAGGTGGCATGGATGGGCACTTATAGGCGGCACTGATGGGCACTCATAGTTGGCATTGATGGGCACTCGTAGGTGGCATTGATGGTTACTTATGGGTGGCACTGATAGTTGGCACAGATGGGCATGGATGGGCACTGATAGATGGCACGAATGGACACTGATGGGTGGCACTGGTGACACTGCTTGTTTGCAGTGATGCCCCTAAGGGTGGCATTGCTGGGCATCACTGCAACATAATGGTGCCAATTAGTGCCCATTTGTGGGCACTGATTGGCACAGATTTGGCACACTGGGCACATGTGGATGGCCATGGGGTACATACCTGGCCATCCACATGTTGCCCCTTCCCTGGTGGTCCTAGTGGCGATCCCTGGTGGTCCAGTGTGGTGATCTGCAGGGGGGCTGCGCTGATAAACAATCAGCGCAGACCCCCCCCTGCCAGGAGAGCCGCCGATCGGCTCTCCTCTACTCGCGTCGGTCAGATGCGAGTGAGGAAGAGCCGATCAACGGCTCTTCCTATTGACAGCGTGATCAGACGTGATTGGACACAGCTGATCACGTGGTAAAGAGCCTCCGCCGGAGGCTCTTTACCGAGATTGGTGTAGCGGTGTGTCAGATGTCATATGACGCCCAGTCAGGATAACAGAACCACTTCCCGGACGTCAATCCGCCATAGGGCGGGCGGGAAGTGGTTAAAATCAATTTTATTGAAAGTGCTAATAAATATATGTTTAACTCTATTGACTATTTACACTTTAATTCTTGAGAGTAGATGCATAAATTTGGGCCATGCTGGTAGGGGCCCCAGTGCATTACTTTGCCCAGGGGCCCATGATGCTATTAAGATGGCTCTGGATCCTCCTCCCGGCCAATCAGGAAGCGGGTTTTGACACAGGTAATGACAGGCAATCCTATTGGATACCTAGGAGGAGGGGAGGAGCTGGAAGCCGCCATGGAGGGCTCGGAGCCGAGCCGCTGCACCAAGCTGCCTACCACCCGCCACGATGGGGTAAGTGCCGGACTGACCGTCAGACAGCGAGGGGGGGGGGGATGGGTGGTTGTTTGCCACCCCCCCAAAAACAAACACCAGCCGTCACTGCGGTTGAGACCCATTTTTAGCACCCTTAACCACTCTTCCTTAACCATTTGCCTACTTGGCACTTTCATCCCCTTTCCTGCCCAGACCAATTTTCAGCTTTCAGCGCTCTCACATTTTGAATGACAATTGCGCGGTCATGCTACACTGTAACCATATGAAATTTTCATCATTTTTTTCACACAAATTGAGCCTGAAAATGTGAAAAAAAAACAAAACAAAAAATTCCATAGTACGTTATAAAATTTTGCATGCAGGTAATTTTTCTCCTTCGCTGATGTGCACAGATGAGGCGGCACTGATGAGGTGGCACTAATAGGCAGCACTGATGACACTGATAGGCAGCACTGGTGGGCAGCACTGATAAGTGACACTGATGAGAAGGCACTGGTGGGCACCGATTGGCAGCACTAGTTGGCACTGTTGGGACTGAGCTGATTATCAGGAAATTAATAGTCTGTGCCCTGATTATCAGTGCAGATGTCCCTTTAACACAAGCCGGTTATCGGCTCTCTTCTCCTCACGCTGTCAGCATGAGGAAAGAACAGCCGATAAGCGGCTTGTGTTTACATCCGCGATCAGCTGTCATTGGACACAGCTGATCACGTGGTAAAGGCCCATTGTGATTGGCCCTTACCCTCATGTGTGATCAGCTGAGTCCGAAGGGGGCGCGTGGGCAGCATGATCACTGGAGGGCGTCCATTCACACCCCGGCAAAGTAAGCCTGTGCTGTAGCCGTCTTTCGGGTGTAGCACGGGCAGGAAGTGCTTAAGCTACAAAGGCAGCAGATGGGGCTCTTTGGCCACGCTTCTCTTCTAAAATAAGTTGCCAAATAAGAGTTTAGCCCGTACATGCGATCAGAAAATCGTACGAAAAATACCGCTTTCGAATCGATCGTATGATAATCTGATTGTTCGTCAACAGCTTTCGAGGGCCGATCACGACAGTTCATCCGATTATTATCCAATGAGACAAATGGGAAAATCTTTCTCATACAATACCAGATTGTACGATTTTCATTTAATCAGCATCTCGAGCTGCTTGGCCAGAGATTGGGCCTAGCCCGGGGGCATCTGGCTGCCAGGCTGTGTGAGGGCCTATCCAAAAGTAAGAGGGCAGCGCAGGGTTGGGATTGCGGCTTGCAATCCAACCAAAAGTGACGGTTCTGTGGCCCGGAGAACCTGTCCTGGTCGGAAGTAGAGGGGAAGCTGTCGCCATTAAGGGACCATCCACCTTATTACCAGGGATCACAGTAAGTAACTTAAGCAAGTACCAGAGCAGCATTCTCACCGAACGGGCACGGTGGAGAATCAGGAAACTTCAGGCGGTGATCAAGTCAGGCACCCAACCAGTGGAGGAGGAGCTTGCAGAGCAGCCTTGTGTGTCAAGCCAGGGACCGAGGCGGTCAGCAGGGGTGAAGCTTGAGGAGTATCTGGAGTGCCAAGCTAGGAACCCAGCATGGAGATACCAGGAAGATACCACCCAGGGCTGGCCCAAAACATTGTGCTGCCTGGGACCAAGAATGAAATGCTGCCCCCTCCCCCCAAAAAAAATCAAGCCCACCAAAAGACCCCCACATCCATTATTTTATATCATGATAACTAAAGGGACCCATCATCATCACCCTATACATGTATATAGGAGCATAAAGAGGACCTGCCATGGCTCTATACATGTATAAAGGAGTATAAAGAGGACCGGTCATGGCACTATACATGTATATATAAGTATAAAGAGGACCTGTCATGGCTCTATACATGAATATAGGGGTAGAAAGAGAACCTGTCATGGCTCTATACATGTAAAGGAGTATAAAGAGGACTTGTCATGGCTCTAAACATGTTTATAGACCTCACCTGAAAGGCCCCAGAGGCTGCAACACCTAAGAGGCACCACTAACCAAACACTGCCATGAAGACCAAGGAACTCTCCAAACAAGTAAGGGACAATGTTGTTAAGTACAAGTCAGGGTTAGGTTATAAAAAAATATCCAAATCTTTGATAGGAGTACCATCAAATCTATCATAGCCAAATGGAAAGAACATGGCACAACAGCAAACCTGCCAAGAGACGGCCGCACACCAAAACTCAGAGACCGGGCAAGGAGGACATTAATCAGAGAGGCAACACAGAGACCTAAGGTAACCCTGGAGGAGCTGCAGAGTTCCACAGCAGAGACTGGAGTATCTGTACATAGGACGACAATAAGCCATACGCTCCATAGAGTTGGGCTTTACGGCAGAATGGCCAGAAGAAAGGCATTTCTTTCAGCAAAAAACAAAATGGCACGTTTTGAGTTTGGGAAAAGGCATGTGGGAGACTCCCAAAATGTATGGAGGAAGGTTCTCTGGTCTGATGAGACTAAAATTGAACTTTTTGGCCATCAAAGAAAACGCTATGTCTGGCGCAAACCCAACACATCACATCACCCATAGAACACCATCCCCACTGTGAAACATGGTGGTGGCAGCATCATGGTGTGGGGATGTTTTTCAGCAGTCAGGACTGGGAAACTGGTCAGAGTTGAGGGAAAGGTGGATGGTGCTAAATAAAGGGATATTCTTGAGCAAAACCTGTACCGATCTGTGTGTGATTTGAGGCTAGGATGGAGGTTCACCTTCCAGCAGGACAATGACCCCAAACACACTGCTAAAGCAACACTTGAGTGGTTTAAGGGGAAACATGTAAATGTGTTGGAATGGCCTAGTCAAAGTCCAGACCTCAATCCAATAGAAAATCTGTGGTCAGACTTAAAGATTGCCGTTCACAAGAGCAAACCATCCAACTTGATGGAGCTGGAGCAGTTTTGCAAGGAGGAATGGGCAAAAATCCCAGTGGTAAGATGTGACAAGCTCATAGAGACTTATCCGAAGCGACTTGGAGCTGTGATAGCCGCACAAGGTGGCTCTACAAAGTATTTACTTTAGGGGGGTGAATAGTTATGCACATTGACTTTTTCTGTTATTTTTCCCTATTTGTTGTTTGTTTCACAATAAAAAAAAAAAAATCTTCAAAGTTGTGGGCAAATTCTGTAAATTAAATGATGCAAATCCTCAAACAATCCATGTTAATTCCAGGTTGTGAGGCAACAAAACACGAAAAATGCCAATGGGGGGGCGGGGGTGAATACTTTTGCAAGGCACTGTAGCTGCAAGGGGTGGACCAATTCAATATCGAACCCTACGGACTAAGTCTGGGATGCCATTAAAGTTCATGTGTGTGTAAAGGCAAGCGTCCCAATACTTTTGGTAATATAGCGTACATATACTAAGGACAAACTTGTGGGAGAAAACCAGAGGAAAGCCCCACAAGCACAGGGAGAGCATGCAAACTCCATGCTGAGGGTGTCCTGGCTGGGATACAAACCAAGAACCACAGTGTTGCAAGGCAGAAGTGCTAACCCACCGAGCCATTGTATTCTTAGCACTCCTTTTACAATACAAATGTTCAAAGTCACCTGTAAGCCCCATGACCCACTTAAAGGGATTTTCAGGGTCACGTTTTATATATATATAGAACAATATTCTGTACAGAATAGCGCTAAGCATCTTTCCATTTTTTCTCGTTTATATAAACGGTGCCAGGACATTCTCAGGCTATCTGGTGTCTTGGCTGGATGCGGCCGAGAGAATGTCCCCCCTCCTCTCTCTCTCTCTCTCTCTCTCTCTCTCTCTCTCTCTCTCTCTCTCTTCTCTCTCTCTCGTTGGATGGGCCTTTCTAATTGTCACACCAGCTGATGGATGTCACGTGTGTTCTTCAAGCAGCTGTCAACTGAACGGAATCCGAGGCAGAATGGAAAAGTACTGAAGCATCACAGCCGCAATGGATAAATGACCCTTAGGAAACCCCCGCGTGTGCGCTGCGAAATCATACGGCTTTAGATTGTAAGCCTTCTGACCCGGCGGACCTCGCCGTATTGTTGATCCCTTAGGCATAAACATGGAAATCCGATTTGTACCATCAAATTTTTGGATTTCATATTTTGTTATAATTGCTAAATTATCGAATGCATCAGCCGCCATTGCAATCAAACTCACCGGAAAATCCCATTTTTTGCTGTTTCATTTATGGCACTGCGATAACCCGCCATAAATGTATCTTCTAATTGCCGTTATCTGGGCTGTGCTCATTTCAATTGGTGGCGATCAATTGGAACACCACCAGTTGGAAATCCTTATAGGGAAATTTCTGCACCAGGCTGGGTTGTCAACAGTAAGGATGAACTCTGGCTTGTGTTTGCACAGCCCACGTGCAGAGTCCGCCAGGAAGTGGGCACTGCGCTGCGCTAATCACAAGCAGTGAGACATTTCCGGATGCGCGGCTGCAGAGATCGTGAAATGTCTCACTGCTTGTGATTAGCGCAGCGCCATGACGACTGCCTGGCGGGCTCTGCACGTGGGCTGTGCGAACACGCCGGAGCTCATCCTTAGTCAACAGGATAGGAAGCAGGGGACTAACTTTGGCAGGGGTGTAATTACAGAGGTCGCAGTTGCGACCAACCCCATGCTCCAGGGGACCCATGCAGCCCCCCTGTATGACTAAATAGGAAGGGCAACGGGGGTGGCATATAGAGGACCTGACCCCCTCCATTTTCTTCCAGCAGCCACTGACAGCCCACTTCTCCTCCTCTCCCTCCTGCAGGCGTTCAGTGGCTGTAGGAGGAAAATGGAGGGGATTGGTTCCTCTAAACGCTGCCTCCACCTCCCCTCCTATCCAGCTTTCCCTTCTTTCTGCTGGCCTGAGCCTTTGTGTGCTCCCCTGGCCCCTCTTGTCTTCCCGCAGCTCTGCCAGGATCCCCCCTCCCCTCCTCTATATGCCACCCCCCCCGGGTGGGGGGCATATAGACGAACCAACCCCCTCCATTTTTCTCCTGCAGCTGCTGAAAGCATGCTGCTCCTCCTCTCCTTCCTGCAGGTGTTCAGTGGCTGCAGGAGGCAAATGAAGGGGATTGGTTCCTCTATGCTGCCCCGCCGCCCCTCCTAGCCTGCTTTCTCTTCTTTCTGCTGCCCCCGGGCCCTTGTGTTCTTCCCTGGCCCCCCTTGTCCCCCCCCGGCAGCTCTACCAGCATCCCCCCTCCCCTCCTCTATATGCTACCCCCCTCCCCGTGTAGGGTTGGCATATAGAGGAACCAATCCCCTCCATTTTCCTCCTGCAGCTGCTGAAAGCATGCTTCTCCTCCTCTCCTTCCTGCAGGCGTTCAGTGGCTGCAGAGGGAAAATGGAGGGGATTGGTTCCTCTATGCTACCCTCGCCGCCCCTCCTAGCCAGCTTTCTCTTCTTTCTGCTGCCCCCGGGCCCCTGTGTTCTTCTCTGGCCCCCTTGCCCCCCCCCTCCCCGCAGCTCTACCAGCATCCCCTCTCAACTCTCCCACCAGCCGCTGTGGGGGGATGTGTCAGGATGGGGAGCATGGAAGGGGCCGGTAAATGTCATTTCCTTTTATGAATGGACAGTCACATCCGTACTGATCGCTGGCTCTGTCCATTCATAACTGAAGCATAGTAAACTGTGTTTACTATGCTTCAGTTTATGACTGAGCTGAAAACTGTATACAGAGCTATTCATGTCCATTCATTCTGTACAGCTGAGGCTGCAGTGATGGAGATTGAGGGCTGTGTCCTCAAAAAAAAATCTGACGTGATGTCATGTGTTGTAGTGTATTTGTAATGTATTTTTGGACAACTGTACTGAATAAATGGAAATCGTACCATCTGGTCTCTGCATCATTTACACCATGGTGCGCCTCCCTGAACTTAACAGTATGTCCTCAGTCTTCCTGATAGAATTATGCTGAGCATCCTTCAAGCTCCAAAGAATGAGGGCAGCTAGTGGTGGAATGGGATTACTGCAGGTGAATGTTGAAGTCAGGGCTGCTTTTTCATTTACCACTTGCTGACCAGGCCTTTTCTGAAACTTTTTGTTTACAAGTTTAAATCAGTATTTTTAGCTAGAAAATTACTTAGAACCCCCAAACATATCATTTTTTTTTTTTTTTTAGCAAAGACCCTAGAGAATAAAATGATGATTGTTGCAATACTTTATGTCGCACTGTATTTAAGCAGCGGTCTTTCAAATAGAAAAAAAAATACACTTTATAAAATAAAAAGAAAACAAAACAGTAAAGTTAGCCTGATTTTGTGTAAAGAAAGATGTTATGCTGAGTAAATAGACAACTAACATGTTATGCTTTAAAATTGCGCACGCTCGCAGAATGGCAACAAACTACAGTACATTAAAAAAATCTCCACAGGTGACGCTTTAAAATGTTTAAAAGGTTGCCTGTTTTAGAGTTACAGAGGAGGTCCAGTGCTAGAATTATTGCTCTTGCTCGAACGATCGCGGCGATATCTCACATGTGTGGTTTAAAAACCGTTTTTATATGCGTGTGTGACTTGCGTATGCGTTCGCTTCTGCGTGAGAGCATGGAGAGATGGGCCGCTTTAATTTTCTTCTTATTTTATTTTTTATTTTTACGCTGTCCCCTTTATTTACTTATTTATTTTTATCACTTTTATTCCTATTACAATGAACAAAAAACATCCCTTATAATAGAAATAAGCAGGACAGGTCCTCTTTTATTGAGAGATCTGGGGTCAAAAAGACACCAGATCTCTCATTTACCTTTAAAAGCAAAAGAAAACAAAAAAAGAAAAAAATTTTTTTGACACTTTGACTTAAAAAAAAAAAAAAAAAAATCATGTCTTTAAACCTGAGAACCAGAAGTGATGTTAGAGGTCGCTCTGGTCCTCCAAAGGGCATAGAGCCGAATAGGGGCCAACTTGCTCTTACTTGACTTCCTGCCTATCTATCCAACGGATCGGATCGCTTCCGGGTTTACCGACGGCTCAGAAACTACCAGGAAGCAGCGGGGGGGGGGGCACCTCTCCTGCCACCTCTAAAAGGGATTCCGTGGCGAATCTTCCACTGGGATCACTTTTATCAGATGCCGATTCGCCCACAGAATAAAATGATACCGGGATTATGGCAGATAAGTGCTACTATAACACCCCCGCCGGTATTCAACATCAAAGTAATGAGGTATTTACACTGTGGGCGTTCGGCAAGTGGTCAGCTGGAGCTCATTTTATTAAAGTGATTTAGGCGACAGAAGAGATGAGTATTTAGACTCTTCTTTAATAGGCACACATTTTTGGCCAGAATCATTTTCATGATGGGGCTGCTATAGAAGGTATTCTCCGATTGGAACTGAAAATGAAAAGAGACGTGTACTGGTTCTGGTTCTCCAATGCCGTGTACACACAAGCGGACTTTTCGACCGGACTGGTCCGACGGACCGAGTCCGGCGGACAATCCGATCATGTGTAGGCTTCATCGGACCTTCAGCGGACTTTTCCTGTCAAAAATCTGACGGACTTTAGATTTGGAACATGCTTCAAATCTTTACGTCGTAACTCCGCCGGACCCAGAAATCCGCTCGTCTGTGTGCTAGTCCGACTGACAAAAACCGACGCTAGGGCAGCTATTGGCTACTGGCTATCAACTTCCTTATTTTAGTCCGGTGTACGTTATCGCGTACTAATCCGTCGGACTTTGGTGTGATCGTGTGTAGGCAAGTCCGGTTGTTAGAAAGTCGGTCGAAAGTCCGCCGGAAAGTCTGTCGGACCAGTCTGGTCGAAAAGTCCGCCCGTGTGTACGCGCATAAGGCATCTCAAGCCTTGCATGTGTATGAATGTGAGTTAGGGGATCTTAGATTGTAAGCTCCTTGAGGGCAGGGACTGATACTGATGTCAATGTCAAATGCACCCTGGTCAGTGCCAATTAACCGCTTAAAGTGTAAGTAAACCCCCCTATCGTTTTCAGCCAAGGAAGCTGCCATCTTTGCCTCTGTTTAATCTACAACTGCCATGATGCTGCACATGTGATCAGTTATGACACCAGCCATTGGATGGTTTGACAGTTTGGTTGAGAGCACAACCAATGGGAGTGTTACATTTCCGGCACGTGCCGGAAATGAAACTGTTTTATGGATAGGTTTACTTCCACTTTAAGGACTGAGCCTCTTTCTGAGATTTGTTGTTTTTTTTTGCTAGAAAATTGCTTAGAACCCCCAAACATTATACTTTTTTTTTCTAACACCCTAGAGAATAAAATGGCGGTCGTTGCAATACTTTCTGTCGCACCGTATTTGCGCAGCGGTCTTACAAGCGCACTTTTTTTGGAAAAGAAATACACTTTTTTGAATTAAGAAATAAGAAAACAGTAAAGTTAGCCCAATTTTTTTTTATATTGTGAAAGATAATGTTACGCCGAGTAAATTGATACCCAACATGTCATGCTTCAAAATTAGGCCCGCTCGTGGAATGGCAACAAACTTTTGCCCTTAAAAATCTCCATGGGCAACGTTTAAAAAATTCTACAGGTTGCATGTTTTGAGTTACAGAGGAGGTCTAGGGCTAGAATTATTGCTCTGGCTCTACCGATCGCGGTGATACCTCACATGTGTGGTTTGAACACCGTTTTCATATGCGGGCGCTACTCACGTATGCATTCGCTTCTGCACGCGAGCTCGGCGGGACGGGGCGCATTTTAAAAAAATTAAATTCCTATTTATTTTACCTTTTATTTTTACACTGTTCTTTAAAAAAAAATGGAGTCACTTTTATTTCTATTACAAGGAATGTAAACATCCCTTGTAATAGAAAAAAAGCATGACAGGTCCTCTTAAATATGAGATGTGGGGTCAAAAAGACCTCAGATCTCATATTTACACTAAAATGCAATAAAAGAAAAAATAAATAAAAATTTTGTCATTTGAAAAAAAAAAAAAAAGGCCCTTTAAGAGCTATGGCGTTTTGCATCGCTTCCGCCCTGCAATGTTATGGAGACGGGTGGGGGCCATCTCCCCCTCACTCAGCTCCATACCCAGGAAGGAGAAGGATCCGTTCGCCCACGCTGCTACCGACGGCTCTCTGGGCACCGGAGAGCTGCGGGAGGGGGGGGGGGGCCTCTCCCGCCACTGATAAAAGTGATCTCTCTGGGAATCCGCGGCAGAGATCAATATTATCCGCCGCCGCTGAAGAAGAGAATAACAGGGTTGTGGCAGCTAGCTGCTGCCATACCAAAGATATCCCCTTCAAAGATAGGTACCACCCAGGCGGCAGCTGGAGAGGAGAGGACAGTGTGCAGCCGTGCCTCCCGGGTGGAGAAGATCGTGACAGAGAGGAGGAGAAGAACAAATGACAGACACTGCACGACACGGACTGTCCCGCCCCCCAATGACGTCATTGCGAGGGGTCTCTCTCTCTGACAGGAGGATGGAGGGGGGACAGACTTGGGCAGGAAACACAGCGGTGAGCGGCGGAGAGAGCGGCCTCTGGACACCAACAAGAAGTGGAGGAGGAGGAGGGAGGGGAGCACTCTGGCGTTTGAGCGCCCCTACCTCTGTGGCGCCCGGGTGAACTGCACCCCGCGCACCCACCTAGGATCGGCCCTGGGTCTGTGTATAAAAATGGTTGCAGTTCCTACTTGATATTTATGTTCAACCCCCTTGAATTAAAGCTGAAAGTCTGCACTTCAAATTAATTTGGATTGTGTCAGTTTAATTTTACTCTGGTGCCATACAGAGCCTAAAGTATGAAAATTGTGCCCGTGTCCAAATATATATGGATCTAACACTAAGTACCTGTAATTAATGAAGTAAATGTAAAGCCCCTTCAACAAGTCATCTACTCACCTGTTTACTCGTGCAGAAGAAGCAAGGGACCTGCTGGGGGGGTTTTCAGCAACGGAGACAGGTAAGTATAAAGCTTTGAGGGGGTGTCGGGAGGAGGGAGTGTTAACCACTTTCGGACCGCCGCACGCCGATATACGTCCTAACTTTGAAGAGGGATATCTTTGTTATGGCAGCAGCTAGCTGACATAACCCCGGTATCCTCTTCTTCGGCCGGCGGGCTGGTTTAATAATAGTGGTCTCAGCGGCGGATTCGCCGCGTGATCACTTTTATCGGCGGCGGGGGAGAGCCCCCCCTCCTGCCGCACTCTGGTGCCCTCCGCCGCTTACCGGAGCCGTCAGCAGCGGCGGAAGCGATCGGGTCCTTCTGCTGGCTGGGTATGGAGACGAGTGAGGGGAAGACGGCCCCCCACCCATCCCCATACCACTGCAGGGCGGAAGCAACGTCAAAATGTTCCGCCCATAGCTCTTAGAGGGCCTTTTTTTTAATTGCATTTTAGTGTAAATATGAGATGTAAGATCTTTTTGACCCCATGTCTCCTATTTAAGAGGACCTGTCATGCTTTCTTTCTATTACAAGGGATGTTTACATTCCTTGTAATAGGAATAAAAGTGACACAATTTTTTTCTTAAAGAACAGTGTAAAAATAAAAAATAAAAGGTAAAATAAATAAGAAAAATAAAATAAAAATGTTTAAATGCGCCCCGTCCCACCGAGCTCGCGTGCAGAAGCGAACGCATACGCGAGTAACGCCCGCATATGAAAACGGTGTTCAAACCACACATGTGAGGTATCGCCGCGATCGGTAGAGCGAGAGCAATAATTCTAGCTCCTAGACCTCCTCTGTAACTCAAAACATGCAATCTGTAGAATTTTTTTAATTTCCCCTATGGAGATTTTTAAGGGTAAAAGTTTGTCGCCATTCCACGAGCAGGCGCAATTTTGAAGCGTGACATGTTGGGTATCAATTTACTCGGCGTAACATTATCTTTCACAATATAAAAAAAAAAATGGGCTTACTTTACTGTTGTCTCATTTTTTAATCCAAAAAAGTGTATTTTTTTTTTTTAAAGTGCGCTTGTAAGACCACTCCGCAAATACGGTGTGAGAGAAAGTATTGCAACGACCACCATTTTATTCTCTAGGGTGTTAGAAAAAAAATGTATAATGTTTGGGGGTTCTAAGTCATTTTCTTGCAAAAAAAAAATGTTTTTAACTTGTAAACCACACATCTCAGAAAGAGGCGTGGTCCTTAAGTGGTTAAAGAATAACTGAAATTACAATTTATTTTTTACAGAAGAAACCTGCACTGAAGGAAACACATTTTTTATTGTAGATAAGGAGTTCTGCCAATACTTCCTCTTTCCTTGTCTGTACCCTTCTTTTTTTTTTTTTGGGTCAGTGACTCTGAACTCCAGACAACGGCTAATATACATACAGGTGTGCTGTTCTGTTTGCCAAGGGATTTGTATTTCTAACCATCCAATTCTGAGATTTGCACAGCTCTGTCATGCAGCAAGACCTGATTTCTCTGCTGCTGTTCCGTAACACGTAACGAGCCTTGTCCCTCCTCCCGCCTGTGATTGGACAGTGAAAAGAAAAGCAAGACAGTGATGAGCTCGTCACTTTGTCAATCTGCTTTCCCCTCCTATCAGAAAGTTCTTTGCACTGCAGCACAACTGATTGGCTCCCTATTACTTCCTCTCCTTCCCCCAATCTAAGCTGCTGTACAGGGACTGCATCCCATGTCAAATTCAGGTGCTCATACCCTGTTTCCCCTAAAATAAGACCTAGCGTGATTGTCAGTGATGGCTGCAATATAAGCCCTACTCCCCAAATAAGCCCTAGTTAAAGTCCTTGTGGGTCTTATTTTCAGGGTAGGGCTTATTTTTTGGGAAACAGGGTAGGGCTTATTTGGGGGGTAGGGCTTATATTGCAGCCATCACTGACCATCACGCTAGGTCTTATTTTCGGGGAAACAGGGTAATATTTGCACTTGCTGACCGCCTAATGTATATGTACTGCGACAGGTTGGCTCTGTTGCGCAAAATCGCGTACCTGTATGTCATTTCCTGCAACAGCCACTAGGGGGCGCGTGCGCTGCAGAGGCGGCAATCACGCACCAATTGGACAGAGGGGAAGCCAATCAGCGGGTCCGGCGGCCACCAGCCACCCGCGATCGTTTCCCGAGAGAGGCAGAACAGCGGTCCGCCTATGTAAACAAGGCAGATCGCCGTTCTGACAAACGAGAATATAAAGATCTTGTGTTCCAGCTAAGCAGGAACACGGATCTCTGTGTTCCCCACAGTCAGAGCATCCCCCACATAGGTAGAAAGCACCCCCTAGGGACACATTTAACCCTTTGATTGCCCCTGATGTTAACCCCTCCCCTGCCAGTGTCATTAGTACAGTGACAGTGCATATTATTTAGCACTGATCACTGTAATAATGTCAATGGCCCCCAAAAAAAGTGTCAAAAGTGTCAGTTACATAGTTACAAAGTTAGTCAGGTTGAAAAAAGACACAAGTCCATCTAGTTCAACCATAAAAAAATAAAAATAAAAATATCATACAATCCCATATACCCAATCCTATACCCACAGTTAGTGTCGGATTTGTCCGCTGCAATGTCGCAGACCCGCTAAAAAACGATGATCGCCGCCATTACTAGAAAAAAAAAAATAGATAAAAATGCAATAAAAATATCCCATAGTTTGTAGAAGCTATAACTTTTGTGCAAACCAATCAATATACGCTTATTGGGATTTTTTTAACAAAAATATGTAGCAGAATATATATTGGCCTAAATTGATTTTTTAATTTTTTTTTTTTATGTTTTATAGCAGAAAGTAAAAAATATAGTTTTTTTTTCCAAAATCGTCGCTCTTTTTTTGTTTATAAAAAAATAAAAACTGCAGAGGTGATCAAATAGCACCAAAAGAAAGTTCTATTCGTGGCGTCAATTTTATTTGGGTACAATGTCGCACGACGCAATTGTCAGTTAAAGTAATGCGGTGCTGTATCGCAAAAAAAATGGCCTGGTCATTAAGGGGGTAAAACCTTCTGGGGCTGAAGTAGTTAAAAAAACCTCAAAGTGATATTGCACCCTCAGTTTTTAAAGTGAAACTTTAACGGAACAATAGTGGGCGTGGCTTATATGGGCGTGGTTCAAATGGGGGTGTGGTTAGAGTCTAAGATGAATGAGAGATGAAGAAAAAAAGGGGAAAAGAGGGAGGGAGAGAGAAAGAAGGAAAGAAGGAAAGAAGGAGGGAAGGAGAGAAAAGGAAGGAAAGAGGGATGGAGGGACAGCAGGCCCAGATTCTACACCACAATAGAAATGTGTATAACAGAGTTTAACAAATCAGCAGATAAAGATACTCTAAACACCTGGTGTTAGCGCTTCATTCATCCCAGCACCATGATTGTTATGGTGTCAGGATGATTGAAGCGCATTATTACTATTATTACATTGTAATATAGAATGAAATCGAGGGGCGTGTCCGGACACTGAGCAAGGAAGACGTGCTTGTATTGAGCTCTGCTCAGCCAGCAAACAATCTACTGCCATCCTACCTTTCTCTTACCCCGGAGAACTTCAAAAAGCACGGCATTCTACTCACTACAATCCCTGCTACAAGCACAGCTAAAAATTATCCTCCATTTCGGAATCTATCCGACTGTGTACATCCCGGTCTGGCTCTCTGCTTCCTGGGCTCGAGGCCCGACGCCATCTTGAGGCCTCTCGGCCCCCACGCTTCTAAAACAGCAATCATCTTACCTCCACCGGCCAGCGGGACACCTTCGGCGGCTGCTGGATAGACCTGGAGCGGAGCGGTGCTGCCTGGGGATCCCCGAACGTGAGCCCTGAAATACCGCGGCCTGACGTCCATTTACAGCCTGCGGCCTACTGATTAGGCCACGCCAGCTCCCTGGAGGACACAGTGAGTAGTGGGAACATCCACACCTCCCATCCCAAACCCAAGCGTTCCTGACATCAACCGCCAACTGTCCCATTAGCTGTGTGCCTCCCCAGGAGCCCTTTAGCCCAGACAAAGCCCAGACGGAGCAGCAATCACACAACCGGCCGGCCGGCCCATAGGAAAGACCGCGGCTTCGGCCTACACACGGAGGTCGGCGGCCATCTTGGGACTCCAAGATACACCCAGCTGCTTCTATTCACCCAAACTGTGCTTACTCACCATAACCCAGAGACACAGTGAGTAGTGGAATCACCCACACTTACCATCCCACAGCCAAACATCCCGGACATTAAGCACTAACTGTCCCCACAGGAAAGACCACGGCTTTGGCCTACACACGGAGGCCGGCGGCCATCTTGGGACTCCAAAATACACCCAGCTGCTTCTGTCCTTCTAAGCTGTACCCAATCATCATAATTAATCTCTTTATACACCCTTATCAATACTCACTACTGGGAACATTATGCCCTGTAACAGCTACCTAACAAATCACCCTTACGACTGTTCCATGTAAAACGCACACGCAGCTTGCAAAAATGGAAGACGTCTGAATTTTAAGCCTTGACCTCCGCCTACAGATCCGAACCTCCCGCTCCGCAACGCTATTATTTTCAAGACCCGGGAGACGCACTAACCTTTCAAGGAACCCCATAGTTACCTCTCAATTAGTGCATGGGTAAAATTGGAGACCAACGCACCGTATACTCAAAACAAGTCTCACAGGCCACACTTCGGCGAACCCACCCAATGGAGAAATACCTACGGAGGCCCCACTCCCCGGCCTCAAATACCCCGGAGACAGCTATGAACCAAACGGACAATTTCCCATTAGTTGATCCCTCTCTCTTCATGGAAGACTCTTCACAACGACCACAGCCACCTGTCTCCCCCGCAACATTACTACCCGTAACAGTGGACGTTTTAGATACCAAGTTACAGGCTCTGCTTCACAGCATCACCCATAATATCACCAAAGAAGTAAATAAGTTAGCCCATGAGCTTAGGGGTGAAATAGATCAACTCGGTGAACGTACGGATCATCTGGAAACCAAATTCGACGACATGGTTCAATATGTCCATGTCCTAGAAGAGGAAAACGCAGGCCTGAAAAATGCAGTCTCGCTACTACAAACACAGCAAGAAGACCTCGAAAATCGAGAACGCCGTCAGAACTTACGCTTCCGTGGAGTCCCGGAATCCATTCCAGATAAAGAAATTCGATCATATCTCCTTGCTCTGTTTGTCAAGTTGGTACCTCATATTCCTGACATAGAATGGCGCCTTGATAGAGCACACAGATCACTGGCTCCTAAACCTCCTCAGGGTGCTAATCCCAGGGACATAATCGCTCGTTTCCACTTTTATGAGAGCAAGGAGGCCTTGACCATTGCTACCCGAAACAGATCGAGGGTCGAATTCAAAGGCGCAAAACTACAAATTTTCAATGATTTATCGCCCATCACTTTGGCTAAACGCCGCGCTCTACGCCCAGTTACCTCCCATCTGCAACAATACCAAGTCCCTTACCGTTGGGGTTTCCCGTTCTGATTGTCAGTCATGAAAGAAGGTTCACAACACTCCATACGAGACCTACAAGAATGCGAAACTTTTATCAAAAACCTAGGTCTCCCTCCTATACCAGATGAAGACCTGCAGATGCAAATCTCACCTTCCCGGCAGATGTCCACGCCTGGGAAAATATGGACCCCGGTACGCCAGAAGTCAAAGAAGACACCAGTTACACCTCAAAGAGCGGCTCCATTTAAAGGACCCACTTGAAAACGTCTTGTGACATTCCCCTTTGATTCCTCTTTACACATAGGTCATATCTTTTTTCTTTTTTTTTGACCTATGTGTTCTGAGACTCTGTGTTCAGAGTCGAACTTCCATATCCGAAGTGCCTTACATGTTTATTTGCTTACTTGTTTGTTACAACCCAGCACGAAACCTCCATGTTGGGGGTTCCATGTTTTTCTTTTTTCTTTTTCTTTTTTAATGTTCGGATCGGGCGGAGGCCCACAAGTCTAATTTTGTAGGCTGACACACCCCCTGTTAACATGGTCTTGACTCGAGACCGTGATTTCCTGAGGCTTCTACATGCCTCAGGCCTAATACCTAATTGGTATATGTTTTTTTTTCTTTTTTTTTCACTAGAGACCCTTTTTGGTCCTAACCTGAATCTCCTTTTTTTTTACCACTATTTTTATTGCTCTTTTTGTTTTTGTTTTCTACTTCCCAACCCCCTGTTTCCATTGATTTTCTCATACATATGGGGTTTTTTTTCAAACCCATGTTCAAAACACAGTTATGTTTTAAAAAGTATACAATACTGTCATATGATTTCCTATGATACATCTATTATTATGCTCTATACATCATGGTACATGTTCCTTCCCTATCCTCTAAATTTAATATTTGCTTTACTCATATACCTGAGCTATGGCTGTAAGTATACTGTCATGTAATGTCAAAGGTCTAGGTTCCATCCGCAAACGTTGGTTGGCGTTAAAGGAGTTTAAGGCATCCAGAGCAGAAGTGATCATGGTTCAGGAGACACATTTTAAAGCAGAGGGATCTTTTAAATTTGCCTCCAAACATTTTCCTACCGCTTATATAGCATCAGACCCTTCTGGAAGAGCTGGAGTGGCCATATTATTGAAACGTAACTCTAATATCCGTGTCAGGTCGACATACTTAGACCCTCAAGGCCGTTTTGTTCTCCTGAGCTGTGATCATGAAAATGTTTCATTTACCCTTGCCAATGTGTATGCACCTAACACAGGACAGATTGGTTTTCTCGAAATGTTTTTTGAAAAATTGCAATCCTTCTCTCAACCATTCATGGTCATTGGAGGGGATTTCAATTTATGCATGTCTCCGACTAAAGATAGACTTGCCCTTTTTACACACACCCCACCTCCCCAGGTTCAAAAGATGGCTACATCCTTTAGAAAACTTATTAGAGCCCACAACCTCTTTGATACTTGGAGGATAAAACATCCTACAGCCAAACAATTTACATTCTATTCACCCCCACACAAGCTATATACAAGACTAGATCACTTCTTTGTCTCAGCACCCTTACTGTCATATGTAGTCCATTCGGAAATAAATACAATCACATGGTCGGATCATGCCCCCATAACCCTTGATCTCCTCTTAACCAAACCTACATCTAGGTCGTGCCACTGGCGTCTTAACGAGACCCTTCTTAAAATACCTGATATTCATATTCATCTCCAGAAAAAACTGACAGAATTCTTTGAGCTTAACGAGGGTTCGGTTTCTGGGGCGTCCACCCTATGGGAGGCTCATAAGGCCTTTTTCAGGGGAGAGTGCATCTCCTCAAGTTCTCGTCTTAAAAAAGACCGAGCTCTCCAAAGAGCATCGCTCTTACATGATTTATCCAAAGCAGAGGAATCCCTTGTCAGCTCCCCTACGGTGAAACGCCTCAGATCAGTGGTATCGTTACGTAACCGCATTAAATCTCTTGATCTGAATACACTTGCTAAATCCTTGCTATGGTCCAAACAAAAGTTTTACATATTCGCTAATAGACCCCATAGAATGCTGGTCAACAAATTAAAACCTAGACCTGCAGCCTCAATCCTTGATTTACTACTACAACCCAACGGTGAACCTACATATTGCCCCCAACACATGTCCAAAGTCTTTGGGGATTATTACCAAAAACTCTATAACTGCCTAGCAACAGACCAAAATTTTACATTCACTCAAGAAAAGTTTGATGACTTTATCAAAACTCTAAATCTTCCCACACTCTCTCCTGAGAAACGCTCAGGGCTCAATGCTCCCATCTCTGCTGAAGAAATTACAGCGGTTATTAAACAGCTTCCGACCCACAAGTCCCCAGGGCCCGACGGACTTCCTTATTCATATTTTAAAAGCTTCCTACCAGTTTTAATACCCCATATGATAAGTTTATTTACCTCTCTGATGTCAGGGAAAGTTCCACACTCCCAATTCCTTCATGCCTTTATTACAGTTATTCCGAAACTGGATAAGGACTTATCACTACCAGACAACTATCGCCCCATTGCCCTACTGAACTCTGACTATAAGATTTTCACAAAAATTTTAGCTAACAGACTGTCCTTGCTTCTTCCCTCACTCATACATAGGGACCAGGTCGGGTTTGTTCCCACTAGACACGCAGGAGACAACACTAGAAGAACTATCGATCTTATAGATCTACTGACTAAAACTAAGAAACCTGCGATAGTCCTCAGTTTAGATGCTCAGAAGGCGTTTGATCGCCTAAATTGGTCTTTTATGTTCACCATTTTGACTAGATATGGAATTTCAGGTCCCTTTATACACGCTCTAAGAGCGCTTTATTCCACGCCCACATCCCAGGTACAGTTGTCTTCCCATGTCTCTCCGCTATTCTCCCTAAGTAATGGTACTCGTCAGGGATGCCCTCTATCACCCCTACTTTTCATATTAAGCCTGGAACCTCTGGCCGAAGCTATTCGTTCCCACCCTGACATAGGGGGAGTGGCGCTGAGACATCAGGAATACAAGCTGTCCCTATTTGCTGACGACATTCTATTAACATTGACCCATCCCCATATATCACTCCCCTCTCTTCATGCAATTCTACATCAATTTGGCAGCATTTCAGGTTTTAAAATAAACCCGACCAAAACTGAAGCCCTCCCTATTAACCTTTCCACAGATATGCTCTCAACTTTACAGGGAAATTTCAAATATCGTTGGTGCACCCACTCCTTGAAATATCTTGGGGTTTATCTGACCTCCTCCTACTCCACTCTTTTTCAGGCCAATTTTCCTCCTATGTTTATAGAAATCAACAAATTATTAAAGTCATGGACGAACCTCCCCTTATCTCTACTTGGAAGGATAAATGTCCTCAAAATGTCGGTGCTCCCTAGGCTCCTTTATCTCTTTGAGACCCTTCCAGTCAAAGTTCCAATGTCCCAATTAAAATTACTCCAACGAAACTTCCTAAATTTTATTTGGAATCATAAATCCCATAGGATAGCTAGCTCGGTACTCTTCGCATCCCGAACCAGTGGAGGTTTGGGGGCACCCGACATAATCAAATATTATTATGCCTCCCATCTAAGAACAATAACCTCTTGGACATCCAGATACGCCCCTAACAGATGGTCTGAGATAGAAATGGGCATCACGGTTCCCGCACATCCATGCTATATGTTATGGCCATCTTCGGATAAATTTATCTCTCAGTTACGTAAAATCAGCTTAAATCCGATGCTATTTACCCTCTCAATATGGAAAAGCTGCTCCGGTAAATATAAACTTTCATCCCCATGCTCTCCTTTAACAAATATTACCTTTAATCCGGAAATCCCTGATAGTCTCTCTTATGATGCCATGCTGCCATGGACGAAAGCCGGTATTTTCCAACTACGCCACCTGGTTAACCCAGTTACCCATAAACTCCTCACCTTTACTGACCTACAATCTAAATATAAAATCCCAAAAAACCTATTTTACTCCTTTCTACAAATCCAACATTTTCTCTCCACCAAAATACCACAACTGACCCTAACTATCCCTACTGAATTTGAAGTGGTGTGCTCCAGAGGCCCTCATGAATCTCATCTAATATCCACCATTTACAAAATTCTGCATGCTGCCTCTCCTATCACAGAACAGACTCACACATATATGCGCAAATGGTCCCATATTTTAAACAGACCTATTCAAATAAGTGAATGGAAGAATATCTGGGAAAATGCATCTAAGACATCCAGATGTGTGACTCAGAAAGAAACATCCTATAAAATACTAATGTTCTGGTATAGAACCCCGGAGTTTCTTTTAAGACAGAAACTGACTACATCCGGTCAATGCTGGAGATGTGGCGCATCCCTGGGCACCCACTTCCATATATTTTGGGAATGTCCCTTAATAATGCCATACTGGTCACAGATCCATGCTCTGTTGGAGAAAATTCTAAAATTCCCTATACCCTATCAACCTATACATCTCTTGTTGGGCTTGCCCCTCCCTAAGATGCCAAAAACACTTAGGAAACTGATGGCTTTCATCTTATTAGCGGCCAAACGGGTTATACCCCAATGTTGGTTAGCTAACACTCCCCCTACTTTTGCACAATTTCTGTCAGTAATTACAGACATCCGCAGGATGGAACGCATCACAGCCATAATTGATGACTCCCTCCCCAGATTCGAGGCTATATGGGGACACTGGGATTCCTCTGAATACAACATAGAGAACCCCCAGGTAGTCCAGAGTCAATGAGATATAAAGACAGTTTCCTATATTGATTGACTGAAGCGGGGCCACAAACCATGCCATTGCTTTATTTCACTAACTGACCCTCTTATTTCTACCATGATGTGTATGTATTGTCTGAAAATCATTTGACACCTAGTGTTATTTCTTCTTGATATGTAATAAGCTACCAAAAAATGTTTTACCTCATTGAAAATATGCTGCTATCAATGTCTTTTCTAAGAGAATGAATACTCTGTTTATGTATACTTGAATATACTTAATAAATAAACAATTTAAAAAAAAAAAAAAAGAATGAAATCATTCAACTCACCATGATCCAGAATCAGTGGGACCCCTGAGCGTGTTACCTACCACGTCGCCTGCCACCAGATGCCATCAGGTGCCCCCAGCAGAGTCCGTCCTTGCATCAGGTGTCCCCAGCAGAGTGCCTCTTACATCAGGTGTCCCCAGTGGTCAGTGTCCCCAGTGGAGTGCCTCTTACATCAGGTGTCCCCAGCGGAGTGCCTCTTAAATCAGTGCCCCCAGCAGAGTGCCTCTTAAATCAGTGCCCCCAGCGGAGTGTTGGCTGCAGACAGAGTGTTGGCTGCAGTCTAGCTACATCTCCTCTTGTTCCTCCTGTTCAGTGGAGAGGGGAGGGGCCGATCTGTGCAGCTAACCCCAGCTGGAGAATTGTGAAGAATCATGGCTGCACGGATCTACCCCTCCCCTCTCCACCGAACACGAGGAACGAGAGGAGATGCAGCTGAACACAAGGGGAAAGGCGGCCATTTTATTGGAGCCAGGAGCCAGAACTGCGGCAGAGCCAAACATTCCCGTTTTTCCATGGACAAAAGGCAAAATCCCAAATTGGGACGGCCTCCAATTGGGACGAGGGTCCCAAAATCAGGATTGTCCCGGGAAAATCGGGACTGTTGGCAACTATGTTACTGCTGCCCCAGGTTTCCTCTTACAGGGTGGCTCCTTTCTCTTGCAGCGTCCTATAGAGCCACCCCTTCCTTACATGCAGAGATCAGAGTAGTGTGTCTACCTACACTGTGTGCATCAATAAAAACACACAGCCTTGAAGCCTAGGATGGCAAGGCACACCCTGCCCCTCCATCCCCCAACGCTAAGAGACTGCACTGTCCACTCTTAAATATTTGCTGTGAACACCAGAAGTTTAGGGAAGCAGCACTGAGAGAGCAGGAGCCAGCAGCATTATAAGTCATAAAGTGCTCGGTTAGGAATTTTAACAAGCCGTTTACTGGGGGTTTGTTTTATTGCACTCAATGGGGGGGGGGGGGGTTTACTAAAACTGGTCCACATTGAATCTGGTGGTGCTGTGCATAGTAACCAGTCAGTTTCCAGGTTTTTTTTTTCTTGCTAGAGTGCATGTGATCAGCACAGGGCCAATCAGCACTGTCCAGACAAACGGTCAAGGGTCCTGCAGCCTTATAGGACAGTCAGAGGAGAAGGAAAACTCCTCCTACTGTCAGTGCGGAGCTCAACCCTTCCTTCTCTGAACTGGCCGCTCAGCTGTTGGCTAATTGCGAGCTCCCATCTCTCCACAGTGACTCACCTGTTGATGATATCCTGCTCGTCAGTTCTTCCTACTTAAGCTATCCAGCCCAGAGGATCTCTGCCTTGGTCACTTCTCTAGAGACGTTCTCCTGTGTTCCTGTTAAAGACTTGCTTGGCTGACATTCCTACTGGCTCCAGATCCTGCTTGCTGTTCTACTACGCTCATCTCTGGCTCCCTGACGTTTTGGCTTGTCTGACTATCCATTCCGGTTCCTGAACTCTGGCTATGTTTTTACTACATTTACCTTTTTTTATTATTATTAAACAAGTGTGATTTAACTGTACTTCTGTCTCGGTCTGATTCATGGTTTCTGACACCTACAAGCTTTAGCCAAACACTTATAGAAATCACAAGACTGCTATATACTGCTGATGAGAAAAGGTTTTTAGCAGTTTATATTTACTAAAATAATTGCATTTCCATGCAGTGCTGGCACAAGCTAATCCAGCGCCCAGGGCAAAGATGCCAAATTGTGCCACCCCCCCCCCCCCCCTTCACTATGTGCGAGCTTGTGAGGAGGAGAGAGAGCACAGCCTGCATCTCCTCCCAGCTCTCTCCTTGCAGCTTCTAGTTGTGGGCTGACAGAAGTAGTGATGCCGCTGTCACTACTGCTGTCAGCCTTATAGTAGAAGGAAATTGTGGTGCCCCCATCCCTACAATACATGCTGCGCCCAGGGCAGCTGTCCCTTCTGCCCACCCCTTGTCCGGACCCTGTTTCCATGTTCTGTGTAGTGTGGAAGACCAGATATAGTGAATGCAGAGTCCTGAGTTTAATAACACTTTCATTGAAAAAGCTGAAGTTTGAAGCTAATTGGTTACTATGCCCAGCTGCACCCGATTCTGTGCACTCCAGTTTTAGTAAAGCTGGTCCAATGCGTTAAACTAAAGCGCTGAGGGATTAATACTAAGCCCTCGTTCACATTGCAGCGATTGGACAGGTCAAATCGCATGACAAGCCGCAGCCTATTCCTAGCAATGGCACCGTTCCGATTGGTGCGGCGTAAATCCTGCATTACTTTTGTTGATTTCCGGTGCGACTTCTTCAATAGACATCTGTGAATGAACCCGCACAGATGTCTCAAGTCGGACCCGACAGTGCGGCTTTGAAATCGCGCAAGTTCAGATGAAGTCGCACGATTTCAAAGCCGTGTTCAATGTGAAGGAGGGAGGAGCGCCGTTCACAGGTGAATCGCATCGGATCGGCTACTAATCCAAGATGAATACCGTGAGGTAGAGCTGCACGATTCTGGCTAAAATGAGAATCGCAAATTTTTTTGCTTAGAATAAAGATCACAATTCTCTCACCATTCTCGCGGCGTAACATCATCTTTCACATTATACAAAAAAATTGGGCTAACTTTATTGTCTAGTTTTTTTTTTTTTAATTCATTGAAGTGTATTTTTTCCCAAAAAATTGTGCTTGAAAGACTGCTGCGCAAATACAGTGTGACATAAAATATTGCAACACTTACCATTTTATTCCCCAGGGTCTCTGCTAAATATATATATATATATATATATATATATATATATATATAAAATGTTTGGGGGTTCTAAGTAATTTTCTTGCAAAAAATGCTGATTTCAACTTTGTAAGAAACAAGTGTTAGAAAAAGGTTTAGTCTTTAAGTGGTTCATCTTCCCTCATCTACACACCGAAGTTCATTCCTTTGATCTAAGAAGGAAAAGTTACAATGTTTCTAGTTATCTACCAGCTTTGACAATGTTGTGAAAAACTTGGCAGGCTGCCCATTTGTTTGCCTTTTGACAGCTGAGTGAGCAGAGAACTCTCTACAATTGTTACATGAATGAATCGGGAAATTCTGCATAGAGATCGTGAGGGGGGTTGAATCGAGATCACAATTTTTTTAAACGATTAATTGCGCAGCTCTACTGCGGGGTGGGGTGCACGCCCTGCCACTGCAGCAGTATACATAAAGCAGAAAAGTTCGGATCAGCTGCACACCCGCACAAAAATAACGATTTGATTCCTTTATTGAAAATTCATAAAAGCTCTCGATGGGTACAGGTCAGGGAAGAAGAAGGCAAGGTTGACGCGTTTCACGTGCTTTGTCAAAAACCACACAAATGCAAACACAATACACTCTATTATATGAGGTTAATCACTTGACAGTTCAGGTGTATTCAATTCAATTATATTAAGTGATTGCACAAGCCCCCCGTTCACATCGACGCAATTTGACAGGTCAAATCGCAGCCTATTGCTGGCAATGGCACCGTCCCAAGCAATGCGATACCAGACTTTGAGGCATCGCATTGATTTCCAAAAGTAGTTCCTGCACTACTTTTGGCAACTTCGGGGGCGACTTCAATAGACATCTGTGCATGATCCCGCACAGATGTCTTTCAAGTGCCCCCCCCTATCAAGTCAGACTGAAATGCGGCTTTGAAGTTGTGAAGTCGCACGATTTCAAAGCCGTGTTCAATGTGAACAAGGGCTCAGGCTCGGTTCACACTGCCCCGACTTGGGACCAGACTTGTGAGACCCAGAGTCGCGTGACACGTGAAATCCCATGTTAGTCACTGAGAGTTGTCCTATGCCCCTTACACACGGTCGGATTTTCCGACGGAAAATGTGTGATAGAACCTTGTTGTCGGAAATTCCTACCGTGTGTGGGCTCCATCACACATTTTCCATCGGATTTTCCGACACACAAAGTTGGAGAGCAGGATATAAAATTTTCCGACAACAAAATCCGTTGTCGGAAATTCCGATCGTGTGTACACAAATCCGACGGACAAAGTGCAACGCATGCTCAGAATAAATAAAGAGATGAAAGCTATTGGCTACTGCCCCGTTTATAGTCCCGACGTACGTGTTTTACGTCACCGCGTTCAGAACGATCGGATTTTCCGACAACTTTGTGTGACCGTGTGTATGCAAGACAAGTTTGAGCCAACATCCGTCGGAAAAAATCCTAGGATTTTGTTGTCGGAATGTCCGACCGTGTGTACGGGGCATTAGTGTATAACTAAAGGCAAAACTTTTTTACTTTAGTTATACAGTGCAGAAGGATTAGAACCCCTGTCAGTTTTTATTTCTGTTTGTGCCCCCTGTTAGAAAAGTTCACCCGCTTTATTTGTCCTGTTTCCTGTTATCATTGAAAGTAAAAAAAAACAACCCTCAGATTTTGGGTTGTCCCCAGAAAAGTAATAGAGGGGAATTCTTACAATGGGGACACTAGTTCTGATGATCTGGGGGTCCCCAAGAAATTCCAATAATTTCCAGAGATTTCCTCTCACTTCCTGTTTGGCTATGGGACAGGAAGTGAAGGGAAATCTCCGCAATGGCACACAGATGGCGAAAATAAATCTGACAGAGGTTATAACCCTCCCTTACTCTATCCAGAATGAAAAAAAAAATGTGCCCATAGTTCCACTTTAATTAGCACAACTGAAGTCAGGACTTTGGAAAAGTTACTTTACTACTTCAAGGCAACTTCTATCCGACTTGTGCCCATAGACTTTAAAGTGGAACTTCAGTCATTTTTTCATCTTTCCATCTATTAAATCTTCTGCCCTTGTTGTTGTTTGAACTTTGGATAGTAAAACATTTTTTTTTTCTGCCGGTAAATACCTTATACAGCCCACTTCCTGTTTCCTGTCTGGTCATTAGTCTAGGCTTATGACATCATGCACAGCTCTCTCACTCTTGTGAGAGTCTGCCAGGAAGGGAGGGGGTGAGTCATAAGAGGGCCAATGAGAGTGGCAGAGCTGGAGGTGTGCCTCTGTGTGTCTGTGTAAATCCAGGAAGTGAACAGGCAGCAGCTTCAGCTGCCCACAGATAAAATGGCTGCAGCCAGACCCGGTGGAGGGAGATTTCTGCAGCATATTTGGCAAGTACAGAATCGCAGTATATATAAAATAATATGCAAAGTGGTTGCAGGGAAGCTTCAGAATGGCAAAGATGTTTTTTTTAACAAATTATGTGAGCAGACTGCAGTTCCTCTTTAATGGAAGTCTCCTCCAAGTTGGATCCTCATCTTAATTGATGTGATTTGGATCCGACATTACAGGAAGGCAGACATTCCCTGAAGTTGCTTCAAAGTTGCTTCTTCAAGTCGCATGCAGGGCTGGTGCAAGGATTTTTGACACCTTAGGCAAAACCTCAATTTGCTGCCCCCCTGGCTCCACCCCTGGCTCCACCCTCTTTGCCCTGCTCCTATATACCCCACCTTTTTAATGAAGCGCCCATCAAATGCAGCCTCACCAGTCCCCATCAAATGCAGCCTTACCAGTCCCTATCAAATGCAGTCTCACCAGTGCCCATCAAATGCAGTCTCACCAGTGCCCATCAAATGCAGCCTCATCAGCGCCCATCAATGCAGCCTCACAAGCACCCATCAATGCAGCCTACCAGTGCCCATCAAATGCAGCCTCACCAGCGCCCATCAGTGCAGCCTACCAGTCCCCATCAAATGCAGTTTCACCAGTGCCCATCAATGCAGCCTACCAGCGCCCATCAATGAAGCCTCACAAGCACCCATCAATGCAGCCTACCAGCGCCCATCAAATGCAGCCTCACCAGAGCCCATCAATGCAGCCTCACCAGCACCCATCAATGCAGCCTCACCAGCAGCCATCAATGCAGCCTCACCAGCGCCCATTAGTGCAGCCTCACCAGTGCCCATCAATGCAGCCTCACCAGCGCCCATCAAATGCAGCCTCACCAGCGCCCATCAAATGCAGCCTCACCAGCGCCCATCAGTGCAGCCTCACCAGCACCCATCAATGCAGCCTCACCAGCACCCATCAATACAGCCTCACCAGCACCTATAAATGCAGTCTACCGGTGCCCATCAATGCAGCCTCACCAGCGCCCATCAATGCAGCCTACCAGCGCCCTTTAATGAATGTTTGCTTGCTTCCATTCATTCGGGAGTCGGGACACAGTCCTCCTCCCCCGCAGCACCTCTGACACTATGTGCGAACGGAGCGGCGGCTGCCTGCTGATGCTGAGACTTAGTTGCTTGCTGCAGAGAGCAGACAGTAGGAACACCAGTGTCCAGGCGCCCTAGGCAGCAGTGCGCCCTAGGCGGCTGCCTAGTTTGCCTAGGGGTAGCGTCGGCCCTGGTCGCGTGGCAAAGTCACACGACTTTCAGGTCGCGGCAGTGTGAACCAGGCCTTAATTGCATGGTATACTAAAGATTACAGAGCTGCATTACTTTCTGTTTTTAAACCTGCCTGGAGTTCAGCGGTGGCAGCTCACTGTCGCAACAGGGCTACTTTTAAATCACTTGTGCTCTGACTCGCCATTTTCCACTCAACGCAGATTTCAAATTTCAACTGGTGTGCAGGACATGCTAGGATTACACATTATGGCACATAACTCAGAGAATGTGTATGACAAGTCAGTGTGCGCCATGACAGCTCCTCTCTGGAAGACTCTGTATAAATCCGGTTATGGATTGTGTGTTTGGAATGATCTCTCCGGCTTTATACAGACATGAGTGGTGCTTAGAGGAAGCCGGGAGCTATTTCTGGATGTCTGCGATTTTTTGTGACTTCTCAGCGGCTGTCAGTAACGTGATGTTTGAAAGCTGCTTTTTTTTTTATTAATCTTCCCTTCCACAAACACAGTGAAGCTGTCCCAGGCTACTTTTCAGCAAAAATAGCAAAAACCTAACTTCTCAGACATTTCGGTCCATGTAAGGCGAAGGAGAAGCGTCTGTCTGCTCAGCGGCTTTATTTTTTTGGATGGCTGGAGAGAGAAAAATATTGCTGCTCCACAGTTATTATGGATCTGTTTCAAATGACGCTTTATCTATTGATGTACCTCTGTAGACCCAGTCTGCCTGGACAGTATGGTCACCTGCTGACTTGGTAACATCCACAGGCAGCTTAACTCTTCAATAATTCAGATTAACCACTTCAATACCGGGCACTTTCACCCCTTTCCTACCCAGGCCAAATTTTCAGCTTTCAGCGCTGTAACCTTTTGAATGCAACACTGTACCCAAATTAAATTTTGATCATTTTTTCCCCACACATAGAGCTTTCTTTTGGTGGTATTTGATCACCTCTTCGGTTTTTATTTTTTGCGCTATAAACAAAAAAAAAAAACGGCAATTTTGAAAAAAACACAATATTTTTTACTTTGTGCTATAATAAATATCCCAAATTTTAGGCCGATGTGTATTCTTTTACATATTTTTGGTAAAAAAAATAATAAATCGCAATAAGCGTATATTGATTGGTTTGCGCAAAAGTTATAGCACCTACAAAATAGGTTATTGATTTATGGCATTTTTATTTTTTTTATTTTTTTTAATGGTAATGGCAGTGATCTGCGATTTTTATCAGGACTGCGACATTGCGGCAGACAGATTGGACACTTTTGACACTATTTTGGGACCACTGACATTTATACAGCGATCAGTGCTAAAAATAGCCACTGATTACTGTATAAGTGTCACTGGCAGGGAAGGAGTTAAAACTAGGGGGCGATCAAGGGGTTAAATGTGTTACCTAGGGAGTGATTCTAACTGTGGGGAGGATGGGACTGACTGGGGGAGGAGACCGATCGGTGTTCCTATATACTAGGAACACATGATCGGTCTCCTCTCCCCTGACAGGACGTGGATCTGTGTGTTTACACACACAGATCCACGTTCCTGCTCTGTCACGAGCGATCGCGGGTGCCCTGCGGACGCTGGGCACGTGCATTGGCTCCTTGGTGACGCGGCCGGCGTGCGCCCTATATGTCGGCGCAAAGCTGAGGATGTCATATGACGCCCGCCCAGGATGGGAGATCCCATCTGCGGATGGCATATTACTATGGTAATAGTATTGAAGTGGTTCCATTCACACTTGTGCGACTTGTCATGCACCTTTGGACATCAAAGTCACATGACAAGTTGTTCCCCCATGTTTTCCAGTAATAACCATTTATATATGTGCAACTTAAAGTAGTTCATGCACTACTTTGGTCCGACTTTCATGAAATTTGAGGGCCATAGACTTCCATGGTAACCCTCAAAAGTTGCATGAAAGTCGTACCTTAATGTTATGCAATGATTACTGGTCAAAGCCAAAGTCGTATCCAAGATGCATCCATCCAAAGTTGTGTCAAAGTGGCTCCAAAGTTGGCGCAACTTTGGATTCATACAATTATGAATAAAAAATAACAGAAATATCTGCGCTATGATGGACAACAATGGCGTACAGCAGCTAAGCACTATAACCCGGATAGTAGGCACATAAGCAGATATATAGCAGAAAAGTGCAGCGCTATAAATTGATAAATATGTGTGTGCCACAAAATATTAAAGTGCAAAAGTGCAAACAATATCCATGGTGTAAACCATAAATCATGAAAATCAATAAAAAAACAATCAGTACAGAGCACAACAGCAACATAGCAATAGTGCACACAATACAAATATCCGTATTCTATTAAGGTTAATAAGTGACTTGAGTTCATAAACAAAACCCTGGTGCGCTGTGAAGTGAATCATTCATAGATAGTGGGACATGAGCTAGACTTAACCACGTGAGACCACCACCACAGAGAGACGGGAGGCTTACCAGAAAGCCAGTGAGCGCCCTTATTCAGGGGGGTCATACAAGGCTTGTTGGATCTGTGATCCTGTTGGAGAAGTATCCTGATAACTGGAGCCTGAAAAGATGTCTCTTAAAATTAAAAATGGCCACTTCAGATGACGTCTTGACGACGAAACACGTAGGGCGGAGCCACAGTGTCAGTGCGTCACTTCCTGTTTTCGTCCAGGGAACCTACGGGAATCACGGACTTCCCATTTTCGCTTTGCTTATGTAAATTTTAATCAATTCACTTGCACCCTTGTCTGTGGAACTGGAATGGACTACCGCTCAGCGCCTGTGGAAACCATCCGGTGGTGAAGGCACAGCACACCGAGACATTTTTCAGGCTCCAGTTATCAGGATACTTCTCCAACAGGATCTCAGATCCAACAGGCCAACTAACACATCCCAACCCCCCGGGGGGAGGGACAGGGAGGCAGCGATTGCCGCAAGCATCCCCCCACCCTGCGGGGGAAGATCTCCCAGCAGGGACTCTGCATGAGACAATGGGGCCGAGGTATGAGAGGTAGCTGTGTTGTGGCACTATACCTGGTCCCGGCAATGTGGTGGAGAGGGCTGCGGGTCCGAGCAGCCTCTTGCACCCTCCTCGTGTGGCCCAGGACCGCTGGCAAAGTAAGAGTCCAGGGCTCTTAAGCGGGATGTGACAGTTTGGGTTGGCTGTGAGAAGGCTCTCCGACGGCTGGGCATGCTGTAGTGGGTGTGCGGTGGTGAAGTCCCTCCTGGTAAAGTACCAAAAGCCAGGGGGGAAACAAGAGCTCACCGGAGATGCAACCTCACGCTTGCATGTCCAAGCCACGCCCCATGTAAAATAGTGAATAATAATTTGCTATTGTCACACAAGTGAGTGGGCTTTGGGGCACAGTGCTCTGCACCCTGAGCCCACCCTTTTTTGAAGCCAATTAGAGCCTCAGGCTCTAATCATGTGCCTAAAAAAAAAAAGATAGATTAGGGAGGCAGCGCCACTGTGCCCCGTATGGATGGGCCGCCACTGCTTTCACACAATTTTGGATGGGTACAACTTGGATACGACTTTGGCTTTGATCAGTGATAGTGGACAATTGTTGCATTGTAAATAGCTCCCAACTGTCCCTTATTGCGAGGGACTGTCCCTGATTTGGAACAAACTCCCTCTGTCCCTCTTTCTTACTCATCATTTGTCCCTCATTTTGGTTTGATCTATATAGTTGTATATAAAATGCACTTGTATCTTTCAAAAAGTGTTTCCCAGCACTAAACTTTTCATCCAAATTCTAAATTGCTGCATTTGTAAATTTCAAAAGCCAATATAAAGGAATAGTAGTGGGAAAAAAAAGCACTTGTGGGTTTACCTAATCATTTTTATTGTATAATTCTCCTTTAAGGGGGCGAGGCGGGGGGTGTCTTATGCCTTTATACTTTTGCCAGTAGGTGTCCCTTGTTCTTGTTCTCAAAAAGTTGGGAGGTATGCATTGCAAAACATTCAGGTTTCATGCAACTTTTGAGGGTTAACATTAAGGCCTGATTTCACACCTATGCAGGTTGCAGTTTGGATATTGCAGGTGCATTTTGCAATTCTCAATACACATTTTTGATCCATTGAAGTCTATGGAACCAAAAACCAGAAAGAAATCCCTGGCCCTTTTCCATAAAATGCACAGATGTGAAGTGCATCCATAGGAAACCATGTTAAATGAACTGTAGTGTGTTATTGCTAAACTGAAAACGCACTAAAAAATGCATAGGTATGAACCAGGCTTTAAGTCTATGGCCCTCAAGTTGCATGAAAGATGGATTAAAGTAGCGCATGAACTACTGAAGTAGCTGCAACTTCAGGTCGCACATGTATGAATAGTTATCACTGGAAAACATGGGGAATGACTTGTCATGCGACTTTGATGTCCATAGTTGCATGACAAGTCGCACAAGTGTAAGTGGAGCCTGAAAGTTCATCCCCATGCCAAAAAAATTAAAAATTCTCCCATGCAGTGGGGCTGTACCCGGACTGCATGGGTTAACTGCTTATTTTTGTCTAGGGGAGAAGAGAAAAGGAGATACTTACCTAATCCTCCCAGCACAAGACCGGTCCAGCACCCCCCCCCCCCCCCCCACGCTCTAGTGATGTTGAGTTGTGGACTGTTCCTGACATCAAGCCCAGAGCAGGAACAGTCCACTGCTGGACATGGGGGAACACTGTTTTATGGTGGAATGAAGGATCAAGTGAGTATAGACTTTTTTCTCACCCCTATTAAAAAAAAAAAATAGCAAGTGACCCGTGCAGCCCCACTGCATAGGATTTTGTGTTTCTAGTTTTGGGTAGTGTGAGAAATAGTCCCCCCCCCCCCCCAGTGATGTTGAGTTGTGGACTGTTCCTGATATCATCAAGCCCAGAGCAGGAACAGTCCATTGCTGGACATGGGGGAACACTGTTTTATGGTGGAATGAAGGATCAAGTGAGTATAGGCTTTTTTCTCACCCCTATTAAAAAAAAAAAAATAGCAAGTGACCCGTGCAGCCCCACTGCATAGGATTTTGTGTTTCTAGTTTTGGGTAGTGTGAGAAATAGTCCCCCCCCCCTAGTGATGTTGAGTTGTGGACTGTTCCTGATATCATCAAGCCCAGAGCAGGAACAGTCCATTGCTGGACATGGGGGGACACTGTTTTATGGTGGAATGAAGGATCAGGTGAGTATAAGCTTTTTCCTCACCCCTATATAAAAAAAAAATTAGCAAGTAACCCGTGCAGCCCCACTGCATAGGATTTTTTTTTTATGCCCAGAGATAGGCTAAGTGTATCTAGTTTTGGGTAGTGTGAGAAATAAACCCCCCCCCCCCAGTGATGTTGAGTTGTGGACTGTTCCTAACATCATCAAGCCCAGAGCAGGAACAGTCCACTGCTGGACATAGGGGAACACTGTTTTATGGTGGAATGAAGGATCAAGTGAGTATAGGCTTTTGGGTGACCCGTGCAGCCCCACTGCATAGGATTTTTTTTTTTTTATGCCCAGAGATGGGCTAAGTGTATCTAGTTTTGGGTAGTGCGAAAAATAGCCCCCCCGCCCCCTATTTTTTATTTATTTATTTGTCTGTGTCCCATTTGGGAAATTTGGCTTTCTGTTACCGTGTCAATGAGGGCGAAGTGGGATGGCGATCCCATGATAAGCCCCAATGTTGTAATAAGGGGAAAGTAGAGGGGGAAATCGGTGGAAGTGATTGGCTGAACGTGTGGCCAGTCTTTACTGCTTGAAAACATTATTATTATTATTATTTTTTTTAATAAAGTTTTCCATTGCATGCTCATTACATTGGTGGCTGTTGCGATTTCTGACCGGGTCGATCTCTCTTTAATCCCTCACGTATCAAGTCTGACTAATCCTGCAGGAATGTGATATCTTGATGGAGATACAAGAACAGGGAGGGCCTGGACAGACAATAATGCTAACCCTCCCACTGAGGAACGCGGTTGGTGTAGAATATGATGACCTCCGGGGTCCGGCACAAGGACGATGAGTCACGATTTTTGACGTTCCACGCCCACATGGAATTCCGTGAAGTGTGCGTGGCACATATTTTAAAAGACCTCTAAAAGATTTTTGACTATAGTCAAAGATGCTAATCGCTATGTCAGCTATGGCAAAATAAACCTACAGGAGATCTGTTTGTGTTATCTCTCTGTGTGTGTGGGTTGTAAGCCAACCTGAAGGGCTTGCTCTGTACTTCCCGGATGATTTGAAGTCAGCCATGCTTCTCAGCTAGACCGGTTCTATTGCCACAACTGTTTTTATCTTTCCTTTTTTTCCTTGTCGGGTTGCTTTAGCTGACGACGTTAGCAGATTGAGTCCTGGTTCACACCGGGGCGGCTCTGAAATCGCACTACTTCAGTGCAGTTTCAAAGCCCGCAGATCAGGGCGATGTTATGTGCGATTTCATTGCGACTTCATTTAACAGGAGTCAATGCAAGTCTCAATGAAATGGCAGAAAAGTAGTGTGGGAACCTTTTATAAAGTTGCTGCAACTTGAGTTGCAACGTTTTGAACGGGTTCCGTTGACGCAAACAGGGGGTGCGACTTGTGATGCGTTTTTTTTTTAAACTGTCAAATCGCAAGACAAATTTGCATTGGTGTGAACCAGGGCGGCTTTGAAACCGCGCTACTTCAGTGCGATTTCAAAGCCGCATCAGTGCGATTTGCACTGCCGATTCCATTGCGGCTTACGACTTCATTTAACAAAAGTCTATGCAAGTCGCAATGAAATCGGTAAAAAGTGATGCAGGAACCTTTTTCATAATTGCTGTGACATGAGTTGCAGTGGCTCTTGTATCTTACTATGTATCTATCTCCGGTCTGATCAATTATAAACAATGTTACTTTTTATCTCTCCATCTCCTGTCTGAGCAATCTTTGTAAGAAATACTACTTTGCATCTCTCAATCTGAAAGGAGTTGTAAACCCTCAAGGTTTTAATGCATTCCAAGGTGAAAAACCTTTTGTAGTGCAGCAGCACCCCAGAGCCCCCCCCCCCTTTTACTTACCTGAACCCGATCGCTACGGCGACGAGAACAAGCCCAGCAGCTCCAGCCGCTGTCTCGCGTCCTCATTGGAGAGATTGATAGCAGCAGCAGTCATTGGCTCCTGCAGCTGTCAATCAAATCCAGTGGCACGGGACTCGGGAACGCGCCCGCATGGGTGCCCCCCTTGGAATAGGGCTCTCCATGGGGACACTCGATGCTGGATGGAGCTAGATGCGCTACTGGGGGGACCCCAGAAGAGGAGGATCGGGGCTGCTCTATGCAAAACCCTTGCACAGAGGAGGTAAGTATGACATGTTTGTTATTTTAAAAAAAAAACTTTACAACCCGTTTAAGATAAAAAAAACCTTCTGTGTGCAGCAGCCCTCCTAATACTTACTTGAGCCCCATCTCGATGCAGCGATCTGCACGACTGCCTTGGCCATCCGGGACTCTCCTTCCTGATTGGCTGAGATGCAGCAGCGGCGCCATTGGCTCCCGCTGCTGTCAATCGAAGTCAGTTAGCCAATGGGGAGAAAAAGGGGGTAGGGCCGACCGCGACTCCGTGTCTGAATGGACACAGGGAGCTGTGGCTCAGCTAGGGTGCCCTCATAGCAAATGGCTTGCTGTGGGGGGCACTCAGCAGGAGAGAGGGGCCAGAAGCTCCAGCCAGGGATCCGAGAAGAGGAGGATTTTTTAAAGAAAAAAAAAACTATACTTTACAATCACTTTAACCATTTGCCGACCGCCTAACTTACATGTACTGCAGCAGGTCGGCTGTATTGCACGACATCACGTACCTGTACGTGATGTCGTGCAATAGCCACTAGGGGGTGCACACGCGCCCCTGGAGGTGTGATCGCACACTGATTGGACAGAGGGGGAACCAGTCAGCGGGTCCGGGTGATCCTATGCCTGTGGGCCACCTGCGATCCTTCCTGAGAGAGGCAGAACAGCGGTCTGCCTATGTAATCGAGGCAGATCGCCGTTCTGACAGGGAAGAAGATAGAGATCTTGTGTTCCTGCTAAGCAGGGACACAGATCTTTGTTCCTCCAGTCAGAGCACACACCCCCAAAGTTAGCAAGCACCCCCTAGGGACACATGGAACTACACTTCATCTGAGCGCCACAAACCAAAAATGCAATTTAATTCATTTTTAAAATTCAAGGCAAACTCCCCACACCCTTCCATGTCTCCATGCTTTTAGTTTGCTAAAAAAAAAAAAATCACTTTTAAAAACACCCCCTAGCATTTCTGGCCGTGGCCATCTTCAGGAAGGGCAGAATCCATCTGCCCTTAGCTAAAGCATGCAGGCAGGAGGGAGTTCTTAGCTGAGAAAGCCCCTCCTCCTCTCCTGAAGACTCCTGGGATGTATGACATCATTTGCCTAGGCAAACAAAGCAGGAAGTAACTGAAGAAATGTAAAATAAAATGAAAACAATTAAATATAATCTGTGTTCCTATCTATTTAGTAATGATAGCGGCATGAGGATTATAAATAGTCAGTGTTGATTGTGAGAGTGAAGTTCCATTTTAAGGCTCCATTCACACTTGGGCGATTCAAATCGTCTACCCTGTTTCCCCGAAAATAGGAAACGACCTAGCGTGATTGTCGGTGATGGCTGCAATATAAGCCCTACCCCCCCAAATAAGCCCTACCCTGTTTCCCCGAAAATATACCCTACCCTGAAAATGAGACCTACAAGGACTTTAACTAGGGCTTATTTGGGGGGTAGGGCTTATATTGCAGCCATCACCGACAATCACGCTAGGTCTTATTTTCGGGGAAACAGGGTAGGTGTGAATGTTTCCAAACAATGTTACTTTGTATCTCTCTCTCTCTCTGATCAATGTTTATAAACAATGTTACTTTGTATCTCTCTCTTCTCTTAAAGATCAATGTTTATAAACAATGTTACTTTGCAGCTCTCTCACTTCTCTCAGATCAATGTTTATAAACAATGTTACTTTTGTATCTCTCTCTCTTCTCTCAGATCAATGTTTAGAAATACATGGGATGATAAACTGAAACTGGAGAGTGCAAAATCTGGTGCAGCTGTGCAAGGTAGCCAATCTGCTTCCAGTTTTTTGTTTTTGTTTTTGTCAAACTTAAATGAACAAGCTTAGAAGCTGATTGGCTCCCATGCAGAGCTGCACCAGATTTTGTCCTCTCCAGTTTCAGCAAATCAATCCCATTGTGACATACAATCTGTTTTTTTGGATAGCAGCTGCTGGAATTACTCGGCAACTCTCTGCAATCATTTTGACAGCTGGAAATTGAATGATAAGGGAAAGTGTCAGCAGGGCAGAAGGACAAAACACACATGTACTTCAGTTAGGTTTTCTTGGGTGTGTGTCTACAAACTGGTTAAAGCTGAGCTCCAGGTAAACAGAATTGTGGCTGAATGGTTAGCTCTCTTGCCTTGCAGCGCTAAAGTTCCCAACCATGGCGCTCCCTGTGCTCGCAGAGTTTCCTCCAGGTGCTCTGGGTTCCTCCATACTCAAAATATATGCTGGTAGGTTTTTTGGCTCCTTGGGGGCGGTGACTGATATGCATGTACAATATATGTAAAGTGCTGTGTATCATGGCGAAACTACCAGGGTCGCAGCAGTCGTGCTTGCGACTGGGTCCTGGCGTCCCGCCACTGTGGGTGGGGGGCGCCGCTGGTTCTAGGCAATGATCGGGACATTACGTCCCACACATAGCAGTACTCTGGGGGGGGGGGGGGGCGCCGCACACTGCTCGCCGTTTCTAGTTACAGGAAACAGTCATGTAAACTGTGCCTGAGCTGAGCACTCACTGACTGGTCCAGCAGCTCCGCCCATTTCTCCAAGCAGATCCATGTTGGGAGGAAGAAACTGGAGTTGAGGAGAAAGTCAGCTGATCAGCTGACGGACCAGTCCAGTGAAGGGGGAGGAGCTCGTCCTTTAGTGAGATGTGCAGACAGTGTCCCCATCTCAGGAGAGCCACTACTGGAGGCACTGAGTCCAGACTGAGAACACTGAGCAGGGAGACTGACTGAAACTAAGAGCAAGTGAGTAAAACTTCCCTGCCCCCACCACCACCACAATCCCGCTGTCCCTGATCCCATCCCCCCACCACTATCCCTCTGTCCCTAATCCCGCTCAACCCCCACCACCGTCCCTTTGTCCCTGATCCCACCCCCCCACCATCCCTCTGTCACTGATCCCATCCCACTCCCCCCCCTCCTCACCACCACCATCCGTCTGTCCCTGATCCATCCCACCCCTCCTCCCCATTTCCCTGTCCCTGATCCAACCCACCCCTCCTCCCCATTCCCTGATCCCACTCCCCCCCACCACCATGCCTCTGTCCCTGATCCCACTCCCCCACCACCACCATCCTTCTGTCCCTGATCCCACTCCCCCCCCCACCACAACCATCCCTCTGTCCCTGATCCCACTCCCCCCCACCACCACCATCCCTCTGTCCCTGATCCCACTCCCCCCCACCACCACCACCATCCCTCTGTCCCTGATCCCACTCCCCCACCCACCACCACCATCCTTCTGTCCCTGATCCCATCCCCCCACCACCATTCCTCTGTCCCTGATCCCACCCCCCCACCACCACCATTCCTCTGTCCCTGATCCCACCCCCCAAGGCAGGGCAAAAGGGGCAGCTGCCCTGGGCCCTGTCATTGTTGTGGGGCCCAAAGCAGCTGCCTCATACTTGCCAACTATCCCAGTTTAAATTCCCTCGTCCCTTGAAGTTTTAGTCCTGTGCTGTGTCCAGATATCTCAGTGTGAAGTGCTGCTACTAATGCTGCCCAGCTCTGCCCTATTGTTGTGTACAGATGACTCACCTGCAGACCCTGTGTTTACATGTAAATAACCGGCATTCATATGTAAATAAAGGTGGCATTCATATGTATATCATGCTGCCTTGCAGTGAGGAGATGATGTGCTGTAATCTCTAGCAACCAATCAGTGAGAAGTATTACTGTACAGTAATCTCTAGCAACCAATTAACAAGCAGAAATCATTTGCTGTAACCTCTAGCAAGTAATCAGTGAGCCGTAATGTGTGCTGTAACCTCAAGCAACCAGTCAGTAAGCAGTAATGATATGCTGTAACCGCTGGCAACCAATCACAATTGCTGCCTGATCTGATACAGTAAACTGATTTTAAGTCTAGCTGCTATTTATTGTATGTCTCAGAGCAGGTGGAGAGTAAAATTGCATGGGGGGGGCCTCAAGAAATTTTTTTCCCAGGGTCCAATCAATATTAAAGACGGCCCTGCCACCATCCCTCTGTCCCTAATCCCATCCCACCCAGGGCCGTCTTTAGCACAGGGCAAACGGGGCACTTGCCCTGGGCCCAATCTTTGTTGGGGGGCCCGCGCTAGCCGTGCATTGGGGGCCCCGATGACGGCTTTGCAGAGTGCATAGAGGATACGGGAGGATGCATTCTGCACTAGCCAGCTGAGAGGGGGCGGGGCCGGGAGCTCCACTGACGCTCTGACCCCGCCTACGTGCAGCCTGTGTACTCAGAAAAGAGCCTCTGTAGTGAGAGCCAGTGATCGGAGTGGGAGCGTCAGTGGAGCTCCCGGCCCCGCCCCCTCTATACTGGCTGGTGAATACAGGGGCCGGGAGCTCCAATGACACTCCCACTCCGATCACTGGCTCTCACTACAGACGCTCTTTTCCGAGTACACAGGCTGCACGTGGGCGGGGTCAGAGCATCAGTGGAGCTCCCGGCCCCGCCCCTCTCAGCTGGCTAGCGCGGGAGTACATCCTCCCGTGTCCTCTGTGCGCTCTGCAAAGCTGTCATCGGGGCCCCAATTCACGGGTGACGCGGGCCCCCCAACAAAGCATCAGTGGAGCTCCCGGCTGTTGTAGTGAGAGCAGAGAGTGGAAGCCCCGCCCACACACCTGAATGTATGTAGTGAGTTTGGCTGGCCAGGTATGTCCTTACACCCATAAAATGCCTGACTGTTTAAACCCTGAACTGTGTTATTAAACTGTAAAGCTGTGCATTGCTGAAAGTTCTCTGACCATCTCCTGTATAATGTCTGCAGTCTCTGAGTGTCTCCTGCAGTATGTCCGCAGTCTCTGATTGTCTCCTGCAGTATGTCCGCAGTCTCTGGTAATATCCTGCAGTATGTCCGCAGTCTCTGGTAATCTCCTGCAGTATGTCCGCAGTCTCTGATTGTCTCCTGCAGTATGTCCGCAGCCTCTAATTGTCTCCTGCAGTATGTCCGCAGCCTCTAATTGTTTCCTGCAGTATGTCCGAAGTCTCTAATTGTCTCCTGCAGTATGTCCGCAGTCTCTGATTGTCTCCTGCAGTATGTCCGCAGTCTCTGATTGTCTCCTGCAGTATGTCCGCAGTCTCTGGTAATCTCCTGCAGTATGTCCGCAGTCTCTGATTGTCTCTTGCAGTATGTCCGCAGTCTCTGGTAATCTCCTGCAGTATGTCCGCAGTCTCTGGTAATCTCCTGCAGTATGTCCGCAGTCTCTGATTGTCTCCTGCAGTATGTCCGCAGCCTCTAATTGTCTCCTGCAGTATGTCCGCAGTCTCTGGTAATCTCCTGCAGTATGTCCGCAGTCTCTGATTGTCTCCTGCAGTATGTCCGCAGCCTCTAATTGTCTCCTGCAGTATGTCCGCAGCCTCTAATTGTTTCCTGCAGTATGTCCGCAGCCTCTAATTGTCTCCTGCAGTATGTCCGAAGTCTCTAATTGTCTCCTGCAGTATGTCCGCAGTCTCTGATTGTCTCCTGCAGTATGTCCGCAGTCTCTGATTGCCTCCTGCAGTATGTCCGCAGTCTCTGGTAATCTCCTGCAGTATGTCCGCAGTCTCTGATTGTCTCCTGCAGTATGTCCGCAGTCTCTGGTAATCTCCTGCAGTATGTCCGCAGTCTCTGGTAATCTCCTGCAGTATGTCCGCAGTCTCTGATTGTCTCCTGCAGTATGTCAGCAGTCTCTGGTAATCTCCTGCAGTATGTCCGCAGTCTCTGGTAATCTCCTGCAGTATGTCCGCAGTCTCTGATTGTCTCCTGCAGTATGTCCGCAGTCTCTGGTAATCTCCTGCAGTATATCCACAGACTCTGGTAATCTCCTGCAGTATGTCCGCAGTCTCGGATTGTCTCCTGCAGTATGTCCGCAGTCTCTGGTAATCTCCTGCAGTATGTCCGCAGTCTCTGATTGTCTCCTGCAGTATGTCCGCAGTCTCTGATTGTCTCCTGCAGTATGTCCGCAGTCTCTGAACCTCTCCTGTAGTATGTCTGCACTCTCTGACACAGTAGTGATCTGCTTTAATCTCTAGCAACCAATTAGTAAGTGGTAATGATGTGCTGTAACCCCTAGCAACCAATTATGAGCGCTAATAATGTACATTAACCTCTAGCAACCAATCGGCAAGCAGAAATTATGTGTTGTGAACTCTAGAAACCAGCCAGTGAAGAGTAAGGATAGGCTGTAACTTCTGGACAACAATTGCAATCGCTGCGTGATCTGCTGCAGTAAACTGATTTTGAGTCTACCTGCTATTTTTTGTATGTCTCAGAATGGAGGGGGGGGGGGGGGGGGGCAAGAAAATGTTTGCCCAGGGCCCAATCAAAATTAAAGATGGCCCTGATCCCACCCACTACCATCCCTCTGTCCCACTACCCCTCCCCCCCACCACCATCCCTCTGTCCCTGAACCCACTCCCACCCCCCCCACCACCATTCCTCTGTCTCTGATCCCAGTCCACCCCACCACCACCATCCCTCTGTCCCTGTTCCCATCCCACCATCTCTCTGTCCCTGATCACACTCTCCCCCCCCCCAATATCCCTCTGTCCCTGATCCCATCCCCCCCACCACCATCCCTCTGTCCCTGATCACACTCCCATCCCCTCCACCACATCCCTCTGTCTCTGATCCCAGTCACCCCCACCGCCATCCCCCTGTCCCTGGTCACACTCTCCCCCCTACGAACCCTCTGTCCCTGATCCCATCCCACCCCCACCCCCCCACCACCATACCTCTGTCCCTGATCCTACCCCCCCACCATCCCTCTGTCCCTGATCACACTCCCCCCACCACCATCCCTCTGTCCCTGATCCCACTCCCCACCCCCACCATCCCTCTGTCCCTGATCCCATCCCACCACCCCTCTGTCCCTGATCCCACTCTCCCCCACCGCCATCCCTCTGTCCCTGATCCCACCCCACGCCCCCATCCCCCCCACTGATCCAACCACTGCCACTGATCCCATCCCCCCACCACCACTACTGCATTAAAGGGGTACTCTGGAGGTACTGTTTTAGTACCTCCAGTGTGCCCACCTGTATCTTCCAGAGTGCTCCCTTACATCCTCCAAAATGCCCCCTAGTAATAGTAAGGTCAGTGGCAGAACTACCAGGGTCTCAAAGGTCGCACTTGCGACTGGGCTCTGGCGTTCCACCACCATGCGGGGGCCTCAAGATGGCAGGAGGTGGCCCCCTGCAGAACATGAGAAAGGGCCCCGGAATGGGGTTGGGGGGGGGGCTTCATGGTTTCTTACACCGGGGCCCTGAAGGTTGTAGTTACGCCTCTGCTGTGTATATAGGTGGCGCTAAATACCTGTAATATTAAATACGATACAAATATCTATAATCTTTTTGTATCTGTCCATTCGGTTCTGAAATTTGCACAACCTTGCAGGGCAGAATTTTCTAGGGAAATGTGGGGAAAGGCAATTATAGCGACTCATAAACTCTCAATATCGGCTAAACATCAGGAAAGAAACTATAAAATCTTAGCCAGATGGTATAGATGCCCTGTGGATTTACATAAAATGAACCCGGATAACACAGACATATGCTGGAGGTGTCATTTAACTCAGGGCACAATGTCACACATTTGGTACTATTGCTCAGAAATCCAACCATTCTGGCAAAAGATATTCGAGATCTTTAGAGCAGTGACTGGAACCAAACTGTATCCAGAAATACCAGTAGCAGTTTTATCCATGATTCCAGGATCAATAAAAAAGATAAAAAAGGGAATTCTGAAATATTTTTTGACAGCAGCACGAACGGTTATAGCAAGAAAATGGAAAAACACACTGGCGCCGTCTGTTACGGAATGGGAATGTGAGATGACGGAGATGCGTACCTTGGAGGAAAGAATGATAATAGAGGAAGGGTTAAAAAAACAAAGATTAAATATATGGACTAGATGGGAGGAGTTCAGAGCCTCTTCGAGATTCTTGAGGACAATATAGAAACAATAAAGAACATAATGGGAAGAGACCCCTTTTAACAAGGAGGGTTTTCTTTTCTTTTTTTTTCTTCTCTGTCAGTATGAATGGGTATGAGTGTGGTGAAGTGGGTGGGTAAATAGGTTTTAAATATAGGTTCTACATCCTTGATTTAAGAGTATGAAGAGTTAAAGTGTAAAAGAAATTTTTAAGGATGTTCTGATAAAAAATGATAGAATTGCTTTATTATAGGATGTATATAAGTTTGATAAATGTGTTTTTGAAAATGTTTTGATAAATAAAGATTGTAAAAGAAAAAAAAAAAGAAGCAGGCTGGCAATGTTTATCAACAACCACATCACAGAAAGTTACATTGAAACATTGTATCAATTGTAACTTTCTGTGTTTTGCATCTACAGGTCAAAGGGATAAACTTCGATTTGCAGGTAAAGAGAGTTAAAGCAACCTTGACAAGTAAAAAAAAAATATATATATATTTTTTTCTAATTAAATGTTCCTCTGTTGAACCCCTTATTAACCCTTTAGTTTTCTCTAAACAGCACTTAACTCTATATTGTCCTTCTCTATTCAATTGTAATTTTCCTGGTGATTTTTTCTTTTCTATTTTATTAACTAGTAAACTTTTTTTCTGTCTTTTGTTTGCTTTGGTTATTAATATTTTTTACACCTTTTTACATAAATTTATTGCTGGACAAAAGGAAAAAAAATGCCTTTTGTTTATTTTTTATTACATTTAATTGTCTAAGGACAATTGGGGGTCTAAGGACAACCCGATGCGCCTGGCCCGCAAGCGTGATCGCTGCCAGCCACCCGCGATCGCGGGCACGAGAGCCAGAATGGGGATTTGTGTGTGTAAACACACAAATCCCTATTCTGACAGGGGAGGAGAGACAGATCGTCTGTTCCTACTACGTAGGAACAGCGATCTGGCTCCTCCTCTAGTCAGTCCCATCAGCTCACAGTTAGAAACACACCTAGGGAACACATTTAACCCCTTGATTAACCCCTTCCCTGCCAGTGACATTTACACATTAATCTGCGTTTTTATAGCACTGATCGCTGTATAAATGTCAATGGTCCCAAAAAAAGTGTAAAAAAGTGTCTGCTCTGTCCGCCACAATGTCGCAGCCCCGCTAAAAATCGCAGATTGCCGCCATTACTAGTAAAAAAAAAAAAATTAATAATAAAAATGCTATAAATCTATTCCCTATTTTGTAGACGCGATAACTTTTCTGCAAACCAATCAATATACGCTTATTGCAATTTTTTTTTTTTTTTTTTTACCAAAAATATATAGAAGAATACATATCGGCCTAAACTGAGGAAGAAATTTGTTTTATTTATATATTTTTGGGGGACGTTTATTATAGCAAAAAGTAAAAGATATTGCTTTTTTTTTCATAATTGTCGCTCTTTTTTTGTTTATAGCACAAAAAATAAAAACCGCAGAGGTGAATAAGTAAATAAATAATAAAAATAAATAAAAAATAAAATAATAAAAATGGCATAAATCTATTCCCTGTTTTGTAGACGCTATAACTTTTGCGCAAAACAATAAATATCCGTTTATTGCATTTTGGTTTTTCTTGTTTGTTTGTTTTTTTATAACCAAAAATACGTAGAAGAATACATATTGGCCTAACTTGATGAAGAAATAATTTTTTTTTTTGGATATTTATTATTGCAAAATTGTCGCTTTTTTTTGTTTACATCACCATAAATAAAAACCACAGCAATGAACAAATACCACCAAAAGAAATCTCTTTTTGCCGGGAAAAATGACGGCAATTTTATTTCGGTACAACGTCGCACGACCGCGCAATTGTCAGTTAAATCGACGCAGTGCCGTATCACAAAAAATGGCCTGGTCATTAAGGGGGCAAATCCTTCCGGGGCTGAAGTGGTTAATCAATAGCATTGAAATTTTGCACAACCAAAGTTTTTATCTTCCCAATCCTATCCTGAAAGTTTTATGGATTTTGGTTTCCCACAAGGGAAATGAGTGAGTGACAAAGCTTAAAAGGATATGTAAAGGTTTTTTTAAAAAAAAAAAACAAACATGTCATACTTACCTCCTCTGTGCAGTTGGTTTTGCACAGAGTGGCCCCGATCCTCCTCTTCTGGGGTCCCTCAGCGGCGCTTCTGGCTCCTCCTCTTCTCGAGTGACCCGTTGGAGAGCCTCTCTCCCTCGGGGGAACTTGTGTGGGCGCGCTCCCATGTCCTGCTGCTGCGTCCATTGATACAGACAGCAGGATTCGGCCCCGCCCCCTAATTGGATTTGATTGACAGCAGTGGGAGCCAATGGCTGTGCTGCTATCAGTCTGTCCAATCAGGACCCGAGACCGCGGCTGGAGCTGGTGTGCTCATCCCCGTCGCTGGAAAGATCGGGTTCAGGTAAAGAAAAGGGGGGGGCCTCTGGGGGGCTGCTGCATCGCAGGAGGTTTTTTTCACCTTAATGCAAAGAATGCATTAAGGTGAAAAATAATGAGGGTTTACAACCCCTTTAATTTTTTGGGTGTTTAATGTGGTTTAATGTACACAAAAGAACTTGTGCAAAGTTCATAGCCTTTTTGTAAAAAAAAATGATATTTTTTTCTTTAATGGGGGGGGGGGGGGGCACATGGTGGGGCACAGCACAATTTTGGGGGGGTCATGGCCCCCTCTGGCCCCCCCTAGGGATGCCATTGTCTTAGGCTGTGCTAAGTTTCAAGACAATTGATTGAGGTTTAGGCACATTATGGTACATTAAGCTCTTTTTACATTAAGCTGTTCACAATAAATGTTTTAGTATTGTAAAATTATTATTATTGTTATTTAAGGTACTTATATAGCGCTGTCAATTTACGTAGCACTTTACATATACATTGTACATTCACATCAGTCCATACCCTCAAGGAGCTTACAATCTAAGGTCCCTAACTCACATTCATATACTGGGGCCAACTTAGACAGAAGCCAATTAACCAACCAGCATGTCTTTGGAGTGTGGGAGGAAACCGCCAGAGGAAACCCACGCAGGCACAGGGAGAACATGCAAACTCCAGGCAGGTAGTGTCGTGGTTGGGATTCGAACCAGCGACCCCTTTTTACTGCTAGGTGAGAGTGCTACCTAAAATATAGCTTAATGTGAATAACTTTTGGTGTGATTTACCAAATGAGCTGAAATTTTCAGAATATGTTGGCATAGATAGAGTCTTCTATTGTGTGAAGTTTGGGGGTAATTGGTTAACATTTAAGGTCTTTTTTTGTACATAAGCTCCCCAAAAAACAAGCTTAATGTCCCTAGTTTGCCTTTTGGAACACCGAAATACATGAAACTTCTAGGATAGGTTTGGAAAGTTAAAAACTTAGGCTGTGCAAAGTTTCAATTGATTGAGGTTTAGGCACTTTATTACACGTTAAGCTACATTAAGCCATTTTCACATTAAATGTTTTAGTATGTCCCTACTGGCTGCATGTACAGCAAATATCTCCTAAACATTGCACGTTTAGGAGATATTTACATTACCTATACTTTAGGTAAAAGTCACGCATGGAAATTTACCTCCACTTTAACTTGTGTCTCTTGGTATTCCGCTTCAGCAGGAAGACATGGGGGTGCCAGAAAATATCTTCCCTTGGGATTTGCTAAACCGAAACGCAAACCTCAGAGATCCCCATGCCTATAATATCTAGGGAGACGAGCTGACAAACAGTACATGTCAGTCCATCGGTAATAAAACTTGCCTCATTTTTCCTTCCAGATGAACTTCCCCCCCCGAGGTCCTCCAGATTCCTCTCCCCGGAGATTATTTTATTGTCAGAGGTTATGATGGAGAGTTATTTCCATTCAGCGATGTATTTATAGAGCTGAATCTCAGCCAGGTCTGAAAGAAAATATTTTCATCGAGCAGAAAAGCAAAAAGTCAGTTATGTGCTGCCTACATCCTTTACAAAGAACCGGACTTAAAGTGGATGTAAACCCTGACATATACCCAGTGAAGTGACTGGCCTCGGATGATACACAGGGATGAAACAAATCTCCCTACATAAGATTTACATGTATATCTGCTATCTTCAGCTTTATATATTCTTTATAAAGATCTGATCGTGTTTAGAGATTTTCTCTTCCTGTTCAGCACTGCAGTGAAGCCTGGGCATACAGCCAAGACAGCTGATTGGAGGAAAGGCACACCCCCCCAGAGCCGGTACAAGGGGTGGGCAGAAGAGGCAGATGCCCTGGTCTTTCTAAAACGGGCATCACTAAATGCGGACCGCCTCACTCTCCTATGTGGCCCGCCGCAGTACCGCCATTTGGCAGCCTTTTCTTCCCCCTGCTGTCTCTGTAATCCTTACACAGAGCTGACAGCGGGAGGCGGGACAGCTCTGAAAGGAGGGCGGAGCTGCCAGAGGTTACCAAGCTGGTGATTGGCTTCTAGGATGAAGGGCGGTCTTAGCAACCAATCACCATCTTGCAACACCCGTCCTCCATCCGAGACATGCCGTGCCTCCCTCCGATCTTCGGTCTGTGCAAGGTAAGTCAGGGAGGGGGCGAAGTTACAGGGAGTGAGGACACTGAAAAGGAGGAAAGTGTGTGCTGATTCGCTGAGGACATTAAAGTGGAGTTGCTCAGGGCTGTGATGTGGTGGGCTGAGGACATCAGGGTGGGGGGGCTGAGCGGACTGTGATGTATGGGGAGATGTAGACATTACAGTGGGGGGGAGATGTGGACATTACAGTGGGGGGAGATGTGGATATTACAGTGGGGGGAGATGTGGACATTACAGTGGGGGGAGATGTGGACATTACAGTGGGGGGAGATGTGGACATTACAGTGGGTGGAGATGTGGACATTACAGTGGGGGAGATGTGGATATTACAGTGGGGGGGAGATGTGGATATTACAGTGGGGGAGATGTGGACATTACAGTGGGGGGAGATGTGGACATTACAGTGGGGGGAGATGTGGACATTACAGTGGGGGGAGATGTGGACATTACAGTGGGGGGAGATGTGGACATTACAGTGGGGGAGATTTGGATATTACAGTGGGGGGAGATGTGGATATTACAGTGGGGGGAGATGTGGACATTACAGTGGGGGGAGATGTGGACATTACAGTGGGGGGAGATGTGGACATTACAGTGGGGGGAGATGTGGACATTACAGTGGGGGGAGATGTGGACATTACAGTGGGGGGAGATGTGGACATTACAGTGGGGGGAGATGTTGACATTACAGTGGGGGAGATGTGGATATTACAGTGGGGGGGAGATGTGGATATTACAGTGGGGGAGATGTGGATATTACAGTGGGGGAGATGTGGACATTACAGTGGGGGGAGATGTGGACCTGTGGCACAATTTTTTTAAATGCAGCCGTGCGGGGCTCCACCCACCCGGTTGCATCACTCATTCACAGAATTCTGTGAATGGAAGAACTACAAGTACCAAAAGTGGCAAGTGGTAAGTGGCATAACAGCCAGTACTTGGGCAACTCCAATACTTTGTAGAATCACCAGATTTTGCACTTTCCCGTTTTAGTAAATAACCCTCGCTGTGTGTTGTCTGATTAGAAGAGGTGGCGAGGAAAGGTGGTGGAATTCTCCACCTTTACCCAATCAGAGAACACTTTGTATTCATTAAAAAGATACAAGGTGTTCTGTGAATCGCTGCAGTGTCGAGCCAGCGCTCCCCTTTTTGGTCCTTGTGCAGAGGGACAGTCGCTCGGACAGAGCTACAGTAGGGCCTGGAATGTTCTGGCTATCACTGTAGTAGCACTGACTACTACAGTAATTGTCAGTCTCCCTAGTGGCCCCTCAGGTATAGGTAATGTATAAATACACTGTGCCAAGCTGGACCAATGTAAGTATCCAAAACAGATCATACCTGAATTTTAGCTTTAAATCTGCAGCTTTCCTTAAAAGAATACCAGCTGATTTTGTTCAGGCACTTCCTGTGTTGGGGTGACAACTATTTTCCAAATTTGCTCCTGTGTGGTCACCCTTGCACACGCTCCCCTGGTGGAGACTACAAGTGGCCATGTTGACAAACGTTGCACAGACGTGACCCGCTGTTGTCACCAGGCCTGGACTGGCCATAGGACATACCGGGCACTTGCCCAGTGGGTCGGGGCCGCATGTCCTGTTGGTGACGGGGCCACAAGGCGGAAGGTGGGCGGGGGCGGCCACGGTCCGGACGGGGCTGACATGGGCCGCGGTCGCTGCTTGCCTCCCGCTGTGCGGCCATGACGAAGCGGTGGGCAGGAGGAGCTGGAGATCTGCACAGAGAGTGGGACACACAGGGTAGGCAGAGAGCGGGGGGGGGGGTACTGTGATTGGAGAGATGGGGGCATGGCTGTGGGGGGTACTGTGGTGGGGGTGCAACTAGCCCTTCTTTACCTCCCCCCCCCCGTCCCTAAAGGAATTGGCTGCCTGTTTTTTGTCCCATTCCGAGTTTGGCTGTCACCATCAGGAATAAAACTTTAGAAATTTTATTGACATTAGATTAAAGGAATTGGGTTTGACTCTACTCTGGGATAAGTAAATATTGTCTAAATCCATTCCTCATGTGTCTTCTTCCCTGAATCTCGATGTGCTTTGTGTATACCTTCCAGATCTGTTCAGTAATCCAGTGTGAGAATTCCTGTAATAAAGACCGCTCACTGCTGCTCTCTCTCCTTGTGCAGGGGGACTGGTCTTGTCTCCACCCCCTCCTGCAGTTTTCTGTTGGCAGCCTGAAGTGGGTGGAGCTGCTGAGCCCCTCCCACAGCTCTGCTCTCTCTCCTTGTGCAGAGTGACTGGTCTTGTCTCCACCCCTTCCCCGTAATCATTTTTTAACTAATTTCGACAAAATTCGGTAACTCAGAAACATCCGGAACAGGATTCACTGGGACGGATGCGGGACTGGCAGAAAGGAAGGTGACGCTAGACCAACTAATCATTAATGAAAATCGTTGACAACGATTTTCATTATCGATTATTAGAGAATTTATCGATTAACCCCCCTAGCGGTATTCCCGAGTCTGACTCTGGGTGGATTTTCAATACCAAAAGCGGTATCCCTGAGCCAGACTCAGCATCGCAGGATCCTTGTAGAGGTTACTTACCTTGTCCCCTGGATCCTGCGATGCCGCCGTGTCTCGCTCGATTCACAGTGCTGAGCTCCGTTCCCTGCGAGCATTGCGACGCACGGGGACGGAGTTTCGCACCAAATTCAAAAAGTAAAACACACAGTACAGATACAGTATACTGTAATCTTACAGATTACAGTACTGTATGAATTAATTACACATCCTCTTTGTCCCTAGTGGTCTGTCCAGTGCCCTGCATGCAGTTTTATATTATATATATTGTTCTTTCTGCCTGGAAACTGGAGATTGTCCAAAGCAACCAAAACTGTCCCTTTACATCAAAAGTGGTTTTAGACCAGCTAGAAAACAGCGATATTAAATTAGAATCACTTGCAGAATTGAGCGATAGTGATTTGTGGCGAAATCCGTCATCAAACACTAAAAGTAATGACAGTGACAATTCTGCAACTGAGCAAATTCCAGTGTTTTTGATTTGATTACATTATTGAATAATTTTTATTATTATTATATTATTATTTGTTATAATTATTTATAGTTATTTATTATATTATAATTTTTGATTTTGTTTTTCAAACTTTATCATACCCGGGATGTCTACTAGACTCTTGTTTGGACAGATTTAAGTGAATTATTCCGAAGAATTACAGGCCTACAATATAAAACGCCAAATTTCTGTGCAAAAGAATTGTACCGCTTTCAGCACCTAAAATCTGAAATAATCATACCGCCAGGGAGGTTAATCGTTGCAGCCCTAATAATTATTATTTAAAATTTTGGGATTTTTGTTCTTTCGAATTTTCTTTCTTTTCGGATTTCCGAATTTCTATCATAACGAATGACCCGAAAAAACACAAAAACAAAACAAAAACGAACGAAATGAAAACAAACACATTTTTCCGCAGTGCACATGTCTAGCGCACACCTATGCTGGTAATGTTCCAGTGATCGAGCGATAATGAACTGTGGCCCCTTCTTCTCCTCCTTTTTTTTTTTTTAAATCACCAGCTTGACACCCGCCCCCCCCCCCCCCCCCATCCTCCCCTCCAGGAGGCATCGCCACCAACACTTCACTCCAAATCCCATAACAAAAACCAGGAAATCGGCCCGGGACTTTAAATGAGGTGAATGCATTTAGCCAACAATTGACAGAGTAAATGCAGTCTAAAAATGTATTAAAATAGTCATGCAAACATAAACATGAATCATAGCCAAGCCACTAAAATGATACATACAGTAGAAAATGTCATTACACGTGTCAAGGTATAAAATGTAAATTGCAGAGTACACATGCATAAAAAGTATCCCAACGCGTTTCGCAAGACCATGCTCGCTTCATCAGGGGTAGATACGTGTGTAGTACATCTGTAGGGGGTATAATGAACCAAATAAGTATCAACACAGACATGGTATCATGACAATTAGTCAAGAGGGTCCAAAAACGCATGGCCCTATACTCACCAGAGGCTGGATCAGACTACCAATTGCTTGATACCCAGAGGCGGCAGCATTTAACGTCCGTTTCAGGAGCTGAGGAGGCAGAGAAAAAAACCAACCCAACAGAGCACAAACGGGGGGCAGACATGGCCGGGATGGGGGAATGTGTCACCAAAGATCTCCCAGTATCCATCAATAATGTCAACTGAAACATAAATGCATATGTATCAATAGGTGCTTCCATACCAGCATAAAAGTAAAGTAGTATATGATAAGAGTATGTATATGCATGAACCAAACTGGTTTAATAATGGTATGAGCTAGGAATCTAGGGGACAATGGAGAAAAAAAAAATAGAAATAAAATGGGACAAAAACAATGTGTGTGTGTCCCATATAGCATGTATCCAAGTCCATTGTATATGTCAGCTGAGATAAAAATATATGTATATCAGTTAGTACTATACCAACAGAGTAACCATGGAGTATGCAATGTAATGAAAAAAAAAATTATATACAAACACATATGAACCAATGTTGTTCAAAGCTAGATGGAGTTGGAAACTCGGAGACAGTGAGATGAATGTGTAATGGTGTGTACATGAATGAACCATGAGAGTGAATATAATAATGTATGAGACAATGCACAGTGCCTTGCAAAAGTATTCACCCCCCTTGGCTTTTTACCTATTTTGTTACATTACAGCCTTTAGTTCAATGTTTTTTTTAATCTAAATTATATGTGATGGATCAGAACACAATAGTCTAAGTTGGTGAAGTAAAATTAGAAAAATATATATATGAAACTATTTTTCAAAAATAAACTGATAATTGGCATGTGCGTATGTATTCACCCCCTTTGTTATGAAGCCCATAAAAAAAAGCTCTGGTGCAACCAATTACCTTCAGAAGTCACATAATTAGTGAAATGATGTCCACCTGTGTGCAATCTAAGTGTCACATGATCTGTCATTACATAGACACAACTTTTTGAAAGGCCCCAGAGGCTGCAACACCTAAGCAAGAGGCACCACTAACCAAACACTGCCATGAAGACCAAGGACCTCTCCAAACAAGTAAGGGACAATGTTGTTGAGAAGTACAAGTCAGGGTTAGGTTATAAAAAAAATATCCAAATCTTTGATGATCCCTAGGAGCACCATCAAATCTATCATAACCAAATGGAAAGAACATGGCACAACAGCAAACCTGCCAAGAGACGGCCGCACACCAAAACTCACGGACCGGGCAAGGAGGGCATAAATCAGAGAGGCGGTACAGAGACCTAAGGGAACTCTGGAGGAGCTGCAGAGTTCCACAGCAGAGACTGGAGTATCTGTACATAGGACAACAATAAGCCGTACGCTCCATAGAGTTGAGCTTTATGGCAGAGTGGCCAGAAGAAAGCCATTACTTTCACCAAAAAAACAAAATGGCACGTTTTGAGTTTGCGAAAAGGCATGTGGGAGACTCCCAAAATGTATGGAGGAAGATTCTCTGGTCTGATGAGACTAAAATTCAACTTTTTGGCCATCAAAGAAAACACTATGTCTGGCGCAAACCCAACACTTCACATCACCCAAAGAACACCATCCCCACTGTGAAACATGGTGGTGGCAGCATTATGCTGTGGGGATGTTTTTCAGCAGTCGGGACTGGGAAACTGGTCAGAGTTGAGGGAAAGATGGATGGTGCTAAATACAGGGATATTCTTCAGCAAAACCTGTAGCACTCTGTGTGTGATTTGAGGCTAGGATGGAGGTTCACCTTCCAGCAGGACAATGACCCCAAACACACTGCTAAATCAACACTTGAGTGGTTTAAGGGGAAACATGTAAATGTGTTGGAATGGCCTAGTCAAAGCCCAGACCTCAATCCAATTGAAAATCTGTGGTCAGGCTTAAAGATTGCTGTTCACAAGCGCAAACCATCCAACTTGAAGGAGCTGGAGCAGTATTGCAAGGAGGAATGGGCAAAAATCCCAGTGGTAAGATGTGGCAAGCTCATAGAGACTTATTCAAAGCGACTTGGAGCTGTGATAGCCGCAAAAGGTGGCTCTACAATGTATTGACTTTAGGGGGGTGAATAGTTATGCACATTGACTTTTTCTGTTATTTTGTTCTATTTGTTGTTTGCTTCACAATAAAAAAAAAAAAAAAAATCTTCAAAGTTGTGGGCATGTTCTGTAAATTAAATGATGCAAACCCTAAAACAATCCATGTTAATTCCAGGTTGTGAGGCAACAAAACACGAAAAATGCCAAGGGGGTGAATACTTTTGCAAGGCACTGTATATGGCAGACCATGCTAAAGTTAAGTGCTAAAATGTGAAAGGGAGTGAATGGGTGATTAACATCCATCTAGGAGTGTGGACTCACCTTGAATGAAGTAAACTGCTGCATGTGAGGAAAAGAGGAAGTGACAAACAGATCCCAGCCATGACTAGCCCTCAATTTATATCCCCAGAGGGCCCAGTGAGCTCCGCCTCTAACGCCACGTGTGTGTGACAAGGCAAGCGAACGTGGATAACGCTCGCCGCCAAATGGGGGCGTGCCTGTGCAGACGCCCCCAAGTTGCACATGCTGACATTCCACGCAATAGTGAGCTGACGCCGCAACCGCGGAGGTCGCTTGGTAGGCGTGGTCACATGGTGCCGATGTGTAGGTGGCCCCACCCGTCCAAACAGGGCAGGGGGGACAGCAGGAGGTATGATAGCCTCCCTTATACACATCGCAGCACCCGAGCCGGACGATAACCAACGCCACCAGCAGGGAACAGCAATAAGAGCCCCTAGATCAGCCCATGGAAGGTGCGGTACCTAAGTGATGGACGCAATGGCTGAAAGGGCTACAGAATGAAATGATTGTGTGTAATGAATGATTGGCTAATGGTGGCAGCAGACCAGGTTTGGGCTAAATGGGTGTCTTCCACCCGGATTCAATAGACAAAAAGGAAAAGGTCTGGTGTCACCCGCAAACCACCTCCATACCAATAGATGCAACACAAAGCAGGAAATCGCCCCGGGACTTTAAGGGAGGTGAATGCGTTTAGCCAACAATTGACAGAGTATTGTTGGCTAAACACCTTTTTGTCTAAATCCCATTACAAAGACCCGGTGCAGCCAATCACACCGCACTGCGTTCATCTACATTTACTGCTTCTTTCCAAACACCAGTAATCTTTATTACCTCCTTGTACACTCATAAAAACCCTTATCTGGGATCATCTACATCATTACAACATGACACGGAACACCAGGTACTGGTATAAAAGGGGAACAGTGATGTCATAAAGGAATACAGATAAATAGAGGAGAAGCTTGCTGGGTTATTGAACTGAGAGCAGGAAGATCATGGCACGGAGGAGTATACTGGGGAGCAGCAAGGATGGTCGGGGGGGGGGGGGCAAGGATGGGCACATAACTGAGATAGGGATATATCTTCCTGTAAGTGCACCTAAAAGTATCTCTACAAGTCTTCATGATTACATTCCTGACATGCCTAGAAAAAAAATAAATAAAAATTATATATATATAGATATATCTATATATATATAGATATATATATATATAGATATATATATATAGATATATATATATCTATATATATATTTATTTATGGTTGAAGCCCTATACGGATATGAGCAACATAGACTTACCACAAGACCTACAACATGAAATGGACCTGAAGTGTGCCCTGGTCTGATGGACGGTATGCCAAAATAAGGGGGTATACCCAAGATTAGAAATGAATATTTTGTAAAGAGAAATACATTTGAGAAATGCCCTGAAAAGGGGATGGGAGGGTGGGTATCGTGCACAGGAAACAAAGACCACAGGCGAACGGGCTGGTTAAATACCCCCCGGGCTCCTCCCATAAATTCAGGCCACCATACTGGCCTTCTTATTTATATACAGTGGGGACGGAAAGTATTAAGACCCCCTTAAATTTTTCACTCTTTGTTATATTGCAGCCATTTGCTAAAATCATTTACGTTCATTTTTTTTTCCTCATTAATGTACACACAGCACCCCATATTGTACACACAGCACCCCATATTGTACACACAGCACCCCATATTGACAGAAAAACACAGAATTGTTGACATTTTTGCAGATTTATTAAAAAAGAAAAATTTAAATATCACATGGTCCTAAGTATTCAGACCCTTTGCTGTGACACTCATATATATAACTCAGGTGCTGTCCATTTCTTCTGATCATCCTTGAGATGGTTCTACACCTTCATTTGAGTCCAGCTGTGTTTGATTATACTGATTGGACTTGATTAGGAAAGCCACACACCTGTCTATATAAGACCTTACAGCTCACAGTGCATGTCAGAGCAAATGAGAATCATGAGGTCAAAGGAACTGCCTGAAGAGCTCAGAGACAGAATTGTGGCAAGGCAAAGATCTGGCCAAGGTTACAAAAAAATTTCTGCTGCACTTAAGGTTCCTAAGAGCACAGTGGCCTCCATAATCCTTAAATGGAAGACGTTTGGGACGACCAGAACCCTTCCTAGAGCTGGCCGTCCGGCCAAACTGAGCTACCGGGGGAGAAGAGCCTTGGTGAGAGAGGTAAAGAAGAACCCAAAGATAACTGTGGCTGAGCTCCAGAGATGCAGTCGGGAGATGGGAGAAAGTTGTAGAAAGTCAACCATCACTGCAGCCCTCCACCAGTCGGGGCTTTATGGCAGAGTGGCCTGATGGAAGCCTCTTCTCAGTGCAAGACACATGAAAGCTCGCATGGAGTTTGCTAAAAAACACCTGAAGGACTCCAAGATGGTGAGAAATAAGATTCTCTGGTCTGATGAGACCAAGATAGAACTTTTTGGCCTTAATTCTAAGCGGTATGTGTGGAGAAAACCAGGCACTGCTCATCACCTGTCCAATACAGTCCCAACAGTGAAGCATGGTGGTGGCAGCATCATGCTGTGGGGGTGTTTTTCAGCTGCAGGGACAGGAAGACTGGTTGCAATCGAGGGAAAGATGAATGCAGCCAAGTACAGGGATATCCTGGACGAAAACCTTCTCCAGAGTGCTCAGGACCTCAGACTGGGCCGAAGGTTTACCTTCCAACAAGACAATGACCCTAAGCACACAGCTAAAATAACGAAGGAGTGGCTTCACAACAACTCCGTGACTGTTCTTGAATGGCCCAGCCAGAGCCCTGACTTAAACCCAATTGAGCATCTCTGGAGAGACCTAAAAATGGCCGTCCACCAACATTTACCATCCAACCTGACAGAACTGGAGAGGATCTGCAAGGAGGAATGGCAGAGGATCCCCAAATCCAGGTGTGAAAAACTTGTTGCATCTTTCCCAAAAAGACTCATGGCTGTATTAGATCAAAAGGGGCTTCTACTAAATACTGAGCAAAGGGTCTGAATACTTAGGACCATGTGATATTTCAGATTTTCTTTTTTAATAAATTTGCAAAAATGTCAACAATTCTGTGTTTTTCTGTCAATATGGGGTGCTGTGTGTACAATATGGGGTGCTGTGTGTACAATATGGGGTGCTGTGTGTACATTATGAGGGAAAAATGAACTTAAATGATTTTAGCAAAGGGCTGCAATATAACAAAGAGTGAAAAATGTAAGGGGGGTCTGAATACTTTCCGTCCCCACCGAATATATATATATATATAATGTTTGGGGGTTCTAAGTAATGTCTAGCAATTTCTAGCAAAAAAAAAATGATTTTAACTTGAAAACAACAAATGTCAGGAAAAGGTTTAGTGTTTAAGTGGTTAAACGTTCCTAATTTACATACAGAAGTCTATTCCTTTGATGTAAGGCTTTATTCTCACGAGGCGGATCCGCTGCCACGGAGTCCGCCTCTGTCCGCCAGCTGAGCGGGAGGTCTCTCCGTTGATCTCCACTGAGCCGGCGGATGACAGGTCCTCCCTCTCCGCTCACTGAGCGGGGAGGGGCTTGTTGAGCGCCGCTGGTTGCTATGGAGAGATCGGATGAAAACGGACAGCATGCCCGTTTTTATCAGATCTCGCCCGATCCGATCCGACAGGGACAGATGCAAACGTAGGGCCATCCGTCTGATTTTAACAGATCGGATCGGATGTCACCGGACATGTCACCGCTGACATCCGTCGCTCCATAGACTAGCATGGAGCGCCCCGTTCAGGTCCGCTGACAGGTGGACCTGAACGGTCCGATCGTGTGAAAGGGGCCTAAAAGACAAATTGATACAATGTTTAGACTTAACATTCCACGGATAGAATGTTTTAAAACTTGGCAGACTGCCCAGACTTTGACTTTTGACGGCTGAGATCAGAGAGAAAATTCTCTGCATACTGAAGATCGGGAAGATCGGGAAACCCTTTGTCAAGATCGCAACGGGGAAAAAAAATCACGATAACGATTCTTGACGATTAATCGCGCAGCTCTAATATACACTCACTGACCACTTTATTAGGTCCCCCTTGCTGGTAGCGGGTTGGACCCCCTTTTGCCTTCATTCTTGGTGGCATAGATACAACAAGGTGTTGGAAACGTTCCTCAGAGATTTTTGCCCATAGTGACATGATAGCATCACACAGTTGCTGCAGATTTGTCACCTGCACATCAATGATGCTAGTCTTCCGTTCCACCACATCCCAAAGGAGCTCTATTGGATGAGATGTGGTGAGTGTGGAGACCATTGGAGTACAGGGACCTCATTGTCCAGTGGTGAGATGATTGGAGCTTTGTGACATGGTGCATTATCCTGCTGGAAGGAGCCATCAGAAGATGGGGACACTGTAGTCATAAAGGGATGGACATGGTCAGCAACAATACTCAGGTAGGCCGTGGTGATTAAACCATGTTCAATTGGTACTAAGGGGCCCAATGTGTGCCGAGAAAATATCCCCCCCCCCACCATTACACCCCCACCACCAGCCTGAACCGGTGATACAAGGCAGGATGGATCCATGCGCCAAATTCTGACCCCACCATCTGAATGTCGCAGCTGAAATCGAGACTCATCAGACCAGGCAACGTTTTTCCAATCTTCTATTGTCCAATTTTGGTGATCCTGTGCGAATTGTAGCCTCAGTTTCCTGTTCTTATCTGACAGGAGTGGCACCCGGTGTGGTCTTCTGCTGCTGTAGCCCATCTGCTTCAAGATTCAATGTGTTGTGTGTTCAGAGATGGTATTCTGCATACCTTGGATCTAAAGAATGGTTATTTGAGTTACTGTTGCTTTTCTATCATCTGGAACCCGTCTGCCCATTCTCCTCTGACCTCTGGCATCAACAAGGCGTTTTCCTCCACACAACTTCCGCTCTCTGGATATTTTCTCTTTTTCGGACCATTCTCTGTAAACCCGAGAGATGGTTGTGCGTGAAAATCCCAGTAGATCAGCAGTTTTTGAAACACTCAGACCAGCCCGTCTGTCACCAATAACCATGTCATACAAAGAGAGAGAGAATGAAGGGCGGGACTTTGAGTAAGGCACACAGAAGCAACTGATATGGGACAAGAAACAAATTTAATTGTAAAAAGGTAATGCATTTCCACATAGTATTACACGAGGTCAGTATAAATACTTAGTATTGTATCATAATAGGCGGTCCAACATGGACTCGTTTACGAGTATGTAATATATAGCTGAAAAGGCACAATAACATATAACGTATAATGTACAAGAATACCAATGTTACAGAGTGTAGAGGAAAAGAACAAAAGAGCACAAATAAAAATAGAACGTCCATACATAGTTATTGGTTAGGTACACCTCTCGGTAGTTGTAAGCTCTACGCGTTTCAGGACAACTGCCAGTACGACCAAGCGGCTCACCCGAATGCGTCATGTCGAGCCCCTCGAGCGCTGGAGATGGAAAGCAGGCATGCGCCACAAGGACACCAGATATCCGGCACGGAAACATGACGTCGACGCGCAGTGGAGGAAGCCCAACCCCCCCACGTCAGATCAGGGAGGAGGGGCCACCACCAGTGCGCGTTGCGGCTCCGGGACGTAGCAGAATGGCACGGCCAAAGCACATCACAGGCAGTGGCCCCAAATCGCACACATGCACGCATGGTCTACTTGATAAGGATGTTGACAAAAAAATAATATAAAATGTTGTATAAAATGTATATGTATATATATATATATATATATATATATATATATATATATATATATATATATATATTACACACAGGTGAAAAGTTTTAGGCAGGTGCTGTAAATGAAGAATGCTTTCATATATAGAAGTGTTAATAGTTTATTTTTATCAATTAACAAAAAAGACATGTAAGTCCCCGTTTACCAAGGACAGGAATAGAGAGTCTTGTCCTGTAATACATGATCCCTCCATAGTTTACACAGACCTGCTACTCCAAATAATCCTTAACACCTCTGCATAGTATTTTTATTTTTTTTTTATGTGTTTTCCATGCGTTTTTTTTACATCAGTCCTGCATGTTTAAACATTTATGTCAATGGAAGTTGTGTTCTGATGGAAACCGCACATCAAATGTGGCAAGGGGGATTTTTTTTTCAACACCTCCAATGCAGCAGTGTGAATGATCCCATATGTAGTCCCTGTAACTTGATTCATTCACAGTGTAGAACCCTGGTACACAATTTCAAGGAATCATTAGGGTGACGACCTGAACAGCAATCCTTCTCTAACCTGTAGCTGTGCAATCAGCATTGCTCATGGTGCTTCCTGGTCGTGACTCAACAGGGGATATGTTGGATCTCTGCAGGGGAACCATTGTTTCTATGCAAAGAGCAAGGGTCCTTCTGTGCAGAGAGACCACATAGAAAGCAAGGGTCCTTCTCTGCAGAGAGACTACACCAGGAGCAAGGGTCTTTTTCTGCAGAGTGACCACATAAAGAACAAAGGTCCTTTTGTGCGAAGAGAGCAAGGGTCTTTCTCCGCAGAGGGACTGCACAGAGAGCAAGGGTCCTTCTCTGCAGAGAGACCACATAGAGAGCAAGGGTCCTTCTCCGCAGAGAGACCACATAGAGAGCAAGGGTCCTTCTCCGCAGAGAGACCACATAGAAAGCAAGGGTCCTTCTCTGCAGAGAGACTACACCAGGAGCAAGGGTCTTTTTCTGCAGAGTGACCACATAAAGAACAAAGGTCCTTTTGTGCGAAGAGAGCAAGGGTCTTTCTCCGCAGAGGGACTGCACAGAGAGCAAGGGTCCTTCTCTGCAGAGAGACCACATAGAGAGCAAGGGTCCTTCTCCGCAGAGAGACCACATAGAGAGCAAGGGTCCTTCTCCGCAGAGAGACCACATAGAGAGCAAGGGTCCTTCTCCGCAGAGAGACCACATAGAGAGCAAGGGTCCTTCTCCGCAGAGAGACCACATAGAGAGCAAGGGTCCTTCTCCGCAGAGAGACCACATAGAGAGCAAGGGTCCTTCTCCGCAGAGAGACCACATAGAGAGCAAGGGTCCTTCTCTGCAGAGAGACCACATAGAGAGCAAGGGTCCTTCTCCGCAGAGAGACCACATAGAGAGCAAGGGTCCTTCTCCGCAGAGAGACCACATAGAGAGCAAAGGTCCTTCTCTGCAGAGAGACCACATAGAGAGCAAGGGTCCTTCTCCGCAGAGAGACCACATAGAGAGCAAGGGTCCTTCTCTGCAGTGACCACATAGACAACAAGGGTCCTTTTGTGCAGAGAGGACGTAAATGCCTCGTTTCCACCGAGCGGATTGGTTCGGGTCGGATCGGTTTGGAAGGCCTAGAATGGTCCGGCCTATTCAGGCGAGCGTTTCCACTGCAAGTCGGACCGAGAGGGGCCATGCGTGGGTTTAGAAAAAATGCCGTCATGGCGTCACACGTCCACCAATCAGTGTAATGTATCGTAGCTCCGCCCTAACCGAACCTTTCCATTTTCTATGGCCCCACATCTGAAGCAGGACCCTGAATGGAACGGTTCGGTTCGGTTGTATGGGCCGCTTTCATAATGGAAACACCCAAAATAGCGTACCGTACCGAACCGAACCGATCCGCTCAGTGGAAACGAGGCAATAGAGAGCAAGGGTCCTTCTCTGCAGAGAGACCACACAGAAAGCAAGGGTCCTTCTCTGAAGAGAGAAGTTTTCAAAGTCACTGCTACTTGAAAGGGTGCCATTGAAAACAATGGTGTGTGATTTGTCATGCGACTTTGATGTCCAAAGTCGCATGACAAATCACACAAGTGTGAAAGGAGCCTAAAAGAAGATCAGTTGAGAGTTTTGCAATTAGGCAATCTTAATACTATCGGTGCATTATCTTAGTACACTATTAGTACACTATTCTTCCATGCTTTGAGTCCAAACATAGTAACAGCACCAACATCTGATACTATTTCGGTACCTGGACCTTTTGAAACATTAAAAGGAACTTACTGTATATTGGTACTTGTACCATCAGATTGCTTATTATAGCTTTTCCTTTGTAATTTTATTATATTCTTATTTTACTTTGTTTACATTATTTTGTAATATTGTATTGTAAAATTTCATTAAAAAAAAGAGATAAAAAAATAAAGCATGGTAATCCTGGTGTCAGCTTTGTGAATTGAGCCCCAGGCATCCCGACGTGCTCCCGATGCTTCTTAACAGAGTTTGTTCCCAATCCCGGAGAAGTGCAGGGAGAGAACTTTGTTGTCGTGGAGTTATTTGGTGGTTGAAGTGAAATGTTAATATTTAAATTCTGCAAATATTTAAGAAATTGGCAGCATGCCTTGAGACACTTGGCTCCTCCGCTCTAACCTCCGATTAGACATTTCTTCCTAAACAAACTCCCCCCCCCCCCCCCCTGTCCCCGGGAGGGTTTATTTAAGGATTGACTGTGCACTGATGGAGAACCAAATCTGATTATTTCTCTTCTAAAACATTACATATTATTTTTTTTTTTCCAGAGGAACACAGAAATAACTGTTCCAGGCCGTGGTTATGTTGATGCACAAGGTCCACTCCGGTCACAATTGGAAATCAAAATCCTTGGCAGGCATGCAGGGGCTCTCGGCGCACGTGCTCCGAGCTCCTGGTTTTGTTTTTCTTTTCCAAGAATTTTATTGAGTTTTAACACAAAAATACAATAAAGAAAATATCACTGATGTGAAATTCAATCAAAGGGTACAATGTAACCGTAAATACTCAGAACATGACAGGGAACATGAAAATATCTTGAAGTGCCAAGAGGAGAGGGAAATACATTAATGAAAGGAAATGACAGCAATCATTACATAAACACATAGATATTGAGATTTCAAAGGTATATACTAGTCCTAGAAAGCAGGATTATGTACAATGCCTTGAAAAAAGTATTCATACCCCTTGAAATTTTCCAGATTTTGTCATGTTACAACCAAAAACGTAAATATATATTTTTTTTGGCATTTTATGTGATAGACCAACACAAAGTGGCACATAATTGTGAAGTGGAAGGAAAATGATAAATGGTTTTAAAAATGTTTACAAATATGTGAAAAGTGTGGGGTACATTTGTATGGCGCCCCCCTCAGTCGATACTTTGTAGAACCCCCTTTCACTGCAATTACATCTGCAAGTCTTTTTGGGGATGTCTCTACCAGCTTTGCACATCTAGAGAAGGACATTTTTGCCCATTCTTCTTTGCAAAATAGCTCAAGCTCTGTCAGATTGGATAGAGAGCGTCTGTGAACAGCAATTTTCAAGTCTTGCCACAGATTCTCAATTGGATTTAAGTCTGGACTTTCTAACACATGAATATGCTTTGATCTAAACCATTCCATTGTAGCTCTGGCTGTATGTTTAGGGTCGTTGACCTGCTGGAAGGTGAACCTCCGCCCCAGTCTCAAGTCTTTTGCAGACTCTAATGCCCTGTACACACGGTCGGATTTTCCCATGGAAAATGTCAGATCGGAGCGTGTTGTCGGAAATTCCGACCGTGTGTGGGCTCCATCGGACATTTTCCATCGGATTTTCCGACACACAAAATTGGAGAGCAGGAGATAAAATTTTCTGACAACAAAATCTGTTGTCGGAAATTCCGATCGTATGTACACAAATCCGACGGACAAAGTGCCACGCATGCTCAGAATAAATAAAGAGATGAAAGCTATTGGCCACTGCCCCGTTTATAGTCCAGACGTACGTGTTTTACGTCAATGCGTTTAGAACGATCGGATTTTCCGACAACTTTGTGCGACCGTGTGTAGACAAAACAAGTTTGAGCCAACATCCGTCGGAAAAAATCCTAGGATTTTGTTGTCGGAATGTCCGAACAAAGTCCGACCGTGTGTACGCCCTATAACAGGTTTTCTTCTAAGATTTCCCTGTATTTGGCTCCATCCATCTTCCCATCAACTCTGACCAGTTTCCCTGTCCCTGCTGAAGAAAAACATCCCCACCACATGATGCTGCCACCACCATGTTTCACAGTGGGGATGGTGTGTTCAGGGTGATGTGCAGTGTTTGCAGTGTTTGTTTTCCACCACACATAGTGTTTTGCTTTTAGGCAAAAAAGTTAAATTTTGGTCTCTGACCAGAGCACCTTCTTCCTCATGTTTGCTGTGTCCTCCACATGGCTTCTCACAAACTGAAAACAGGACTTCTTATGACTTTCTTTCAACAATGACTTTCTTCTTGTCACTCTTCTATAAAGGTCAGATTTGTGGAGAACACGACTAATGCCCCGTACACACGGTTGGACTTTGTTCGGACATTCCGACAACAAAATCCTAGGATTTTTTCCTACGGATGTTGGCTCAAACTTGTTTTGCCTACACACGGTCGCACAAAGTTGTCGGAATTTCCGATCGCCAAGAACGCGGTGACGTCAAGCACGTACGACGAGACTAGAAAAGGTCGGTTCAGAACCAAGCGCAGCACCCTTTGGGCTCCTTTTGCTAATCTCGTGTTAGTAAAAGTTTGGTGAGAGACGATTCGCGCTTTTTCAGACTCGTGGCTTTCTTTTTTTAACATCAAAGTTTATTGAAGTCAAATTATTGCAACTATGGAGTCGCAGCTCCATCATAAACAGAAAGAAAAAGAAATATGCGCACAGTATATCAGTAATTCAACATTGATTCATTCAGCCTAAATTATTCAATTATTTCAGTTAAGAGACTTATGCTTTCATGTTAAGTGCATTTTTAATCGTGTCTCAAAGTTTTATCACGTGTTAATCAGTGTATAAAATTAGAAAGTGATAAAAAGATATGAGAAATAAAAATAAAGGGAACAATCTATAGTATTAGCCCATTCAGATGGGTAAGGGACTTCAGATCCCATACCAAACATTCTTTTTCTGTATTTGGGTCATTTATAGCACATGGTTTTACGAAGCAAGTAGTCAATGTCAAAATTTGTTTTAGAAATAGATGGTCTGTGTTTGGTCTGACTTTAAGGATTAGGTGTTTTAGACTTGGTTCATTAAGTTTGAGTATTTTTGAGAATATCTGAATGTTATCCAGGGATTCCATGTTTTATGGAAGCGTTCAACATTTTCTCCTGCCTGAGCTATTGTCTCCTCCATCTCATGAATCTCTGTGATCTTGTTGAGCCAGTCTTTAATAGTTGGTATCTTTGTAGATTTCCAATGGATTGGAATCAAAGCTTTTGCAGCATTCAACAAGTGTTTAGAGAGTGAATGTTTATATTTTTTTATGGAGAAATCGTTGACATGGAGGAGACAACCCGCTGCGTCTAATTTTAAAGATGTCTCAGTGATGTGGAGAATGATCTCCTTAATTTCTGACCAATAAGGTTCTATTATGGTACACTGCCACCAAATATGTAGCAGTGTTCCTTTTTCATTTTGGCATCGCCAGCATGTGTCAGGGTGATCTGGAAACCATGAGTGCAGTTTCGCCGGTGTGGCATACCACTGGGTAAGCAGTTTATAAGCTGTTTCCTGGGTTCTTGTACTCAGTGAGCATTTGTGGGCAAAAATGCATGCTTTTCTCCATTGATCCTCCGACAGTGAGATCTTTAGTGCTTTTGACCAGCTCTCCCTGAATCCGTGGTCTATCGCTCCCTTGCTATTTTGTATCCATTTATAGATCAGAGATGTCGTTTTGTGGATCGGTTCTCCCTTCTGGCATGCCTCTTCTAAGTCTGTCATTGGTCTATTGAAGTTATTTCTATCCCTAGTTTGGTTTAGGTAACTTCGACACTGAAAGTATGTCCATAATGGTAGGTCTGGAATGTTATTTACCGTTTTTAGATCGGTATAATCTCTGAAATCTTTGTTATGGAAGAAGTCCTTGGCTAGTAGTGTTCTGTTTGTGTTTGTGGATCGGAGTAAGCTGTTCTTGATGCCTGGTGTGAAGTTAGGGTTGTCTTGTAGTGGCGTGAGTGGGCTTAAGTGGGAGGAGAAATTTGTGAGATTGGTTAGTTTATGAAAAATTGTGAGCGTGGTGCCTATGAGGGGGTGAGACTTCATATCGGTTGAAAGGCTAGTCCATGGGATCCATGGTGAGAACCTAATTGGGGTCTGGCTCAATGCCTCTTCTAGTTCTACCCAATCTTTAGTTTTGTGATGACAGTGCCAGTCTACTATCCTAGTGACGTGTGCTGCTGAGTAGTACGCGCGGAAGTCTGGGATTCCCATCCCCCCTTTCTCCTTCGGTTGTGTGAGTATTGTGCAGCGAATTCTGGGTTTTTTGTGGGCCCATATAAACTTCATTTGGATTGTATTTAAAGCTTTAAAAAAACTTTGGGATACTTTGATTGGCAGGTTTCTAAATAAGTATAATACTCTAGGTAGTACAGTCATTTTGCATATAGCAATGCGTCCAAACCACGAAAAACTTTTTGTGTGCCAGGTTTGGAGGTCTGAGCTAATTGACTTTAATAACGGGGTGAAATTGCGTTCATAAATTTGGGAGATCTGAGGGGTCAGCCATACCCCCAGATATTTTAGAGCTGAGTTTTCCCATTTAAAGGGGCAGTTGGAGTTGATAGCTTCTAATTTATTCATGGGTATGCTAATGTTCATTGCTTCGGACTTGGAGTAATTAATTTTTAGGTTGGAGAGATGGCCAAATAAAGATAATTCTTTTAATAAGGTAGGGAGTGAGATATGGGGGTTGGCTATAAAAAATAATAGATCATCCGCATAAGCTGCCACTTTGAACTCTCTTCCAGCTATTTTAAAACCATTTATTGCTCTCTCTGCCACAATCCGTCTAATGAATGGCTCTAGTGTTAAAATAAATAAAATTGGCGAGAGAGGGCAGCCCTGTCTCGTGCCATTTCTAATCTTAACTGTTTCTGAAAGCGAACCATTTATTTTGAGTTGAGCCGTGGGATTGTAATAGAGAGAGGAGATCCACGTCATCATGTGACTTCCCAAGCCAATATATTTGCAGGTTTCCAGCATAAAGTCCCAAGCCACTCGATCGAAGGCCTTCTCCGCGTCTGTGGACAGGAGAAGGCCCTCGATATTTTCCTTCCTAGTTGCATGAATCAAGTTGAGCGTTTTGATGACATTGTCTCTTGTTTCTCTGCCGGGCATGAATCCTGCCTGTTCGGTGCCTATCAGATTGTGTAGCAAAGGTTTTAACCTATTAGCTATGATTTTTGACATCAATTTCACATCTAAGTTCAGAAGTGAGATTGGTCTATAGCTAGCGCATTCTGCTGGATCTTTATGTGGCTTGGGGAGAATTGTGATGTGAGCTGCCAGAAAGCTTGGTGGGATCTCTCTGGGTTGTGACATATAGTTCAGAGCTCTTAGTAGTGGTCTTAGTAGGGTGGTCTGAAATGTTTTATAATAAATGGCTGTAAAGCCGTCTGGGCCTGGGCTTTTCCCTGGTTTAAGGTCTTTGATTGTCTGTTGTAGTTCTGTAGCTTCAATGGGTTTTTCTAGTTGGGATATGTCTTCTGCTGTCAGGATGGGTAATTTGGATTCTCTAAGATATTTTTGAATACTTTGTTGTCTTGATTCCTGTGATTTATTGGGTGTTTGTGAAGTGGGTAGGTTATAAAGGGTCGTGTAATATTCATGAAAGTTGCGTGCGATTTGTTTGGTGGTAATGTCTATTTTTCCTTCTTTTGATCTAATGCCTGCAATATTGTGTTGTGCTCTAGTGGATTTCAGGGCTCTCGCCAGAAATTTGCCTGTTTTATTACCGTGTTCATAATAAATTTTTTTCCGGAAGAATAAAAATCTTTTGGACTTAGTGTCATAAATCTGTTGCAGTGCCTTCCTTGTTTCTAATAATTCTATTGCTGATTGTTCTGTTAGTGATTGTTTGTGTAATGTTTCTAACCTTCGGATTTTCCCTGTCAATTGTGTTATTTGTGTATCTCTTTCTTTTTTACGTTGTGAGCCTGCTCGAATGAGCTCGCCTCTGATTGTACATTTGTGTGCCTCCCAGATTGTCAAAGGGTTTACTTCAGGTGTGTTGTTGTGTGTAAAGTACTCTTTCAGTGCCTTAGTTATCTGCGGTAGCCAGACTGGATCTGTCAATAGAGCTGAGTTCAATCTCCATTGATTGGGTTTTGATGTAGAGTCAAATAGATTTAGGGATAGTGATGTAGGGGCGTGATCTGTTATCGTTTGAATTCCTATCTTTGCTTCCGAAATTCTGTCAAGGTCTTTTTGTGTGATAAAAATATAATCTATTCTGGAGTATCTGTTGTGTGGGAATGAATAGAAAGTATAATCTTTATCATTAGGATGTACAAATCTCCAGGAATCGACTAATTGTAGAGAGTTGAGTAGTGTTTTAATCCTTTTAAGGATCTTGTAAGTGATATAAGTTTTGCCGGTTGAGGTGTCAGTTAAAGGATTTAATGGTACATTAAAGTCTCCTCCGAGAATAAGACATCCTGTACTGAAGTCTCGAAGTTTGTCATGAATGCGTTTACAGAATGTTGCATGTGCTGTGTTAGGAAAATAAACATTAGCTAAAGTCATGGGGGTGCCTGAACAGTTTCCCTTAAGGAATAGGAACCTGCCTTCCGGATCCACCATTTTATCAGTGACTTCAAAGGCAGCATCTCTACTAATAAGTATAGAAACTCCCTTAGATTTGGCCGTACTGTTTGTGGCATGGTAAATTTGTGTGAAAAAGGTATCCGTCATTTTGGGGACCTTATCAGTCTGGAAATGAGTTTCTTGTAAAAAAACAAACTTGGGCCTACCTTTTTTGAGCTCTCTTAGTAGGGTAGAGCGTTTTTCAGGCATGTTTAGACCATTCATATTATGGGAAATCACTGTGGGGGCGTGTCCTAGAGATGAGTACGACATCTTATGGATTCAAGGAGAGCCGTCAGCACAAGATCTGGAAACAAAGCTTAATGACTATTAGTATTTTAGCTATAGATTGTAAATAATCAATACACTTTTCGATTCTTAGGTAAATAAAAAAAAATATATGAGAAATAAATAATATTAAAGGGAGAAATTAAGAGGAGAAATGGGGAAAATAAAAGGGAAAACAAAGACCAAAACAAAAGTGGGAAGTAAATAAAATGTGCTCAAAGAGGAGAGGTGAGAATAAGAATGAGAAAGAGTTGAAAAGAGGAGTGAGATATACTGTCTTCTCCCTGAAACCAAAATGGTCCAAGGAAGTAATTTAAATTAGTGCTATCCAGTAGGAGAATCCCTCCTGCTAGAGAACACTTGTTGGGAGCAGTGGATGACTGCCCAGCTTTTTAGAGATGTGGATTTAACTGTAACAATAAAACAACACTAAATATTAGGGCTGAAACCGGTAGCCGCCTGTGTAAGTAGGCTATATTTGTGTTGGTCACCTAGTGCCTAAGGGAGAAAAAGGAGAGAGAAAGTTTTTCCCTTCCCCTCCCTCCTTCCTCCCCCTGAAAAAGGGAACTGTGGTTTCTACTCTTGAGTAGATAGACTTGAACAGAGAACTTAACCTTAATAATAATAATAATATTATTAACCTTATTTTGTGAAGAGGAACAACCTGTTATGTGGAAATCATGGGGTCTCCTTTAAATGGAGCTTGTCTCCCATCCCTTCCACGTACAAACGTGCAAGGAGAGGATTTCCTTAATAATGTTAGTACTAATGGCTCTGCATCAGTTTTAGTTTCCTTATCAACCTTTATAAACCTTATATGAGTTTGTCAAATTATTTAACCCAAACAGCTTAGGACTATCCAGTCCAATCAACATCTTTAAAACTAAACAACTCCTTGGATCTTCCTTTATAAAGGAGCCTGTCTCCTGTCAAGTTCGGAAGTCTTTGTGAAGATTGCTCTGCGATGACTTATCTTGATCTTCGTTAGGTGGGTCTATGAGGCATATCCAAAGTTGAATTGGGTTTGGAGTGAATGGAATGTCTTTCTCATCTGAGCCATCCTGTTATAAATCCCATATGGAAAGAGATCCTCAAAAATCCTCCATTCCTCTGGAAGAATGTGGTCTGTTGTTTGGTGTACCTGCTTGAGAGCCGCCTGGTCGTGACGGTTTCATTTTCTTTGAATGTCGCTTGTCCGGAGAAGTAAGTGGTGATCTTGTTTGTGTGTTCTCCCGAGGAGGCAATAGGAACTCCTGGTACCATTCTGGTAATTCTATGAGATCTATTTGCAGTGCATGACAGAAATCTGGTAGGTCCTCAGGGGATCTTAGGGTATGTTGTCTCCCATTATGATTCACCAGAAGTGCAAATGGGAAGCGCCATGTGTAGCGAATTTCTTTTTCTCTAAGTTTGTCGAGAAGAGGTTGCAATGCTCTGCGATTTTTTAGAGTTATCTGGGAGAGATCATGAAAAAGCATAATAGTCTCGCCGTTAAAGATGATTTGGTCGTTTCTGCGTGCTCTGCGCATTATATCTTCTTTTAGGGAAAAGCTTTGTAAGCAGCAGATGATATCTCGGGGTGGCATTGTATCAGGGCCTCTCGCTCTGAGAGCTCTGTGGGCTCTCACAAAATCTATTGCTGTGTCCTCGAGCCTATCTAATAGGCTGTTAAAGACTCTTTGCAGGGCTGGGAGTATTTGTTCAGCTTCCACTGATTCGGGGATCCCCCTCACCCTTATATTGTTCCTCCTCCCTCTGTTATCCAAGTCCTCTAAATGCTTATTTATCTCAATGAGATGTTGGGCTTGTGTAGAGGTAACTTTCTCTAAACGATGGATTGCCATGTCTCTGCTTCTGCCTGCAGCTTCCGCCGTGGCCATCTTGTCTGTTAATATAATCATGCTGGACTTTAAGTCAGTGATGGCCGCAGAGAAAGTGGCTTTAATGTCAGCTGCAAAGCCTGACATGCCAGCGTATGTGAGCGGCAGGTCAGGGTGAGGAGTGTTCCTACCAGTTCCATCCGCCGTGGATTGCGAGTCCTCGCTGAAATCCTCCTCCGCATGTGGCGTCGCCATCTTGGATCCCGGCCTGCTGGTCCGTTCCGCTGAGAGATTTCTAAGTAAATCGGATATGTTCCTTCCCTTGTAAGCCGCCGCTGAACGGCGAGATCTGGTGCGGGGTGTTCCCAGATTCCTTCTGCTCATTATGAGGTGCTGTCGGCACTAGGAGACGGGCTCAGGCTGCTAATCCACCGGAGCTCCTGAATTAGGCGTCCATCTCTGCTGCGCGCCAAGCCACGCCCCCCTCCCTGAGACTCGTGGCTTTCAGATCGTTTTCTGCCGTTCAGTTTGTGCTTGTGGGTTTGTATCTGCTCTTCAGTGCGTGCAGTCAGTTCGTATTGGAGTTTTCTGTGCGATCTTGTCCGCTCGTTGCTGTTTTTCAGGTCGCTCTTCACAGGCCTTGCTGTTCTTCAGTGCGTTCTGTTACTTCGTTCTGAGCAGCCGACCGTTTTCTAGCCATGTTTCGTATGCGTACTCCTCGTAGAGTTCGTGCTGTGCGGGGGCTTGGTGTTGGGGTCCTGACCTTGACACAAGTCCAGTCCATGAACAGGGTGGGGAGGAGTTCATGGAGCAAGAATTGGTTGCTTCAGCGTGACCAGTTCTCTCATATGCCTTTGCTCCGTGAGATCCGTGAGAATAATCCTGATGATTTCAGGAACTTTCTCAGGATGACGGACCCCGTATTTCACCGTTTGTTGGCTTCGCTGACCCCCTATATCAGCAGGCAGGATACCTGCATGAGGCAAGCCATCACTCCGGAGCAGAGGTTGGTCGCTACCTTGCGGTATTTGGCGACAGGGAGAAGCCTGCAGGACCTCAAGTTCTCGACAGGCATCTCCCCCCAGGCTCTGGGGATCATTATCCCAGAGACCTGTTCTGCCATCATACAGGTCCTGCAGAAGGAGTATATGAAGGTAAGATTTTTATCCTTTAATATCACATTTTATTGTATTGAATGTTTGATAATATATTGTATTTCTTTCCTCATTCCCTAATTACCATGATTGTAATATGCTGTGAATGTCCCCTTTGTCCTCATGCATGCTGGATTTTTATGTAATTATTATTTTAGGTCCTTCATACATATTTGCCCTTCAATAACCTCTCCAGCATGGTGTCTCCTGCCCTATATTCACCTCATGTAGTTACTTAACAATGTATTTTATCAGCTCCATAGTAGTGCTTTACCCCAAACACCCCCTAAAATGTTTTGAAATGTTATTTTTGATTTAAATTCAGGCAGAGGGCCAGAGGCTTTTTTTTGTGGTGTCCCCAAATTTTTTGTAACCCTCCCTCCCCCCAACTGCTAAGTCAGCTGATCCCAATTCTCTATCCTCAATCATCTATCTGCTGACTTTGCCAAACCCATACACACTATACCCATCTCTTTACTGGTCAGATTTATGGATGAATTCCCCAAAGCATGTAGTGCAAGGGCCTGCCTGTATACTTTCCAATGGTACTGTTTAAAGTTCTTGTATCCTATTATGATCTTGATAGGTAATAGCAGAATGTACAAATGTGCTCAAATGTGTACAGTGTGTATTTATATCTTTGTATTATGACACTTCTTACCTGTCCAGTGGGCTGCCAATAGTGTAACTAAGGAGGGGCTGTTCCAAGTAATACCCTGTATTTAGGCATTCATCTCTCAATGAAGTGAAGAGGGTTACCTGTCCAAGAGTTCCCCCCCCCTATAATGTTAGAAATGGCCCATGAGAGGGGGGGGGGGGATATGATAGGTGTACCTTATACTTTGTTGTTGTTAAATTCCCCTTAATAAATGCTATCTGGAGGTTGACCCATAATGTTTGTGTCTAATCTGCTTGCCAGGTTTCTGTGAAAAAATAGTAATGTTTATTGTTTTTTCCTCAACAGTTTCCTTCCACGCCACAGGAATGGCAGACTGTGGCCTCCCACTTTGCCCAGCGGTGGGACTTTCCTAACTGCGGAGGGGCAATTGATGGGAAACACGTCCACATCGTCCCACCACCCAACTCGGGGTCGTACTATTATAATTACAAGGGGTTTAATAGTATAGTGATGTTGGCGGTGGTGTCGGCTAATTACGACTTCTTGTATGTGGACGTGGGGAAGAATGGCCGGATGTCCGATGGTGGAGTGATCGCCCAGACGGAGTTCTACAGGCGTCTCCAGAATGGCAGCTTGGACTTACCACCTCCAGAGGACAATGTTGAAGGTCTCCCATTTGTGTTCGTTGCTGATGAAGCATTTGCGCTGGGGGACCACCTGATGCGGCCATTCCCGATGAGGACCCTCACCCCGGAACAGAGGGTTTTAATTACCGGCTGGCCAGAGCCCGAAGAGTGGTGGAGAACACATTTGGAATCCTGGCCAGCCGGTTCAGATTATTTCTGACACCCATCCATATGGCGGAGTATAAACTGAACCATATAATACTTGCCTGCTGTGTTCTCCATAATTTTTTAAGAAAACATTCAGCAAACTATGCTGGCTCAGTTGGGCCTGAGGCCGGAAATCCAAATCCATCAACACTGACGGCGCTTGAAAGTGGCCGTCCTGGCTTGCCCTCCCTGAGTGCCCGTGATGTCCGGTTACGCTACCTGGAGTTCTTTGTGGGTAGGGGGGCTATCAATATGCCAGACAATCTGTGAAAACTTTTTAAAATAAAAACCAACCCAAAAAAATTCTTTGTGGACATTTACTGCTTGTGTTTCTTTTAGCTGACCCTGACAGAAATGTGTTGAGTGCAGAAAATGTCGTGATTGGGTAACCTTATAAAAAACTGTGTTGGCTGGTAATTCCTAAATGCAAAAACACATTTCACTACAAGTGCACTTGCAACTGCACTGAACCTGCACTTGTAGTGCAAAGTGTATTTTCCCTTAGGAAATAACCCCCATTTTTGCATAAAAGAGCAATTACATCACCCCAAAAGTGTTGTAGTGTTGAGACAATAATCCACACATTCTTGATTAAGCCACTTTTTTATAGCTGCACAATCACATGTGCATTTACGAAAGGTTTTTAAAACAAACCAACACGTTTGTTGTATAACAATGTTTGCAGTAGCATTATGAAAAATCAAAATATCCATTTCAGATAAAACAGGCCTGTGTAAAACCAACAAGAAAGCCAAAAAACTTGAACTTACAAAGTTCACATTAGGTAAAACCTGAAGGCTATATCAGACATCAGTATTTAGGAACTGGGTTTGATATAGCGTTCAGATGGGGGGAAATCACCCCTGGAAAAGCCAAATTTGGAAGATGCACACCAATTTACAAATGTCAACATGTGCTATCTGCCATCATGGGGGATCAAGGGACGTGTTTGGGGGGAGCAAGCCCTTCCTCAACGCTACTTTATAATTGAGGAAGGGGTTGCCCCCCCAAAACGCGTCCATTGATCTCCCGTGATGGCAGATAGCACATGTTGGCACACTGTGTGCATCCTCCAAATTTGGCTTTTCAAAACATTGAAAAAATTTTTAAAAGATTGGACCACAATAAAACAAGTGATTTTGTGGGGTTTAAATTCGCCCCAAAACATCAATGATGTTATTATTTTTTTTAATAACATCACTGATTTGTTGCTGTATGTTGTGCAATTCGAGATTACATCCCATGATCTCCCCGATCAGTATCTGGGCACTTTCAGATGTAAAGCGTTCTCTCTCCCTCACATCACGATCACCTAAAAAGAGATAAAGAACAAAAAAAAAGGTCTCAAAAATCTGCCACCAGCCATCTCTTTTACCTGAGCCTGTGGTCGCAGACACTCACCTGTTGTGGTGCCAATCTCCACCACATCTTCTTCTTCCTCCTGCTCTTCTTCTTGGGTTTGCAGTATTTCTCCTTCTTCCAGAGGTGGGGGGTCTCTGGTCTCCTGGGATGAGGGGTGTCCTCCGAGTCTTTTCTCCCCTATGTAAAACAAAAATGGTATAATTAGCACACAGATATTTGATGGCAGAACTAGAAATAGGAAACATTGCTTGGAAGTGGGGTACAATTATCTATTTTAGCCGAGTTCCAAGATGTATATTTTTTATTGGCCTTTGTCAAGCTGCAATACTTTACTTGTTTGGTAAAAGCTTCACAGATGTAGCCCCCCCTATAGTATACACTGGAGCACCTGTGTGGCCCCCCCCTAATAAAAATGGTGTTCTTGTGTCCCACACTAGTGCTCCAGTGTCCAGATGTGAAAACAGCTGCTCAGTGTCCTCTCCTTACACACAATCTAGTTTGCATTTCATTCTAGTAACAAACCCATCTACACAAACAAATATTTGGCATCCAAGTAGGCCCCCAAAAATGTGTGAAAATGCATATGGCCTAAACAATGGTGTTCTAGAGGCCGAAAGAAAAATGTTTGATACGAACGAATAATGTGCCCATGAACATTAAAGTTGACCTTTGGAAACGTTACAACTAATCAAAGCATATGGAGCAGAACGAACGTAATAAAGACAGAAAGAATAGGAACACAGCACAACTACTTACTTTTTTGCAGCACTCTCCGGATCTTTCGGTACTGCTCTGGCTCTCTCAACTTCAGGTCCGACCACCGATTCCTGAGCTGATCTTTAGACCTTCGTACCCCGAAATTCCGCTCTAGACTCCTGACCACTTTACCAATGATTTTGGCCTTTCGGATGTTGGGGTGGGGGTAAGGCCCATATTTCCCGTCATAGTCGGACTTCCTCATGATGTCGACCATCTCCAACATCTCCCCAAACGACATATTTGTGGCCTTAAAAACGTCTCCTTCTGGATCGGGACGTGCCTGGATCCGCCCTTTCCTCCTCCTCCTCCTCCTCGTTGCTACAATTAGCCCGCACCTGCTGTATGTCCGCCATCATGCTCTTCACCCACTGCGCCGAAAGAAAAGGGGCGGGGAATACACTAGAAAGAACGTCAGGGGCGGGCGGAGTTACACGCATGCGCAGTGTATATAAAGCGTAACACATGTGCGTATTACGTTTGATCTGTGAGCGGAGGAAGGAGCATTGAACGCGGCGATCGTAAGAACGAAGGTAAGAGACAAACTTGGGCCTATACTGCTTCTATAGATTGAGGCCTATATTGTAACAAGATTAGGAGAGTTTGGTCTGACATTAGGCTTTGTCTTGTGTTGTGTCTTGCAGTGAACATGGATATGGTACTGAAAGAAGATACTGACTTCATGTCACTATTCATTGATATGCTAAGGGAGCTGCCCTGTCTGTGGGAGATTACCCACCCCCATTACAAGAACCAAGCAAAGAGGAAGGCAGCACTGGAGCAATTGTGTGAAATTATGAAGCAGGTGATCCCCACGGCAGACATCACCTATTTAAAGATCTTCATTGGTGGCCTGAGGAGCACATATCTAAGGGAGCGCAAGAAAGTCCTGGATTCACAGAGATCCAGAGCAGCAGATGACATCTATGTCCCCAGGATGTTGTACTACGACAGGCTGCACTTTCTGGCAGGCCAGACTGAACCCAGGCCATCCCTCTCCAGTCTTCCTTCCACACTTCCTTCCCGTCCGGCTGAGGCTTCTGATGCCCAACCTGGGCCTTCCAGGCCACATGTGGAGGAGCCCAGATTGAGCCAGGTATAGCATTCCTCTAAATATTTCGGCTTGTCCAATCAATGATGTTAACTAGATGTTAGTTGGGAGTACTAATTTATGATTGTGATTGATGATGCAAAAACTAAAACCATGTCCCTTTTTCATACACAGGGAAGTCTCAGCCAGGAGGTGGCCGGGCCGAGCCGGCTGGCTGATCTGCAGGTCCCTCCACCCCCGATGAAAACAGAAAGTGGCAGTAGGAGGAGTACCCTAGAGGAGGCGGCTATCAGATTTTTTTGTAGGGCTACAGAGGTCCTGGGAGCACCCCACACCAGGCAGGAGAACATTGGTGCATTCATAGCCTATAAAATGCAGAGGATGGAGGAGGGCCAACAAGCCATGTGTGAGGCCCTCATATCAGAGGCTCTGGAGAAAGGTATGAGGGCCCAAATTACACCTGACACACACCTTTGTGATGGTCCTCCTCCTCCTCCTGCAGGTCCTCCTCCTCGTCCTCCCTCTCCTCCAGGTCCCCCTAGTCCTCCTCCAGGTCCCCCCAGTCCTCCTCCAGGTCCTACTCCTCCTCCTGCCACATCTACAACTGCACAGCGACAGCCGGGAAGGAAGTGTGGAAGGAAGACCAGAGAGTGAGGACCCTGGATCCAGTCTGGTCGGCCAAAAAATGCAGCCTCTTGTGGTACCACAGCCTGGGGACACTGATGTCATCTGCTGCTATCCCGATCTCTGTGAATCCCGGACCAGACTGCCCTCCCTTATATATGGACTCCTCAGGCCACCAATTTTGAGGTTGAAGAATTGTTGTCTGCCGTGGGGGTCCCAGGCTTCACTAATTTCTCATGTTGATCCAGTGTTGCCTTCCTCTTTGTTTGGTTCTGATACCTTAATAAAGGATTTTTGTTTTGAATTATACTCTCCTATGTGTTTTACTTCAAAAATGATGGTTTGTTTGTGAGGATTCAGGTACATTTCTAATATACAATGTGAAATGAACAAGGGACACCAACAACAAACAATCTCCTTGAGATTAAATAATAAAAGATATCAATGGTGTTGGGGTAACTTGACACACAAAACACACACAAAAATATTCTGGAGTAAAAATAAAAATAACATTGAACAAAGATCAGCCTTGGAAAAAATACAAACATTAAAAAAAAAAAAAGGCTTAAAAACAACAAAAAAAAAACATAAAAAATATAAAACTGTCAGATGTGACAACTAATAACAATATATTGAGGGAATCCCACTAAAAAAACACAAATAAAACTTTGTGAGAAGTGTGTGTGAATATGAGCAGCAAAACGACTTAATTCTTGTCACATTATAAAGAAGAAGAGAGTGTGCTGTATTAAACTATTTTTTACATTGCAGCGTGACGAAAGTGCTGTATCCATTCCGAACGCTAAGTTTACCAGAACGAGCTGTCCCGTGTCGGAATTTCTTCTGAGCATGCGTGGCACTTTGTGCGTCGGAACAGGCCACACACAGTCGGAATTGACGCGATCGGATTTTGTTGTCGGAAAATTTTATCTCCTGCTGTCCAACTTTGTGTGTCGGAAAATCCGATGGAAAATGTCCGATGGAGCCCACACACGGTCGGAATTTCCGACAACACGCTCCGATCGGACATTGTCCATCGGAAAATCCGACCGTGTGTACGGGGCATAATAGTTGTCCTGTGGACAGATTCTCCCACCTGAGCTGTGGATCTCTGCAGCTCCTCCAGAGTTACCATGGACCTCTTGGCTCTTCTCTGATGAATGCTCTCCTTGCCGGTCAGTTTAGGTGGACGGCCATGTCTTGGTAGGTTTGCAGTTGTGCCATACTCTTTTCATTTTCGGATGATGGATTGAACAGAGCTCTGTGAGATGTTCAAAGCTTGGAATATTTTTTTTATAACCTAACCCTGCTTTAAACTTCACAACTTTATCCCTGACCCGTCTGGTGTGTTCCTTGGCCTTCATGATGCTTTTTGTTCACTAAAACAGGCCATACACGGGTCGACTTTCAAAATAATTTTCTTTTGAAAATCTCATCTAAGAATTTTTGTTCAAATTTTGCACCATTAGTGGGCTGCAGCAACAGCCGATTTTTGTGCAGCCATCAAATTTGAGTAACCTGGCATTTTTTGAAAAACAAACAATATTCTAATTAATGATGGGAGAAATGTAATCGAAAAAGAAATGCGCATGAGTGCAAGAAAAGAAAATTCCCGGAAAGAAAAGCATAGGCCCAGCCACAAAATTCTTTTCATTAGCAACATGAGGTGAAATTGAAGGTTTGGTTGGTCGAATTTACAAATCAATTGTGGTGCCATCAGATCACAAAACGCACAAAATTTCTGATTTTCAAAAGAAAATTATTTTGAAATTCGACCATCAAGCCTTAAGCCTTATACACACGAGCGGAATTCCCTTCGGAAAAATCTTGAATGGTTTTTCGGACGGAATTCCGCTCAAGCTTGCCTTGCATACACACGGTCACACAGTTCTCTGTACTTTCGACCGTCAAGAACGCGGTGACGTACAACACAACGACGAGCCGAGAAAACGAAGTTCAATGCTTCCGAGCATGCGTCAAATTGTTTCCGAGCATGCGTGATTTTTTGCCCGTCCAAATTGCATACAGACGATCGCATTTTCGGATAGGAACTTTTCCTGACCGAAAAATAGAGAACATGCTTTCAATCTTTTGCTGGCTGGAATTCCGCCAGCAAAAGTCCGATGGAGCATACACACGGTCGCATTTTTCGACCAAAAGCTCTCATCGGAGTTTTGCTGGCGGCATTTCCGATCGTGTGTACGCAGCATTAGGTTCTCTAACAAACCTCTGAGGACTTCACTGGACAGCTGTATTTTTACTGCGATTAAATTACACACAGGTGGACTCTATTTACTAATTAGGTAAATTCTGAAGGGAATTGGTTCCACTAGATTTTAGTTAGGGATATCAGAGTAAAGGGGGCTGAATACAAATGCACCCCACACTTTTCACATATTGATTTGTAAAAAATGTTGAAAACCATTTATCATTTTCCTTCCACTTCACAATTATGTGCCACTTTGTGTTGGTCTATCACATAAAATCCCAATAAAACACATTTACGGTTTTGGTTGACAACATGACAAAATGTGGAAAATTTCAAGGGGTATGAATACTTTTTCAAGGCACTGTATGTAATAGAAACAAGCTTCTGATCGAAGTATAAAGAGTTACAATAATGCAGGTTAATTTGTTTTTGGAAGCATTACATTATGTCATTCCTGTGTTTTTATTCTCTGAATGATAAGGGCTGATGTATTACCATATGTATGAAGAAGAAGGGTGATGTAAGGCTGAGAGGCTCAGTGGGAGGGTAAAAGGGAGATGGGGTGGTAAGAGAAGATATTTGAGAATAGGGGGGTAGGTTACAGTGTTCATTTAGTCAACAAAAATGCATTACAGGCCAGCCAGACCTCCCGAGTCCCGACGAGACTGAGTCTGTCCCACTCCCCAGTCCCAACTCATGAGACGACCGCCAGGTGCAGAGAGCAGAGCAGACTGTGAGTGTGTAGTACATTACAATTACAGCAGGCCTAAGACCTCCCCTCAGACCACTGTCCATCCAGAGCACTGTGTAGCAATACAGGCTGCCTCTGACCACTGGCATCCAGAGCACTGTGTAGCAATACAGGCTGCCTCTGACCACTGGCATCCAGAGCACTGTGCATTGCAGGCCATCCCTCAGACCACTATCCAGCACTTTGCAGAATTACAGTCCTCCTCTGATCAGTGACCACTGGCAAAGCTGCATTCAGAGCACTGTGCATTGCAGGCCATCTAATTACAGACCACCATCCAGCGCTCAGCAGCATTACAGTCCTCCTCTGACCAGTGACCACCGGCAAAGCGGCATCCAGAGCACTGTGCATTGCAGGCCATCCCTCAGACCTGAGACCACCGTCCAGCACTCTGCAGCATTACAGGCCTCCTCTGACCAGTGACCCCTGGCAAAGCAGCATCCAGAGCACTGTGCATTTGTCAGGGCTGGGCTCAGCCCTTCCTTCTCTGAGCTGGCCACTCAGCTGTTGGCTAATTGCCAGCTCCTATCTCTCCACAGTTACTCAGCTGTTGATGATATCCTACTCGTCAGTCCTGCCTACTTAAGCCGTCCAGTCCAGAGGAGCTCTGCCTTCGCTTTGGTCAACATCACAGAAACTATGTCCTGTGATCCTGTTCAAGACTTGCTTTGCTGACATCCCTTCTGGCTCCAGATCCTGCTTGCTGTTCCACTACATTGATCCCTGACTTCTAGTTTGGCTGACTATCCGTTCCGGTTACTGAACTTTGGCTAAGTTTTGACTACGTTTGTTCTTTTTACTTTCAATATTAAACAAGTGTGATTTAACTGTACTTCTGTCCAATGGCGACCCTAGGGGGGGGCCAGAGGGGGCCCTGACCCCCCCAACATTATGCTGGGCCCCCCCATGTGCCCCCCCCAAAAAAAAAAATTTTTTTTTTAATTTTTTTTTTTTTTTTACAAAAAGGCAATTTCTTTTTGTTTGTATTCATATCAGATGTGCCGCATCTTACTCGGGCCACCGCTGGGGTAACACAGTCTCTATTGAGAGGGAGAACGTCCCCAGTCAGCTCCTGCGGGTGATTCCTCCCCCTCCCACTGCTCGCTGACACTGCATAATGCAAGCGCTCACACAACCACGGCCGCCCGATCTGCTTCTTCCCCTGCATCCTCATTGGCAGGGAGAAGAGTGAGTTGCAGGAAGGACTCCACCAGGACTCTCAGTTACTGAAAAAACAGACTGATTTCTCCCGTCCTTAGGACAGGAGAACGAGCCTGTAAATTCCAAGAAATGCCAGACCAGCTCTGTCAATAGCAGGGGCAGGACAGCAAGAGGAGGCTGGGGAACCCCACAGTGGCAGAACACCAGGGCCCGGTGGCAAGACAACCTTTGCAACCCTGACAGTTCTCCCACTGCTTTGGACCCTTATATTTTCTTGGTATGCTGGTGACATATATCTCTTGTTCTCTGTCCCCCTGGGGGGGCCCCAATACAGTAGGAAGGGAGCTCACTGCAGAACATGTAAAGGGGCCGTTGTGGGATCGTAGTAAAGGGGTAAAGGGCCCCAGGATAGATAAAATTATAGATAGATATAGATATATCTATATAGATAGATATACCTATATATATATATATATATATATATATATATATATATATATATATAGAGATAGATAGAGATATATATATATATATATATAGATATAGATAGAGATATATATATATATATAGATATAGATATATATATATATATATATATATATATATATATATATATATATAGATATAGATATATATAGATATATTTGCATTTTATATTGCCCCCCTATTTTTGTCCCTGTCCCCCCATGTGCCCCCCCTAAATATGAAAGCTGGAGACGCCACTGCTTCTGTCGTGGCCTGATTTCATGGTTTCTGACAGCATTACAGGCCATTCCTCAGACCTGAGACTACCATCCAGCACTCTGCAGCATTAGTCCTCCTCTGACCAGTGACCACCGGCAAAGCGGCATCCAGAGCACTGTGCATTGCAGGACATCCCTCGGACCACCATCCAGCACTGTGCAGCATTATAGGCCTCCTCTGACCAGTGACCACTAGCAGTGCACTGCATGGTGGCACTGGCATCATCACGACCAAGCAGAGTTTTTATTTTTTCGTATTCTCTGTTATTTTTACATTACCCTTTTGTCAAAAAAGCCGTATTGTTGATGAAACGGTTTTACTTAAATAAAGACATTATATAACTACTAAATCTGTGTCTGTAATGCCGCGTACACACGACCGGACTTTCCGGCAAACTAGGTCCGACGGTCTTCCCTACGGACTTTCGGCAGAGGTCCGACGGACTTTCAGAATGAACGGACTTGGCCACACACGAACGGACTAAGTCCGGTCGAAAGTCCATTCGTTTTGTACATGATGACGTAAACGGGACAAAAAAAGGAATTTAATAGCCAGTAGCCAATAGCTTCCCTTGCGTCGTCTTTGGTCCGTCGGACAAGCACACAGACGAACGGTTTTCCCGATTTTTAGTCCGTCGGACATATTTGAAACATGTTCTATTTCTAGGTCCGTCTGATTTTTTTTCCCCAAAAAACGATCGGACTAGCCCACACACGATCGGATTGTCCGACGGACTAATCCCGTCGGACCTAGTTTGCCGGAAAGTCCGGTCGTGTGTACGTGGCATAATGCATGTTCAAACCTTAATACCATAAATAATAACATATTCATTTTTTCACTCCAGCAGTATTATATAAATTGTGAACATTGTACAGAAATGCTTAAATAATGCATTATAATTTAACTACAAAATGAGTTTTAGTCGACTAAAATGTACTGGAGATTTAGTCGACTAAATACAACTAAAACTTAAACCCTTGCAGAAGACTAAAATGGGAATAAAAATAAAATGCCATTTTAGTCCTAAGACTAAAACTAAATCAAAATTTGGTGCCAAAGTGAACACTGGTAGGTTAAAGAAGGATGTTGTAAGCATTGGAAGACAAAGGGGGAAATGGAGCAAGGATTGCTATTTAGGAGCATCAATAATCTAAGATATATTGGTCAGGTGACACTTAGAGCAGAAGAGGTGAATTCAGGTAGGTAGATTGCAGTTGGGGACATTGGACAGAAGAATGAGTGTAGAGGTTCTCCATCTCACAGGTATCAGGATCAGAAGAAAATAATCAATTAGGATCTGCTTGTAGGGTTAAGGTTGTAGGGTTAAGGATTCTTGAAAGTGGTACCAACAGGCCCAGGTTCGGGTGAATTTGGAAGGGTTGTCTTTTGCTATGCTTATCAGTTCCTCGATGTCTGCTGTTTGGTGCACGTAATTGGACCAGTCTGTGAGTGTTGGTGGTGTCGAGAGGTCCTCCATTTCTGCCGTTCGGTGCACATAATTGGACCAGTCTGTGAGTGTTGGTGGTGTCGAGAGGTCCTCCATTTTGCGGGGATGCAACATCTTGCAGCATTTACAAGGCGTAGGGTTATAGACTTATGGTATGTAGCTTTTGGAAGGGACAAGTGGTACAGTAGATATTGTTACGTAGTTAGTTACATAGTAAGGTTGAATGAAGACACCAGTCCATTCAGTTCAACCTGAGTGAGTGCGGGTGCGTGTCTACAATTGTCCCTATCCCTGTACATTGTGTCTCATTAAGATGCTCATCTATTATATTATTATTTATTTAAGGTACCCATATAGCGCCGTCAATTTACGTAGAGCTCCACACATACATCGCACACTCATATCGGTCCTACCCTCAAGGAACCCACAATCCAAAGTCCCCAACTCACATTCTTATACTAGGGCCAATTTTGGACAGAAGCCAATTAACTGGTCCTCATTGTGCAGGGGTGAAGTCAAGTCTGTATGTAGTAATTTTTGTAATTGTTTCATGAACTTCCTTCCAAAACGGTTGCAATTTGGAGCAGGACCACCAAATGTGTAGCAACGATCCAGGATCTGAACCACATCCCCAGCATAAGTGTGAAATTTGTAGTTTAGAATTTGTGAAGTTGGCTGGGTGTCTGGTAGCATTCTGTTAATATTTTGTAGCCAGTTTCTTGTGTTGTCACATTCTTTGGACCTTTATGAGTGATTGCCATTACTCTTTCCCAATCCTCATCATTAAGGGAGATGTTTAAGCGTTTTCCCCATTTTTAACCTAGTCTACTGGTCCTCATTTCATAGTTCGGCGTCGTCCTAGAGCAAAAAGCTTCAAAAGGAGTAAGATCTGAAGACCAGTTTGAAGGCGTTTTCAGGTATCCGAAAAAGTTTCTTAGCTGTACGCAAGTCCAGAAGGGGGAAGCATAAGTTGAGTGTTTTAGTTTTTGATATCTTCATAAGAAAGTTGCCTCTATGGAAGAAGTGTTCTGCTCGCACTTGCTCGTGCGCCCATACTACTTTAACTGCTTGCCGACCAGCCGCCGCAGTTTTACTGCGGCAGAATGGCGCGGCTGGGCGAAACGACGTTACCTTGCGACGCTTCGTCTTTTGGCCACTAGGGACAAGCCTGCAGCGTGTGCCCGGAGCCAATGCGAGTGCCCAGCGGGTGCGATGACCCACCATTACTCGTGACAGAGCGAGAACCGGGATCTGTGTGTGTAAACACACAAATCCCGGTTCTTTCAGGGGAGAGGAGACAGATCGTGTGTTCATACTAAGTATAAACACCGATCTCTCTCTCTCTCTCTCTCTCTCTCTCTCTCTCTCTCTCTTCCTAGACAGTCCCCTCCCCCTACAGTTAGAACACACACTAGGGAACACAGTTAACCCCTTGATCCCCCCCTAGTGTTAACCCCTTCCCTGCCAGTGACATTTATACAGTAATCAGTGCATTTTTATAGCACTGATCGCTGTATAATTGTCAATGGTCCCAAAAATGTGTCAAACGTGTCCAATTTGTCCGCCGCAATATCGCAGTCCCGATAAAAATCGCAGATCGCCGCCATTGCTAGTAAAAAAAAAATAAAAATAAAATAAAAATGCCATAAATCTATCCCCTGTATTGTAGACGCTATAACGTTTGTGCAAACCAATCAATATACGCTTATTGCGATTTTTATTACCAAAAATATGCAGAAGAATACAGTACATATTGGCCTAAACTGAGGAAAAAAATAGCTTTTTTTAAAAAAAAAATTGGGAATATTTATTATAGCAAAAAGTACAAAATATTATTTTTTTCTTTTTCAAAATTGTCGCTCTTCTTTTGTTTATAGCGCAAAAAATAACTGCAGAGGTGATCAAATACCACCAAAACAAAGCTCTATTTGTGGGAAAAAAGGACGTCAAATTTGTTTGGGTGCAACGTCGCACGACCGTGCAATTGTCAGTTAAAGCGACGCCGTGCCGTATCTCAAAAAATGGCCTGGTCATTGAGCAGCCGAATCTTCCGGGGCTGAAGTGGTTAAGAAAGTGGAGTGGAAAGGCCCGGGGTGAAGTCAGGGTTGTGCAGGAAGAAGTCCTGGGAAGGAAGATGAGTTTAGATTTCTACATGTAATGTTATAGCAGTGGAGGGATGGTCCTACAATAGGGTGCTCTTTGAGACCTACGGGTGTGTGCTGTGTGCTGGCCCCAGGCTGTGATTGGACAAGGAAGGGTCAGCAGAAGATTGATGAGGTCATCTTTCTGCTCTTCCCTGATGCTTTACAGGGAACTATTAGCTAACACAAAATTATATTTAGAAACTAACATTTAGTTTTGTTTTGGTATAAACTGAATCATTTTTAATTAACAAAGTTTTGTTTAATAGGCAGAAGTTCCATTTTAAAATTTTACTTGTATTTGGTCAATAAGTGATTTTTTTTCCACTTTTATTTCTTTTCATCTTATTGAGGGAAGAGGTCAGACGAGGTGACTGACACCATTGTATTTTTTTAATAATTCTTTTTTTAAATTAGTATCAGTGCCAGGATCAGCGTACAGCATATTGTAGAAGTGCACAGGCAGAGGATGGCGGGTCCTTGTCTCTGTGATGCGTCTGGAGAGGGGGGCAGAGTAGGATGGGGGGGTTCCCATCCCTGTGGTGCATCTGGGGGGGCAGCAGAGGAGGTTGGCGGGTCCCCATCTCTGTGGTGTATCTGGGGGGAGGGGGTAGAGCAAAGGAGGATGGGGGGCTCCCATGTTTGTGGTGCATCTGGGGGGGCTCGAAGGAGGATAGTGAGTCCCCATCTCTGTGGTGCATTGGGGGGGGGGGGCAGAGGAGGTTGGCGGGTCCACGTCTCTGTGGTGCATCTGGAGGGGGCCCTGAAGGGGGATAGTGGGTCCCCATCTCTGTGGTGCATCTGGAGGGCTGAAGGGGAATAGTGGATCCCCGTCTCTGTGGTGCATCTGGGGGGGGGGCAGAGGAGGATGGTGGGTCCCCATCTCTGTGATGTGACTGGGGGGGACAGAGGAGGATGGTGGGTCCCCGTCTCTGTGGTGTATCTGGGGGGTGGATTAGAGGAGGATGGTGGTTCCCCTTGTTTGTGGTGCATCTGGGGGCCAAAGGGGGATAGTGAGTCCCCATCTCTGTGGTGCATTGGGGGGGGGCAGAGGAGGTTGGCGGGTCCACGTCCCTGTGGTGCATCTGGGGGGGGCCCTGAAGGGGGATAGTGGGTCCCCATCTCTGTGGTGCATCTGGAGGGCTGAAGGGGAATAGTGGATCCCTGTCTCTGTGGTGCATCTGGGAGGGGGGGCAGAGGAATGTGGTAGGGTGCCCATCTCTGTGGTGCATCTGGGGGGGCAGAGGAGGATGGTGGGTTCCCGTCTCTGTGGTGTGTCGGGGGGGCAGAGGAGGATTGCGGGGTCCCTGTCTCTGTGGTGCGTCTGGAGGGGGGGTCAGTAGAGGATGGTGGGTCCACATCTCTGTGGTGCGTTGGGGGGCGAAGGGAGATAGTGGGTCCCCGTCTCTATGGTGTGTGGTGCATCGGGGGTCAGAGGAGGACTGTGGGGGGTCCCTCTTTGTGGTGCATCTGGGGGGGCCGAAGGGGGATAGTGGGTCCCCGTCTCTGTGGTACATCGGGGGGTCAGAGGAGGATTGTGGGGTCCCCGTCTTCGTGGTGCATCTGGGGGCAGGGTGAAGAGGGATAGTGGGTCCCCGTCTCCGGTGGTGCGTTGGGGGGTCAGAGGAGGATTGCGGGGTACCCATCTTTGTGGTGCATCTGGGGGGCCGAAAGGGGATAGTGGGTCCCCGTCTCTGTGGTGCGTCAGGGGGTCAGAGAAGGATGCTGGGTCCCCTTCTTTGTGGTGCATCTGAGGGGGCCGAAGGGGGATAGTGGGTCCCGGTCTCTGTGGTGCTTTGGGGGGTAAGGGGGGGATAGTGGGTCCCTGTCTCTGTGGTGCTTTGGGGGGTCAGAGGGGGATAGTGGGTCCCTGCCTCTGTGGTGCGTTGGGGGGTCAGAGGGGGATAGTGGGTCCCTGCCTCTGTGGTGCGTTGGGGGGTCAGAGGGGGATAGTGGGTCCCTGTCTCTGTGGTGCTTTGGGGGGTCAGAGGGGGATAGTGGGTCCCGGTCTCTGTGGTGCGTTGGGGGGTCAGAGGAGGATAGTGGGTCCCGGTCTCTGTGGGGCGTTGGGGGGGTCAGAGGGGGATAGTGGGTCCTGTCTCTGTGGTGCTTTGAGGGGTCAGAGGGGGATATAGTGGGTCCCTGTCTCTGTGGTGCGTTGGGGGGGTCAGAGGAGGATAGTGGGTCCCTGTCTCTGTGGTACGTTGGGGGGTCAGAGAGGGATAGTGGGTCCCTGTCTCTGTGGTGCGTTGGGGGGTCAGAGGGGGATAGTGGGTCTCGTCTCTGTGGTGCGTTGGGGGGTCAGAGGGGGATAGTGGGTCTTGTCTCTGTGGTGCATTGGGGGGTCAGAGGGGGATAGTGGGTCTCGTCTCTGTGGTGCGTTGGGGGGTCAGAGGGGGATAGTGGGTCCTGGTCTCTGTGGTGCATTGGGGGGTCAGAGGGGGATAGTGGGTCTCGTCTCTGTGGTGCATTGGGGGGTCAGAGGGGGATAGTGGGTCTCGTGTCTGTGGTGCTTTGGGGGGTCAGAGGGGGATAGTGGGTCTCGTCTCTGTGGTGCTTTGGGGGGTCAGAGGGGGATAGTGGGTCCCTGTCTCTGTGGTGCGTTGGGGGGTCAGAGGAGGATAGTGGGTCCCTGTCTCTGTGGTGCATTGGGGGGTCAGAGGGGGATAGTGGGTCTCTGTCTCTGTGGTGCGTTGGGGGGTCAGAGGGGGATAGTGGGTCCCGGTCTCTGTGGTGCGTTGGGGGGTCAGAGGAGGATAGTGGGTCTCTGTGGTGCGTTGGGGGGTCAGAGGGGGATAGTGGGTTCCCGGTCTGTGTGGTGCGTTGGGGGGTCAGAGGAGGATAGTGGGTCTCGTCTCTGTGGTGCGTTGGGGGGTCAGAGGGGGATAGTGGGTCCCGTCTCTGTGGTGCGTTGGGGGGTCAGAGGGGGATAGTGGATCCTTGTCTCTGTGGTGCGTTGGGGGGTTAGAGGGTGATAGTGCGTCCCTGTCTCTGTGGTGCGTTGGGGGGTCAGAGGGGGATAGTGGATCCTTGTCTCTGTGGTGCGTTGGGGGGTCAGAGGGGGATAGTGGGTCCCTGCCTCTGTGGTGCGTTGGGGGGTCAGAGGGGGATAGTGGGTCCCTGTCTCTGTGGTGCGTTGGGGGGTCAGAGGGGGATAGTGGGTCCCTGTCTCTGTGGTGCGTTGGGGGGTCAGAGGGGGATAGTGGATTCTTGTCTCTGTGGTGCGTTGGGGGGTCAGAGGGGGATAGTGGGTCCCGTCTCTGTGGTGCGTTGGGGGGTCAGAGGAGGATAGTGGGTCCCGTCTCTGTGGTGCGTCGGGGGGTCAGAGGGGGATAGTGGGTCCCGTCTCTGTGGTGCGTTGGGGGGTCAGAGGAGGATAGTGGGTCCCGTCTCTGTGGTGCATTGGGGGGTCAGAGGGGGATAGTGGGTCCCTGTCTCTGTGGTGCATTGGGGGGTCAGAGGGGGATAGTGGGTCCCGTCTCTGTGGTGCGTTGGGGGGTCAGAGGAGGATAGTGGGTCCCGTCTCTGTGGTGCGTTGGGGGGTCAGAGGGGGATAGTGGGTCCCTGTCTCTGTGGTGCGTTGGGGGGTCAGAGGGGGATAGTGGGTCCCGTCTCTGTGGTGCGTTGGGGGGTCAGAGGGGGATAGTGGGTCCCGTCTCTGTGGTGCGTTGGGGGTCAGAGGGGGATAGTGGGTCCTTGTCTCTGTGGTGCGTTGGGGGGTCAGAGGGGGATAGTGGATCCTTGTCTCTGTGGTGCGTTGGGGGGTCAGAGGGGGATAGTGGGTCCCGTCTCTGTGGTGCGTTGGGGGTCAGAGGGGGATAGTGGGTCCCGTCTCTGTGGTGCGTTGGGGGGTCAGAGGGGGATAGTGGGTCCCGTCTCTGTGGTGCGTTGGGGGGTCAGAGGGGGATAGTGGGTCCCGTCTCTGTGGTGCGTTGGGGGGTCAGAGGAGGATAGTGGGTCCCGTCTCTGTGGTGCGTTGGGGGGTCAGAGGGGGATAGTGGATCCTTGTCTCTGTGGTGCGTTGGGGGGTCAGAGGGGGATAGTGGGTCCCGTCTCTGTGGTGCGTTGGGGGTCAGAGGGGGATAGTGGGTCCCGTCTCTGTGGTGCGTTGGGGGGTCAGAGGGGGATAGTGGGTCCCGTCTCTGTGGTGCGTTGGGGGGTCAGAGGGGGATAGTGGGTCCCGTCTCTGTGGTGCGTTGGGGGGTCAGAGGAGGATAGTGGGTCCCGTCTCTGTGGTGCGTTGGGGGGTCAGAGGGGGATAGTGGGTCCCGTCTCTGTGGTGCGTTGGGGGGTCAGAGGAGGATAGTGGGTCCCGTCTCTGTGGTGCGTTGGGGGGTCAGAGGGGGATAGTGGGTCCCTGTCTCTGTGGTGCGTTGGGGGGTCAGAGGGGGATAGTGGGTCCCGTCTCTGTGGTGCGTTGGGGGGTCAGAGGGGGATAGTGGGTCCCTGTCTCTGTGTTGCGTTGGGGGGTCAGAGGGGGATAGTGGGTCCCGTCTCTGTGGTGCGTTGGGGGGTCAGAGGGGGATAGTGAGTCCTTGTCTCTGTGGTGCGTTGGGGGGTCAGAGGGGGATAGTGGGTCCCTGTCTCTGTGGTGCGTTGGGGGGTCAGAGGGGGATAGTGGATCCTTGTCTCTGTGGTGCGTTGGGGGGTCAGAGGGGGATAGTGGGTCCCGTCTCTGTGGTGCGTTGGGGGGTCAGAGGGGGATAGTGGGTCCCGTCTCTGTGGTGCGTTGGGGGGTCAGAGGGGGATAGTGGGTCCCGTCTCTGTGGTGCGTTGGGGGGTCAGAGGGGGATAGTGGGTCCCTGTCTCTGTGGTGCGTCTGGTGGGGTGGGGGGGACACGGCCGAAGCTCTGGGCTGTAGCTGCTTCTACGTGATCCGAGTCAATAATCCTATAACGCAGAGACTCGGCTTACATGGACGGCTTAAACATCTGACCCTCCTCTCCCTGCCAAATACACAGATTACACCGAGCCGCTACAAACGCTTCTGTGTGCCGCCTAACACTGAGCTGAGTGTGCGCCGTAATCGCCAACCTCGGGAGCGAAGGGGAAAGGCCTTTTCAGGGGTCATCTGCAGTACCATTTATATCAGGAGACAACCATAGGAGACATAAAGGAGAATGTATCTTGTAACTGCGATGTGTTTATCCCCTTTACAACGGTCCAACACAACATATGTGCGGCGGCAAAAGGGCGGGCTTTAACGCACACGTGCGGCACCTTTGCGTCACTGAGCGGCCGATGTTTACGCGCCGAGAGCGTGCGTACTGGGCACTCCCAGCACAGAGGCCAAGCTGTCAGAGACGCCCTCTCGGTCCCGACTAAGGAAGATATTGCAGTCCTATAGCTAGATGTCAGTCACATACAGGACAGGCTGTTCTAGAATCAAGACTACATGCCACCTGTTCATTCTGAGTTTAGCTCCCTGTAAGTTCAATTCAGCAGACTGCAGTATTTTTCTGTGTAGCAAAAAACTGTCAAATGTATTTATTTTTTTTGCCAGGGATACAATGTAGCAAAATCCTAGAGAGAAGAACAACATTATAGAAAGATATATATTAGTCTATAGAAAGCAATATTGTGCCTTGAAAAAGTATTCATACCCCTTGAAATGTTCCACATTTTGTCATGTTACAACCAAAACCATAAATGTATTTTATTGGGATTTTATGTGATAGACCAACACAAAGCGGCACATAATTGTGAAGTGGAAGGAAAATGATAAAAGGTTTCCCAAATTTTTTACAAATAAATCTGTGAAAAGTGTGGGGGGCATTTGTATGGCGCCCCCCTCAGTCAATACTTTGTAGAACCTCCTTTCTCTGCAATTACAGCTGCAAGTCTTTTTGGGGATGTCTCTACCAGCTTTGCACATCTAGAGAGTGACATTTTTGCCCATTCTTCTTTGCAATATCTCTCAAGCTCTGTCAGATTGGATGGAGAGCGTCTGTGAACAGCAATTTTCAAGTCTTCCCACAGATTCTCAATTGTATTTAGGTCTGGACTGTGACTGGGCCATTCTAACACATGAATATGCTTTGATCTAAACCATTCCATTGTAGCTCTGGCTGGATGTTTCGGGTCGTTGTCCTGCTGGAAGGTGAACCTCCGCCCCAGTCTCAAGTCTTTTGCAGATCCTAACAGGTTTTCTTCTAAGATTGTCCTGTATTTGGCTCCATCCATCTTCCCATCATCTCTGACCAGCTTCCGTGTCTCTGCTGAAGAAAAGCATCCCAACAACATGATGCTGCCACCACCCTGTTTCACGGTGGGGATGGTGTGTTCCGGGTGATGCGCAATGTTAGTTTTCCGCCACACATAGAGTTTTGCTTTTAGCCCAAAAAGTTCAATTTTGGTCTCATCTGACCAGAGAACCTTCTTCCTCATGTTTGCTGTGTCCCCCACATGGCTTCTCACAAACTGCAAACAGGACTTCTTATGGCTTTCTTTCTCCAATGTCTTTCTTCTTGTCACTCTTCCATAAAGGGCAGATTTGTGGAGAACACGACTAATAGTTGTCCTGTGGACAGATCCTCCCACCTGAGCTGTGGATCTCTGCAGCTCCTCCAGAGTTACCATGGACCTCTTGGCTCTTCTCTGATGAATGCTCTCCTTGCCCGGCCGGTCAGTTTAGGTGGACGGCCATGTCTTGGTAGGTTTGCAGTTGTGCCATACTCTTTCCATTTTCGGATGATGGATTGAACAGAGCTCCATGAGATGTTCAAAGTTTGGGATATTTTTTTATAACCTAACCCTGCTTTATACTTCTCCACAACTTTATCCCTGACCTGTCTGGTGTTTTCCTTGACCTTCATGATGCTGTTTGTTCACTAAAGTTCTCTAATGCCGCGTACACACGAGCGGACATTACGGCGGACTTTGCCCGGCGGACTGGATTTCGTCGGACAATTCGATGTGTGTGGGCTCCAGCGGACTTTGTTTTCTCAAAAGTTCGACGGAATTAGATTTGAAACTTGTTTTAAATTTATCCGTTGAAATCGAGTCCGGTCGAAAAGTCCGCCGTCTGTATGCTAGTTCGACGGACAAAAAGCCACGCTAGGGCAGCTATTGGCTACTGGCTATGAACTTCCTTGTTTTAGTCCGGTGTACGTCATCACGTACGAATTCGACGGACTTTGGTGGATTGTGTGTAGGCAAGTCCGTTCATTCACAAAGTCCGTCGGAAAGTACGTCGAAAAGTCCGCCGGGCAAAGTCCGCCGTAATGTCCGCTCGTGTGTACGCGGCATTACAAACCTCTGAGGGCTTCACAGAACAGCTGCATTTATATTCAGATTAAATTACACACAGGTGGACTCTATTTACTAATTAGGTGACTTCTGAAGGCAATTGGTTCCACTATATTTTAGTTAGGGGTATCAGAGAAAAGGGGGCTAAATACAAATGCACCCCACACTTTTCACTTTTTTTTTTGTAAAAAAAATTCTGAAAACCATTTATCATTTTCTTTCCACTTCACAATTATGTGGCACTTTGTGTTGGTCTATCACATAAAATCCCAATAAAATACATTTACGTTTTTGGTTTTACATTACAAAATGTGGAAAATATCAAGGGGGTGTGAATACTTTTTCAAGACACTGTATATCACATGCAGGACAGGCTGTTCTAGAATGAGACTACATGTCACCTGTTTATTCTGAGTTTAGCTCATTTCTAAGAAGAAAAAAAAATATTTTTTTTTTTTTTGCCAGTGATACAATGTAACCCAATTCTAGGGAGAGGAGGAGGATGCTATAGAAAGATTTGAGTGTATAGACAGGAGAAATAAGTCACATACAGGACAGGCTGTTCTAGAATGCCTTTACAGAGTGCAAAGTCTATTTGCCTTTAGTAAACCAACTCCAACGTAACAGAGTTGTAGGGAGAGAGATGTAAATAAATCACCATCCTGGACAAGCTGTTCCAAGATCAAACATCATGACACCTGTTCATTCTGAGTTTAGCTCCCTGCAGGTTCAATTTGGCAAACTGCAATATTTTTCTATGTAGGAAATAAAACATAAAATGATATATATTGTTTTGTCAGTGATACAATGTAACGCAATTCTGGGGACTGAAGGAGGATGTTATAGAAAGCTATTCAAATATAGACAGAAGAAATAAGTCACATGCAGAACAAGGATGAGGATGAGACTACATGTCACCTGTTCATTCTGAGTTTAGCTCTCTTCCAGTTTATTTCAGCAAAATTGCTGTATTTTTCTGTGTATTAGAAAAGAAAAAAAAAAACAGTAAAAATTGTATTGCTGGTTTTTTTTTGTTGTTGTTTTTTTTTTTTGCTTTTTTTTTTTTTTGCTGTTTTGTTTCTCTTTTTGTTTTTTGTTCTTTTCTTGTTTTTTTTTTCTGTTTTTTTTTTCTGCCAGCGATGCAATGTAACGGAGTTGTGGGGCGATAGATGTAAATAGGTCACCATACTGGACAAGCTGTTCTACTACATGCCACCTGTTCATTCTGAGTTTAGCTCCCTGCAAGTTCAATTCAGCAGACGGCAGTTTTTTTCTATGCAGGAAAAAAAAGCTCAAAACCTTTTTTTTTTTTTCCAGTGATACAATGTTACAAAATCCAGGTGGGGAGAAGGAGGATGGTATAGAAAGATTTTGGTCTATAGATGGAAAAAAAAAAAAATAAGTCACATGCAGGACAAGCTGTTCTAGGATGAAACTACATGACGCCTGTTCGTTCTGAGTTTAGCTCCCTGCAAGTTCAATTTAGCAGACTGCAGTAATTTTCTATGTAGGAAAAAAAAACATAAAATGATCTATATTGTTTTGTCAGCGATACAATGTAACGCAATTCTGAGGACTGAAGGAGGATGTTATAGAAAGCTATTCATATATAGATAGAAAAAAAAAGTCACATGCTGGACAAGCTGTTCTAGGATGAGACTACATGTCACCTGTTCATTCTGAGTTTAGCTCCCCTCCAGTTGCTTTCAGCAAAATTGCTTTATTTTTCTGTGTATTAAAAAAGAAAAGGCAACAATTTTCTGCTTTTTTTTTTTTTTTGCCAGTGATGCAGTGGGGTTGATTTATTAAAGGCGAATAGACTGTGCACTTTGCCCCCCATGTAATAAGCTCTGGAGCAACTGTACAGTATGTTTGCTTTTAATAAACCAACCCCTATGTACCAGAGCTGTAGGGGGAGAGATGTAAATAAGTCACCTACTGGACAAGCTGTTCTAAGATCAACCTAAATGTCACCTGTTCGTTCTGAGTTTAGCTCCCTGCAGGTTCAATTCAGCAAACAGCAGCATTTTTTTATGAAGGAAAAAAACTGTAAAAGTTATGATTTTTTTGTTGTTGTTTTTTGCCAGTGAAACAGAATTCTGGGGAGAGGGGGGGAGGGTCCTGTTTAGCTCCCTGGTAACATGTTCAAGTCAGCAAACTGCTGTATTCTTTGTGTAGAAAAACAGTAAAGTTTGTTTGCTTTTTCTTTTCTGTTTGTATTACTAGCAAAAAAAAAGTCTATAGATGGATGTTTATTCATGGACAAGCTGTTCTGGGACTACATGTCACCTGTTCATTCTGAGTTTAGTTCCCTGTAAGTTCAATTCAGCAAACAGCAGTATTCTTCTATGTAGAAAACAGTGGCTGCCCGTGCATTGTGGGCACCGCTTCCCCTAACACCACCGCTGCCGCTCTCCCTTTCCATGTGCCCGGCCCCTTAAAGGACACCGGGCGCATAATTTTATATGTGTGTTTTTTGAAGCACTTGATTAGAGCCAGAGGCTCTAATAGGCTTTAAAAAAGGGTGTGCTCATGTGGCAGAGCACTGTGTCCCGATCCCACCCAGTTTTGTGACGGTAGCAAATTAATTTTCACCGCTGTAGCCAGAAAGGAAGCCCCCATCTAGTGCCACCCGTCGCTAGACTTGAACCGCTGCCCAGACCCCCGCACCCGCTAGCCTGGAGCCGCCTCCCACACCCGCTAGCCTGGAGCCGCTGCCCAGACCCCGCACCCGCTAGCCTGGAGTGGCTGCCCTGTATGCTCCTGTCAGATAAAATTGTATATTCTGCCTGACATAATCCCTTAATACAGGCATCTGCTACAAGACAAATTCACAGCCCACTATAACATAGACAGGCTTTAAAGACCGAGATTTACTAAAACCGGAGCACTCAGAATCTGGTGCAGCTGTGCAAGGCAGCCAATCAGCTTCTAACTTCAGCTTGTTCAGTTAACCTTTGACAATAAAACCCTCAAAGCTGATTGGTTTGTATGGAGAGCTGCACCCAATGATGCCACTCGCCAGGTTTAGTAAATAACCCCCACAGGAGCAAAATGACCAGGAAAAAGCGTGTGAAGCTGACCTCCAACTTTCCCTTCAGTCTTGCACAGTTGTACCGGATCCTCTCCTGATACTGAAATGGTTTCCTCTGATTTCACTGCACACTGCGAGCTTCTCACATTGTGCATTAGAAGCTGCAGCAAGTCAGATAGAGCCCCGCCCCATTTCCTGGCTGGAGGATATCCAGCATTATATAGCACTTTCCTCCGACTCTGAGTGTATCTGATCTGCCGCTTTCACTCATGGGACTTCACGTTCGCAAGATTTACCCCCCCCCCTACATACACTTGATGACCAGGCCATTTTTTGCATTCTGGCACTGCGTTACTTTGACTGACAATTGCGCGGTCATGCAACGCTGTACATAAATGAAATGTATGTGCTTTTCCCCCCAGAAATAGAAATTTCTTTTGGTGGTATTTGATCACCTCTGCGTTTTTGTTTTTTGTTTTTATATATATATATATATATATATATATATATATATATATATATATACATTTTTTTACTTTCTGCTATGAAACATATCCAATGACAAAAAAAATTGAATTTCTAGATAAATTTAGGCCAATATGTATTCTGCTAAGTTTTTAGTAAAAAAAAAAAAAAAAAAAATCCCAATAAGTGTATATTGATTGGTTTGTGCAAAAGTTCTAACATCTACAAAATAGGGATATATACTGGAATTTTTAAACAATTTATTTATTTTTAATAGTAATGGCGGCGATCAGAGACTTATAGCGGGACTGGGATATTGCGGCGGACAATCTGACACTAACTGACACTTTGAGGGGACCAGTGACACTAATACAGCGATCAGTGCTAAAAATATGCACTGTCACTGTACTAATGACGTTGGCTGGTAAGGGGTTAAATATCAGGGCCGATCAGAAGGGTTAACTGTGTGCCTAACCAGTGTTTATGTGTACTGTGTGCGGTGCATTTACTAAAGGATGCGCTTTGCAGGGACACGAAATTCAGCACATCCCCCGATTACGATTATCTTATCCACAATTCGATTTGATCCCGCGATGCATCACGATTACTGCGCAAGTGCGCATGGTTAAAAACTTTTTATCCAAAAATTCAAGCAGTCAGAAAAACTCAATTTTCCTCCAGAGGCAGAGGCATGGTGGGATCAGAGGCATGGTGGGATCAGAATGGGATAATGGGATCAGACTGGGATGGTGGGACCAGAGGCATGGTGGGATCAGAGGCATGGTGGTATCAGACTGGGATGGTGGGACCAGACGCATGGTGGGATCAGAGGCATGGTGGGATAAGAGGTATGGTGGCATGGTGAGATAAGAGGCATGGTGGGATCAGACTGGGATGATGAGATCAGACTGGGATGATGGGATCAGACTGGGATGGTGGGATCAGACTGGGATGGTGGGATCAGATTGGGATGGTGGGATCAGAGGCAGAGGTATGGTGGGATCAGAGGCAATGGCAGTGGCATGGTGGGATAAGAGGCAGAGGCATGGTGGCATCTGACTGGGATGGTGGATCAGACTGGGATGGTGGGATCAGACAGGCATGGTGGGTTTAGACTGGGATGATGGGATCAGACTGGGATGGTGGGATCAGAGGCATGGTGGGATAAGACTGGTATGATGGGATCAGACTGGGATGGTGAGATCAGAGGCATTGTGGGATGGTGGGATCAGAGGCATTGTGGGATGTTGGGATCAGAGGCATTGTGGGATGGTGGGATCAGAGGTATTGTGGGATGGTGGGATCAGAGGCATGGTGGGATGGTGGAATCGGAGGCATGCTGGGATAGTGGGATCAGTGGGATGGTGGGATCAGAGGCATAGTGGGATCAGACTGGCATAGTGGGATCAGAGGCATGGTGGGATGAGGCAGAGGGGTGATGGTAGTGGAGGGATGGGATCAGTGGCACAGGCACTCATCTATTAGTATCAGTTGATTCTTCCTCCTCCATGCTCTTTGGTGTGTCTTCCCCCTTCCGGTGCCTCCAGTGATTCCTCTGCTCATGTCGGGTCTCCTTCAGCTCCTCCCCCCTGCACTGTACAGGCTGTCAGCTTATCAGCTGACTTTCTGCTTCAGTGAAGGACAGGAGGCTTTAGCCACCATGCAGGCTCTGCCTCTGTGTTTTTCCCTAAGAGGCAGAGCACCGCATGGAGCGGAGCGATGGATGACGTTATCAAAAATAGATTCAGCCAACTCGCAGAATCCTGAACGTCCGAATCACGATGCACCGATGCTGCGATCATATTCAACACTCCTAATAAGCGTATATTGATTGGTTTGCACAAAAGTTATAGCGTCTATACACTATGGGATATATACTGGATTATTTATTTCTTTTTTATACTAGTAATGACTATTTATTATAGCAAAAAGCAAAAAATAATGCATTTTTTTCAAAATTGTCGCTATTTTTTTGTTTATAGCGCAAAAAATAAAAACCGCAGAGGTGATCAAATACCACCAAAAGAAAGCTCTGTTTGTGGGGGAAAAAAAAGACGTCAATTTTGTTTGGGAGCCACGTCGCACGACCGAGTAATTGTCAGTTAAAGCGACGCAATGCCGAATCGCAAAAAGTGCTCTGGTCTTTGGCCAGCAAAATGGTCCGGGGCTTAAGTGGTTAACAGGACCACCGTGACCCCCGGTGCCGTGAGAGACCCCGAAAAACACGTGAAACAAGATGTGAATTCAAAGGGTATCTGTCTTTAATGGGAGGACATACAGCTTATATGGGATACAGATCAAAGGAAAAGGGGGGGTTAGAGGAGTGCATAGTGATGAGAAGGAGAAACCAGTTTGTGTAGTATCTGAAAACAGTTAGATGGATACCTGGTCATTTAGTCATAAATCAAAGCCGATTGCCTAAGGATAAAGAGGACATACATACTTGAAAGGGCTTGACCATACTTACACAAAATAGGGGGTCGAGAGTATCGTAGCAAGGGTATTAGAGAAAGGGAAGTGGAGCCAAACATACCATAAAACGTTATATTTGTCAAAGGTGTTATTATCCATTGCCAACATCTCCTCCATTCTCATAATTTTGTGTACAGTGGAGACCCACAGGGACAATGGGGGTGTATTGGTGGTCTTCCACTATAAGGGAATGAGCTGCGGATATAAAAAAGCAAAGAAGGCACCTCTACTAAGATGCCATGGACTCAGGGAGTATAGAGAGAAGGGCAATCGCTGGGGTTGGAGTCAGATGTTCGTCATAAATTGTATTTTATATCGTAAATACTTGAATCCAGAAGGGGCGAATCCTCTCGCATTCCCACCAGACATGTAGATAAATACCCGAAGCGGCTTCACAACGCCAGCAAGAAGCAGGGGTGGATGGGAAAATTCTATGTAAAGTGAATGGATCTCTATACCATCGAGATACAATCTTGTAATTCTTTTCTTGGGAGTAGCAGGAGATGGAAGATTTGCATGTAAAAAAAAAAAAAAAATTGCCAGTCCACCCTCGAGAATTCTACTCCTATATCCACGGACCACTTTCTAGTATAGGTTGGCAAGTCAACTTTCTTAAATATTTAGCAGAGACTACTCGGTCATCCAGTTCAGCCAAATAACTCAGCAAATGCCTTGTAATACATGAAATAAAAAATATTCCGCATCGCGCAAAACTGCAAACCGATAAAATTTAAAGGGGTTGTAAACCCATGCGGGCGCGCTCCTGAGTCCTGCTTCTGCATGTATTCACACAGAACGCAGGACTCGGCCCCGCCCCCCCCCGGCGCCCGCGTCATTGGATTTGATTGACAGCAACGGGAGCCAATGGCTGCGCTGCTATCAATCTATCCAATCAAGAGCTGAGACAACAGGCAGAGAGATAGAGCGCGTCTCCGCCGAGGGAACGAACGGGCTTAGGTGAGTAAAACGAAGGGGCTGGGGGGGGCTGCTTAGTGTCAGAAGTTTTTCACCCTAATGCATAGGATGCATTAGGGTGAAAAAACACAAGGGTTTACAACCCCTTTAATAAAAAGGGATGCACTTACATTACATCAGAAAATAAAAAGCATGTGTAGTGAATTCCAGAAAGAAGTGTTCTGCCAATGACAAAGATGGACAACAGCCTGCGTGGCAGCGTGTGCTTGTGGCTCCTCACTACGCGTTTCGTCATATGTGACATCATCGGGGGGCCACTGATGATAGTAAATGAGCTGCACTGTTTGGTTTATATTCATATCATAACCTTCATATGATAACCATATTCATATAACCTTCATCTCATAAGCATATTTATATCGTAACCATCATATCATAACATATTTATATCATAACCTTCATATCATAACCATATTCATATAACCTTCATATGACAAACATAATCATATGACAATCATATTCATATCATAACCTCCCGGAGTACAATTGACATCCTTAGTCTCTGTAAAATACGGAAGTACGGTAATCTTGATAGAGGAATACAAAGTAAAACTTGTTTCAACATCAAATAAGGATTGCGCCCGGCTATAAAAGTGCGGATGAATCATGTGCTATAAAAGCCATTCTCTGTAAGAGTTCCTGAAATAAACGATATGGCGGGATCATCTGCAGGGAGTTTTAATGAAGTGATCATCGAGTGCGGTTAGTTCATAACTACACTAGAGATTGAGTCGCTGCCTGCTGGGGGGAAGGAGGCTGTGGGGACAAGGACCAGAACTGGGAGGAGGAAGAAAGTGCTGATCCCAGCAACTTGCTCAAGCCAGATGACATTTTTTTTTTTTTGCTGTGGAGTTAGAAAGCCGAAGCCAGTTTTGGGCTGAGGGGAGGAAACAAAGGGTTTGTATTTCTGTCCATCCAGTCCTGAGATTTACACAGCTCTGCCACACAGCGCTGCTTGGCGTGGTGGGCGAACTGATTTTTCTCTCCTCTCTGCTGCAGTTAAAGCTCAGCTCTGGGCACACAAATAATAAAAACCCTTGCAGTGCCCTACCTATTGCCCACACTTTGTTAATCTAGGGGGTTGCAGAATAGACTGAATGCCTTATTTGACTCCAGCTCTTTCTTCCTCTCCCTGAAACTCCAGTCTGTGGGTGGAGTGTTGGCGTCCTCACATACAGTGAGGGGCTATCATAGTATGTGAAGGAGACAAGCGTGTGCCCACGGCCGGGAGCAGCTTACAGAAGAGGTTGAAGCAGACTAGACACACGGAGCAAGGAGCCTGCTGGACGGGGCTGGATCTAGGCCCCCCAGATTTTAGTTGTGCCCCCCCCCCCCCAGGTCTCTGAGAATGCATCCATTGATCCATGAGCCAGTCCAAAGGAAGGCAGTTGAAGTAAGGAGGCACTCTAAGGACAATCCAAGTGGGGGAAACTCTAATAAGAAACATGATGTAAGGGGGCACTCTGAGGACAATCCAAGTGGGGGAAACTCTAATAGGACACATGATGTAGGGGGGCACTGTGATGGGGACACCTGATGTAAAGGGCCACGCTTGATAGGGACGCCTGATATAAGGGGGCACTCTGATCTGGACGCCTAATGTAAGGGGGCACACTGATCTGGACGTCCAATGTAAGGGGGCACTCTGATCTGGACGCCCAATGTAAGGGGGCACTCTGATCTGGACGCCCAATGTAAGGGGGCACTCTGATCTGGACGCCCAATGTAAGGGGGCACTCTGATCTGGACGCCCAATGTAAGGGGGCACTCTGATCTGGACGCCCAATGTAAGGGGGAACGCTTGATGTGTGGAGGCAATCTTGAAGGGAACACCTGATGTAAGGGGGCAATCTTGATGGGGACACCTAATGTAAGGGGGCACTCTTGATATAAGGGGGCAATCTTGATGGGGACACCTGATGTAAGGGGGCAATCTTAATGGGGGCACCTGATGTAAGGGGGCAATCTTGTAAGGGGGCACTCTTGACGGGGACACCTGATGTATAGGGGCACTCTTGATGGGGACATGCATTAAGATAAAAAAAACCTTCAGTGTGCAGCAGCCCAGGGGGCACTCTGATCTGGACGCCCAATGTAAGGGGGCAATCTTGATGGGGACACCTAATGTAAGGGGGCACTCTTGATGTAAGGGGGCAATCTTAATGGGGACACCTGATGTAAGGGGGCAATCTTGATGGGGACACCTGATGTAAGGGGGCACTCTTGATGGGGACACCTGATGTAAGGGGGCACTCTTGATGGGGACACCTGATGTAAGGGGGCACTCTTGATGGGGACACCTGATGTAAGGGGGCACTCTTAATGGGGACATGCATTCAGATAAAAAAAACCTTCAGTGTGCAGCAGCCGCCCAATACTTACCCGAGCCCCATCTTGATCCAGCGTTGTTGCACGAGAGTCTGTGCTGTACGGGACTCTCCCTCCTCATTGGCTGAGACAGCAGTAGGGTGCCATTAGCTCCTGCTACTGTCAATCAAAGTCAGCGAGCCAATAAGATAAAAGAGGGGGTGGGGTTGAGCCGCTGCTCTGTATCTGAATTGGTCACACATTGAAACAAAACCACTAGTTAGTAAAACCAGTCAATAAGGAAGCTGTATATAAAGAAATATTTTGATAGTATAGTATAGCTTTCTGCATGCGTGGAAGCTACCTAGGTGCCTGTTATAGATTGGACATATTATGCTGGATTGTAGTCATATTCATCCTTTATTATCACATCTCTGTATCTCATGCAATCATGTTCATCCTGTATATTCCATGTCATGTATCAGCATAGCTCCCAACTGTCCCTGATTTCAAGGGACTGTCCCTGATTTGGAGCAATGTCCCCTCTGTCCCTCTTTCCTCCTCATTTGTCCCTCATTTTGGTCTAATCCATACAGCTGTATATAAAATTCACTTTTTATCCTTCAAAAGGTGTTTCCCAGAGCTAAACCTTTCATCCAATTTCTAAATTGCTGTATTTGTAAATTTTAAAAGCCAATATAAAGGAATAGGAGTGTTAAAAAAAAGCCTTTGTGGATATAAATAACCTTTTTTTTTTGGTTAATTCTCCTTTAAGAGGGTGTGACAGGGGGAATGTCTTATGCCTAAATACATTTGCTAGTAGGTGTCCCTCATTCCCATCTCAAAATGTTGTGAGGTGTGTATCAGGCAGTCATGTTCCTCCTCTGCTGATATCAGTTATGTAATTCTGTCCATCTCTAATCTCCTTCTCTCTCCTCTCTGCTTTGTTTTCCATCTGCACGTGTTCCAGGTCTGCTAGCAAGCCCCGCCCATTTCCCCGGACAGGTCCCACCCAGCTCCCCAGAAGCCACGCCTCCTCACTAGGCTGCAGCCGGTGATTTTCCAGCCAGAGATCTTCATCTGCTTCATATAGAGAGAATCAGAGAGACAGGAGGAGCACTCAGCGGAGGACAGGCTGCAGGTAGGTGCTTCCATTCTCTGCTTTATACAAAAATGGCTATTGCATGCTAGAGGCTTGCCTACAGAGTGCTTCCTAGCTACTGTGGAACTACAAGCCTCAGCGTTTTTCCTCCAGTGCTGTGGAACTACAAGCCTCAGCGTTTTTCCTCCAGCGCTGTGGAACTACAAGCCTCAGCGTTTTTCCTCCAGCGCTGTGGAACTACAAGCCTCAGCGTTTTTCCCTCCAGCGCTGTGGAACTACAAGCCTCAGCATTTTTCCCTCCAGCGCTGTGGAACTACAAGCCCCAGTGTTGCCCTCCAGCGCTGTGGAACTACAAGCCCCAGCGTTTTTCCTCCAGTGCTGTGGAACTACAAGCCCCAGCGTTTTCCTCCCGCGCTGTGGAACTACAAGCCCCAGCGTTTTCCTCCCGCGCTGTGGAACTACAAGCCTCAGCGTTTTTTCCTCCCGCGCTGTGGAACTACAAGCCTTAGCGTTTTTTCCTCCCGCGCTGTGGAACTACAAGCCTCAGCGTTTTTTCCTCCCGCGCTGTGGAACTACTTCATTCATCCAATCATATCCAAACAAAAATGTGTTTATGTTTTTGTCCTTGCACCCAATTGGGTATACTGTACTTTGCAAAATGAAGCTTCATCTCGTTTACTAAACTCTGGAGCAGATGCGATGCCCTTCCCGAGTGCACCTGCAAAGTGCACAGACTATTTGCCTTTTAATAAATCCACCCCAGTGTGTGGCACCAGCCTCTGAGTATTGCAGGAGTGCCAGAGTAGTCACACAGTAATGTGGAACTTCATGTTTTAGTGTGTCATGCCAGGCGTTTTTATAGCTGGCATCCAGTGCTGTGAGACTACATGTCCCAGGATGTCATGCCAACCTCTGGCCATTGCGGGAGTGCCAGAGGTGTCATCCAGTGCTGGGGAACTACAAATCCCAGCGTGTCATGCCAGCTTCTATCATGAATATATCAGGAGTAGCAGAGTTGTCATCTAATGATGCAGAACTACAAGTTTTTTTTTTTTTTGGTTTTTTTTTCTGCATCAAAAATGCATGGACCGTGTTTAACATGGACTCCGATGGCCCTAGTTCACACAAGTGCAATGCGTTCCAGTGCAGTCAACAAAAGTAGAACATGTTGCATGAGATGCAGAAAAAGAATAGGGGAAAAACTCACTGAAATGCATAAAAAAACGCACCAGAGCTCATCACAATTGCTATGTAGAAACCCATCCAGAATTATGGTGTGAATCGGCCTGCCTGGCCAGGTTCCCATGATGTAGAGTGACTTCTCCCCCGACTGGACCTGATGGTCTTCATCACCTGGGGAACTAATAGTCCCAGCATGTCCTTTACACTTTGGACTGGGTGTGCTGTGATTTGTAGTCCCACACTACCCCTCCCTGTGTCAGGCAGGCCATAGGGGGGACAGGTCTGCAGAGATTCAGTGAAGTGTATTGGATCTCTTTATGTAAATCAATCTCTTGTTAGAGTAATTGGTTATCCTGTTCCTGTCGTTTTGCACTTTTGTACAGTCACCGATCTCCTCTGAGCTGTAATTAACCCGTCCGCTAAAGATTGTTAAATATTTCTCCGAGCGACTATCCACGGACAATGGAAAGTCGATGTGTTATATATATATATATATATATATATATATATATATATATATTATATTAATTATACGTGAGTACACCCCTCACATTTTTGTAAATATTTTCTTCTATCTTTTCATGTGACAACACTGAAGAAATGACACTTTGCTACAATGTAAAGTAGTGAGTGTACAGCTTGTATAACAGTGTAAATTTGCTGTCCCCTCAAAATAACTCAACACACAGCCATTAATGTCTAAACCACTGGCAACAAAAGTGAGTACACCCCTAAGTGAAAATGTCCAAATTGGGTCCAATTAGCCATTTTCCCTCCCCCGGTGTCAAGTGACTCATTAGTGTTACAAGGTCTCAGGTGTGAATGGGGAGCAGGTGTGTTTAAATTTGGTGTTATCGCTCTCACTCTCTCATACTGGTCACTGGAAGTTCAACATGGCACCTCATAGCAAAGAACTCTGAGGATCTGAAAAAAAGAATTGATGCTCTACATACAGAGGGCAAACCTCGGCAGCTAAGATGTTTTGGAACTACGTTTCACATGATGCTCATGCAGTCTACAGTGGAGTTGAGCATCATGGGAAATGTAGTTCCAAAACATCTAGGGTGCCAAGGTTCGCCATCACTGGCCTAGGCTATAAGATTGCCAAGACCCTGAAACTGAGCTGCAGCACGGTGGCCAAGACCATACAGCGGTTTAACAGGACAGGTTCCACTCAGGACAGGCCTCGCCATGGTCGACCAAAGAAGTTGAGGTCACGTGCTCAGCGTCATATCCAGAGGTTGTCTTTGGGAAATAGACGTATGAGTGCTGCCAGGGGTGGGGGGGGTCAGCCTGTCAGTGCTCAGACCATACGCCGCACACTGCATCAAATTGTTCTGCATGGCTGTCGTCCCAGAAGGAAGCCTCTTCTAAAGATGATGTACAAGAAAGCCCGCAAACAGTTTGCTGAAGACAAGCAGACTAAGGACATGGATTACTGGAACCATGTCCTGTGGTCTGATGAGAGCAAGATAAACTTATTTGGTTCAGATGGTGACAAGCGTGTGTGGCGGCAACCAGGTGAAGAGTACAAAGACAAGTGTGTCTTGTCTACAGTCAAGCATGGTGGTGGGAGTGTCATGGTCTGGGGCTGCATGAGTGCTGCCGGCACTGGGGAGTTACAGATCATTGAGGGAACCATGAATGCCAACATGTACTGTGACATACTGAAGCAGAGCATGAACCCCTCCCTTCATTTTTTTTTTTTTTTTTTTTAAAAGCCCATAAACTCCACTCTATGTTATCCTATGTGCCCATGAACACATGAAAGTTTTTTTTAGATTTAAAGAGCAGTGGAGTTTATGGGCTTTTTTCTGAACACCATAAATTCGCGTTCAGAGTGCCGTTTTTCACAGCCAAAAAAAGCCAAAAAAACGATAAACGCGCATTAATTAGCATTCGGTGTTCTATTTTTTTTTTCAATGCATTGTGGGATTTTTGAAGTGTCCTCTGTGTATTTTTATTAAAAACGCCCATAAACACTAACGCTAAACGCTAGTACAACGCTGTTAAAAGCACGTTTTTCAACCAGTGTCTCCTGCCAGCAATCTGGCGTTCAGAAAACGGAAAATTGTATCATACTTACCGTAATTTTCCTTTCCTGGTGCCTATCCATGGCAGCATACTAGTGATAGAGCTCCGCCTCGACTCCTCCCTCAGGACCAGTGAATAGCATAAATTAAAGACGTAGTCCCTCCCCCAACATTCTCCGTAAAATAGAATACCGAGGGTGGGAGCGTATGCTGCCATGGATAGGCACCAGGAAAGGAAAATTACGGTAAGTATGATACAATTTTCCGTTTTCCTGGTGCCTCCATGGCAGCATACTAGTGATAAATAACTAGCTGACATGGGTGGGATAATGCTTAACAATAAATGTTTAATTAGAATGAGACATCGCAGCCTGAACTGCCCTTCTCCCGAACTCAACCGTTGTGAGAGCTCCTGGGTCGATACGGTAGTGTCTGAGGAAAGTATTGCGAGAAAACCAAGTGGCGGCCCTGCACACCGTCTCTAATGACACGTTAGCCCTTGCTGCCCAGGAGGTTGAGACTGCCCTTGTGGAATGAGCACTCACTCGAGATGGAGGTTCCATATTCTTTATCCTGTAGGCCTTCTGGATTAGCTTTACCACCCAAGATGCCAGAGTTCTGATGGAAGCTTCTTTTGCCCCTGTATTTGCCGAATGGAACAATGAAGAGTCTTTCCGAGTTCCTGAAGGACCTAGTGGCCTCTAGGTAGGCTCTGAGTACTCTGGATATGTCCAGCTCGTGACATGCTCCTGAATCTGCTTCAGCAAATACTGGTAGTGCCCAGGGCTCCAAAAGGTGGCTTGGAGTAGTGACCTTAGGTGTGAACCCCCGAAGGGGACGAAGTTCTACTCTATCGTGAAAGAAAGAGATGTGGTCATCACCTATTCCCAACGAGTGGAGTTCTGAGATCCTTCTGCCAGATGTAATGGCTAACAGAAAAACCGTTTTCAGTGTTATGTTCCATATTGTCAGTTGTTCCACTGCGGTAAATGGATGGTCAGAGAGGACCTCAAGGACCAGGGATAAATCCCACTTGGGAAAAGACCGTCTGGCAGGTGGCCGGATCTTCAGCACTCCTCTGAGGAAAGTGACTACTAAGGGCTCTTCCGCCCATCTTTTATTTGTTGCGGCAGAAATTGCTGCTACTTGCACTTTGAGAGACCTTAGACCAAGACCCAGATCAAGTCCTGATTGGAGGAAGCCTAGAACACCTGATGTAGAAGGAGAGATTGGATTAAACTCATTTGAGGCAGCAAATGACAAGAACTTGTCCCATATTCTTGAATATATGGCATTGGTTGCTGGTTTCCTGGCTCCTAGGAGGGTTGTTATGACCCCTGGGGAGCATCCTAGGGACTCGAACCTTCGCCTCTCAACCTCCAGATTCGAAGATTCAGCTTCTGAGGGTCTGGATGAACTAAACTGCCCTGCGTCAGAAGTTGAGGGAAAGGACGGATCCTGATTGGAGAGCTCACACTGAGACGCATAGCTAGAGGAAACCAAGGTCTCTTCGGCCAATATGGGAGTACTGCCAGTACCTGGACTGCTTCTCTGAGAAGTCTCAGGAGGAACTTGAATATTAATGGCTGGGGGGGGAAGGCATATGCGGTGGTGAACCCAAATAGGTCTACTTGAGGGGGATCCCAGAGGTTGGCAATCTGATGGAAGACCTGGGGATGAAGAGCCCACTCGTTGTTGTCCAAGAATTTCCTCGACAACGTGTCTGATTCTGTGTTCAACCTTCCCGGGAGATACATCGCCCTGAGGTCTAGGACGTTCTTCTCTGCCCAGAGCATAATCGGCTCCACTTCCCTGAGGAGTGATGTGCTGCGAGTGCCCCCCTGCCTCTGCAGGTATGCGACAGCTGCCCTGTTGTCCAGGCGTAAAAGTACTCTCTGGCCCCTGATCTGAGAAGCCAATGAAGTTAGTGCCAAGAACGCTGCTCTCATCTCCAGTATGTTGGATACTACTCCCTGGGTGGAACAGGACCATCTCCCCTGTATCCTGGCTTCCCCGCAATGGGCTCCCCAGCCCTGTCCACTTGCGTCGGACGTAACTGTGATCCAGAAGAGGGAACCCAGATAGCGAGGTTTGGAGAGGTTTTCCGGCAGAGTCCACCAGTGAAGGCTCCTGCGCATTGCTCCCGTCAGCAGAATTGTCTGAGAGAGTCGCTGTTTCTTCCACTGCGCCAAGAAACCCGTCTGAAAATACCTCAAATGCCAATGGGCCCAAGGAATCATTGGTATACAGGCAGACATTGTGCCAATGAGGCTCAGGCATTGCGATGCCGTTAGATACCGGCTCGCGATGGTTTTGACCATCTTCTGGATAATAATCCTCATCTTCAGGGATGGTAATGACACTGTCCCCTCCCGGGTGTTGAACATCGCACCTAGATAGATCATCCGCTGTGTAGGTGCAAGCTGACTCTTCTCTGAGTTTAACAACCACCCTAGTTCTCTCAGGGACTGGAGAAGAATGTCTCGGTGGTATACCAACTGACCCGGACTGCTTGCTAGGAGGATGTCGTCCAAATAGTGGTATATCCTCAAACCCCTCTCCCGCAGGGGAACCAAAGCGGATATTAGAATTTTGGTGAACACCCTGGGGGAGGTGCACAGACCGAAGGGCAGGGCTTGGAACTGCAGGTGGATCCGACCTACTGCAAATCTGAGATATTTCTGAAAGGCAGGCAGAATTGGCACGTGTAAGTACGCATCCTGCAGATCGATTGATATCATCCAATCTGTTGGCTGTACTGCCTGAATGATTGTTTGTAGAGACTCCATCTTGAAGCTTTCTGGGTGTATGTGCCTGTTGAGTCTTTTTAGATCGATCACAGGCCTCCATCCACCCGTTCTCTTTGGAACCAGAAATAGAGTGGAATAGAAGCCTGTGAAACGCTCTGCCAAAGGAACCGGCACAGCTGCTCCCTGAAGTTGGAGTGACGATACGAATTGTCTTAGGGCTTGAGCCTTCAGCAGCGAGGATGGAATTTCCGTTCTTGTGAACGAATTTTGAGGTGGAGGATGAGAGAAACTCCAAAAGTGTCCCCATTGGATTGTTGAGAGAACCCAGGGATCCTGGCATTTGCCGGCCCAGACTGGAAGAAAGAATTTTAGTCTGGCTCCCACCGGGAGTGTCTGGGCTAGTCTGGCGTCAAAAGGACTGCTTCTGCTCATGTGGAGTCTGAGGGGCCTTCGACTTTCTGCCCAAGAAGGATGCCTGAGTGCCCCTCCAGGGTCTTCTGCCGTCTCTGAACTGCCTTGATTGTCTGAAATCTCTAGGGTTTGATTGGCGGAACCTGGAAGAACCCCCTCTGGATCTTCGCATCCTTCTGTCTTGAGGAAGCATACCTGACTTTCCTCCTGACAGCCTAGATATGGCTTTATCCATTTTGTCTCCAAATAATGCCTTCCCGTCGAACGGGATTTTGCACCAATTTTGCTTGGAAGCCAAATCCGCCGTCCAGGGTTTTAACCACAAGGCCCTTTTCGCCATTACTGAGTGCAGCATAGATCTTGCTGAACACCTAATCGTGTCTATAGCCGCTACTCCAACGAAGTCTGCTGACAATCTAATTTCTTCCAAGGCTTTAATTATGTCTTCCTTGGGGACATCCTGGCGTAGAGCTGTTTCAATGTTATCCGTCCAAGCTCTAATGGCATTAGATACGGAGGTGAGGGCGATCGCTGGCTTACATGCCGCTCCTGCAGCTAAATAGCTCCTCTTGAGATCTAGATCGATTCTTCTGTCAAGAGGATCCTTGAAAGAAGCGGAATCTTCCATAGGCAGGGTAATATTCTTTGCGAGTCGCACCACTGATGCGTCTACCACTGGCATGGAGTTCAGTGACTGTGTTCCCGACTCCGGTAGGGGATACAATTTATTGAAACGGCCCAATGACAGTTTTTTATCAGTTCTTGACCATTCGTTTTGAATGATTTGCGTAATTTCTCCCATCAAAGGGAAGAAAGCCTGTTTCCTTTTAAGGAATGGGAAGTAGCTTTTTTGCTTCCTGGGGAGGTTCTTCAGTATCCTCCCAAGCTATTGCGGCTCTTACTGCCTGGATGAATGGCTTTACCAATGAATGGCTGAAGCCGGAAGGATCTGACTCATCTGACGAATCGCCCGAGAGGCCTTCGGGTGGGGAATCTCTGGCCAGTCGGCCTGATGGAGGTAGAGGCGTACTGGCCGCGGAAGGACCAGGAAGAACAACCTCAACATCCTGCCCCTGGGACGTCTGCGGGACTGGCTGGGCAGGAACCAAGGCCGCAAGCTCAGAGAAGGAGTCCTTTTGAGCAGATCCACCACTTGCTGGTTTTCTAACTCGCGGCTGGACGCGTAATCCGCAAAATAGTCCTTGCAGACTACTTTATTCGGCAGCGGACTAGCCCCACAGGTCCAGCACTTCTTCTTCTTGTAGGATCTAGGAGAGGGGGACCGGTCCCGTCTTCTGGATCTTGACCTTTGTCGCGAAGAATGGGACTCACGTCTTGACGAGCGGGACCGGTGGCGTGAGGAGCGAGATCTGCGACTTGGGCTGTCGTCATCGCGGTGCCTTGAGGATTTTTCGGTCCCCTTGGAATGGGCAGGGCTATGATTTTAAGAAAAAATCATGTCAGGCCAGCGAGCGCACTTTTTATTTTTTTTTTATACTCACGTATAGGTGGTCCCATACCTAACGGAAGTGTGAGGATCTTTGTTGCGAGATGAATGGCTCATTGCGGAGTTGGGCATAAGGATCAGCTGCGGAAAATAGCAGGAAAGGGTAAAAAAGAAAAGGTTTTTTGTTTTTTTTTTTTTTTTTTTTTGTTTTTTTGTTTTTTTTCGGCGACACATTACCCATTTTGTTCTTTCCCCCCTCATTATTTTTTTTTTTTTTTTAAATACTTACCACAGAGCAGCTTTAGAGAAACCTAGCAGGGCACAGCCGAGGAGACTCTGACTGATAGCCCTCAAAGCTAACTTTAAATACCCTAGGGGTGGGTGGGGCAGTCCCATGAACCTCCAGTCTCGCTCTCCTCTCTTTTTTTTTTTTTTTTTTTTTTTTTTTAATTTTTAGAAAGAAAAAAGGGCAAAACTGGCCCTTTTTCCAGAAACCAAGATGGCCGCCGGAGCGCCGAGAGACCGCGCATGCGCCCGCGCATGCGCAGTAGAGCCGAGACGGCGAAGCCGAGAGAAAAACATCCGTCCAATGACGGCTGTAATCTCCCCGGCTCGCGCATGCGCGGTACGGCGGAGGGGACGCCGGACCGCGCCGCCGAAAGGTAAACAAAGCACAAGGCCCCCACAGCAGCAGGGCAGCAGACGTTGATCCTAAAGGTCGCAGCATGATAAACATGACAGGTAATTTACACAAAAGGAACTTTTTGCACCCTCTTTAGTGTATATTCTGTTTTCACTAAGGGAAGAAGGGGAAGGACACAGAAGGGGAAGATGGGAGGGAAAAGCCATATGCATCTTTCTATCTCTTTCTTTTTTTTTTTTTTTTTTTTTTTTTTTAAATGAGAAATGGAAAAAAAGGAAAAATCACAAGCCTGAAGGAATGGAAGCTGATCCTTTTGCGACTCCTTTTGCCTTCATCATAGGACATGGTGGCAGACTGCGTTTCTGTGAGGAAACTCTGCAAGAAGACCCCAACAGATCCACAGAGGGGTTCCCAGTCTTATCAGCGCTGTGAGCGGCCCAAGAACAGGGACTGCGCACGGGAAAGGCTAAACCCGGCGGACGCTGCCGACGGCAGAGGTAGGGACATACTGCTACTCTTCACCAGCACAAGAGGTATGAGGGAAAAAAGGAGAAATGTTGGGGGAGGGACTACGTCTTTAATTTATGCTATTCACTGGTCCTGAGGGAGGAGTCGAGGCGGAGCTCTATCACTAGTATGCTGCCATGGAGGCACCAGGAAAAAGCTTTTTTGAGCTTCAGTGTGCATGGAGCCTTAGAGCCCTTGCACACTGGGGCGGTTTGCAGGCGCTATTGCGCTAATAATAGCGCCTGCAAACCGACCCGAAAGTGCCGCTCCTTGCATTCCAGTGTGAAAGCCCCGAGGGCTTGCACACTGGAGCGATGCGCTGGCAGGACGGTAAAAAAAGTCCTGCCAGCATCATCTTCGGAGCAGTGAAGGAGCGGTGTGTATACCGCTCCTTTACCGCTCCTGCCCATTGAAATCAATGGGACGGCGCGGCCATACCGCCGGCAATGCGCCTCTGCAGAGGCGCTTTGCGGTGGTATTTAACCCCTTCTCGGCCGCTAGCGGGGGGTAAAACCGCCCCGCTAGCGGCCGCATACCGGCGGTAAAACGCCGCTAATAATAGCGGCGTTTTACCGCCGACGCCGCCCCCCGCCCCAGTGTGCAAGGGCTCTTTGTGTTTGGCTGAAGCCATTTATTATCAATCAACTGTGTTTTACTCTTTTGAAATCATAATGACAACAGAAACTACCCAAATGATCCTGATAAAAAGTTTACATACCCTGGTGATTTTGGCCTGATAACATGCACACAAGTGGACATAAAGGGGTTTGATTGGCTATTAAAGGTAGCCATCTTCACCTGTGATCTGTTTGCTTGTAATTAGTGTGTGTGTATAAAAGGTCAATCAGTTTCTGGACTCCTGACATACCCTTGCATCTTTCATCCAGTGCTGCACTGACATTTCTGGATTCTGAGTCATGGGAAAAGGTAGTTGAACTTTATAAAACAGAAAAGGGATATTAAAAGATATCCAAGGAATTGAGAATGCCAATCAGCAGTGTTCAAACTCTAATCAAGAAGTGGAAAATGAGGGGTTCTGTTGAAACCAAACCACGGTCGGGTAGACCAACTAAAATTTCAGCCACAATTGCCAGGAGAATTGTTCGGGATGCAAAGAAAAACCCACAAATGACTTCAGGTGAAATACAGGACTCTCTGAAAACATGTGGTGTGGCTGTTTCAAGATGCACAATAAGGAGGCACTTGAAGAAAGATGGGCTGCATGGTCGAGTCGCCAGAAGAAAGCCAATACTACGCAAATGCCACAAAGTATCCCACTTACAATACACCAAACAGCACAGAGACAAGCCTCAAACCTTCTGGCACAAAGTCATTTGGAGTGATGAGACCAAAATTGAGCTTTTTGGCCACAACCATAAACGCTTCATTTGGAGAGGAGTCAACAAGGCCTATGATGAAAGGTCCACCATCCCTACTGTGAAACACGGAGGTGGATCGCTGATGTTTTGGGGATGTGTGAGCTACAAAAGGCACAGGAAATTTGGTCAAAATTGATGGCAAGATGAGTGCAGTATGTTATCAAAAAATACTGGAGGAACATTTTGTATTCATCAGCCAGGAAGCTGTGCATGGGACGTACTTGGACATTACAACATGACTGGTCGAAAACACAAGGCCAAGTGGACCTGTCATTGGCTACAGCAGAATAAAGTGAAGGTTCTGGAGTGGTCATCTCAGTCTCCTGACCTCAATATCAATGAGCCACTCTGGGGAGATCTCAAAAGTACAGTTCATGCAAGCAGCTTCTTTGGGGAGCATAAAATAGCGCTGTAAAAACGTCTATCCCAATTGAAATGAATGGGGAAATGCTGTAAAACCACGGTAATACCGCTTTAAAAACGCCCAGAAACTGTGGGGAAGATCACATGACCGCATGGTCACATGGTCAGGTTTGTTAACGCTTAAACGCTATAAAAACGCGATTAAAACCCATGGGCGTTAGCGCTATTTTTACTGCTAACGCGGTAATAACGCTCATCGTTTTTACCGCAGTTTTGCAACGCCTCAGTGTGAAAGTAGCCTAACATTGCTGTGCACTGGCTGTGTTGGTGCATTTAATTTTTTTTTTTTCCCTTTTTTTTTTTTTTTTTTTTCTTTGAAGAAATAGCTGTTTGGTGATTATAAAGTCACTCCCATTCACAATCGGCTGCTGCACCTGCAGGGCTCTGAGGAAAATTGCATCCCTTTTAGACATGATTTCCACTTGAGAGAGTATCCCATCAAAAATGAAATTTTAGTTGCAGGGGATGCCCACAATCTGATTTGTATCTTAGTGTAGACTTCTAGAAAAATCAGTGAGCCAATCACACAAGCAGGAAATGACATTGCTGGGGGGGGCGTTCTCTATACCAACTGTGTACAAAACACCTCCCAGGTCGCCATATTGCATTTACCAGAAAATAACAGTGCTGCAGATTTGAAAAGGAAAGGATGTTTTTAATAGCATTCAATTACAATAAGACTTGTGTGGCAATTGTATGCACTATATTATTATTATTATTATTATTATTATTATTATAATTTTTTTTTTCCCCACAAAAGTGGAGTTACCCTTTAAGCCGGCTACTCCGGTAAGTGGCGGAGGGCACCAGAGTGTGGTGGTGGTGGGGGGGGGGGGGGGGCGACCCTCTCTTGCCGCTGATTAAGTGATCTTGCGGCGAATCCGCCGCAGAGACCACTTTTGTCTGAAACCGGGCCGCTTACCGAAGAAGAGAATACCGGGGTTATGGTAGCTAGCTGCTGCCATAACGATATCCCTCTTCAAAGTGCCGACGTATATCGGCGTGAAGCGGTCCGGAAGTGGTTAACCTAATTGCTCCATTTTCCCCATCAATCCATGTTCCCTGCGAGCTTCCCGCACCGCGTTTTTAATGCGCACTGCAGTTGCGATCTGCAGCGAGTGCCAGTATTAGCCGGCTTGCCGACCGCCTCACCTAAAATTATGGCGGAAAGTGGCCTCGCTGCGCTGGATTACATATCTGACACGTGATTCAGCACTTCCAGGTAGCTGCTGGTAGTAAACGCATAAAAAGGCTGCTTGTACTGAAATCAATTGATGACCATTAAAGAAGAGGCCAATAGGCAGATCAAAATTTGACCAATTCAGCGGGAACGGGCCAAATTTCGATGCATGTGTAGGCAGGCTGATTGTAGTGGACTCGATCCATGATTGACTTCACTACAACCAGCCTGCTTATACATAGACTGAAATTCGGCCAGTTCCTGCTGAACCGGGACAAATTTTGATCCATCTATGGCAGCGGTCATCAACCCTGTCCTCAGGACCCACTAACAGGCCAGGTTAGATAACTGAAATACATCACAGGTGATATCATTTGCTGCTCAGTGATTGCAGTATTCTAGTCTGCTTCTCCCCAAGGTAATACAGAAAACCTGGCCTGTTAGTGGGCCCCGAGGACAGGATTGATGACCACTGATCTATGGAAACATAAGAAAGAAGTCAGCATTTAAAGGGGGGGGGGGGGAATGGTCAGCTTGTAGTGGTTAATTCTATACAGTATCCAAACTAACTGATAAGAACAATAGTGCAGTGCCTCCAAAACAGAATATTACAAGCTTAAAGTGATTGTAAAGGATCGTTTTATTAAAAAAAAAAAAAAGTTCTGTGCAAGGGTTTTGCACATAACGGCCCCGATCCTTCTTTTCTAGGGTCCCCCAGCGCCACTCCTGGCTCCGCCTCTTCAAGTGCCCCCACTGAGAGCTGCAATCCATGGGGGGCACCCGTGTGGGCGCGCTCCCGAGTTTTGCTGCTGCTTCCATTGACACAGACAGCAGGACTCGGCCCCGCCCCCCGCAGTCCACTGGATTTGATTGACAACAGCGGGAGCCAATGGCTCTTGCTGCTATCAATCTATCCAATGAGGACCCGAGACAGCGGCTGGAGCTGCTCTGCTCGTCCCCGTCGCTGGAACGATCGGCTCAGGTAAAAAAAAAAAGAGGGCTCTGGGGGGGGCTTCTGCAGCACAGAAGGTTTTGTTTAAAGCGTAACTCCCACTTTTGTTAGCATAAAAACATTCCCCTCTGGGTGATCTCTGTACATTGCAGGGATTATAACAACCTTTGTTGCAGATTACTATTTTTTTTTTTTTTTTTTTTTTTTTTGTTCTGAAGAAATCCCTGTGTGTTTGTCTGTGCCTCTGTACTGAGTGGGTCTAATGGGAGTGGTTTCATAATTAACTGTCAGGTGTGCAGCTGCAGGGCACTAATGAGGAAATCTGCTGGGACTTGCATCCCTTTAGACGAGTTCCTATTGAAAGTATCTCTCCGAAAATGAAATTGTTGTTGCAGGGGATGCCTGAGATCTCACTTGTATCTTAGGCAGACTTCTGGGAAAAATTGGTGAGCCAATCACACAAGCAGGAAATGATGTTTCTGGGGAGTAGTCAGTACACACTCTGTGTACAGAATAACTCCAGGAAGCCATATTGCAATGCATTCTCAGAAAATTACAGTGACTGCCTATTGAAAAGGAAAGGTAATTTTTTAATAACCTTCAATTACAAAATAATTAGTGTCGCAATTATTATATGTGCTATATATATTTTTTTTCTTTATTTGCTATCCCCCCCCACGAAAGTGGAGTTACCCTTTAAAAATAAAAAACATGTTATACTTGCCTGCTCTATGTAATGGTTTTGCACAGAGCAGCCCTGATCCTCCTCTTCTCGGGTCCCCCACCGGTGCTCCTGGCCCCTCCCTGCTGCCGAGTGCCCCCACAGCAAGCAGCTTGCTATGGGGGGGCACCAGAGCTGAGCTGTGTTGCTCTGTGTGTCCATTCAGACACGGAGCTGCGGCTCAGCCCCGCCCCCTCTCTCCCCTCATTGGCTCAATGACTTTGACAGCAGCGACCAATGGCGCCCGCTGCTGTGTCCCTCCTGATTGGTTGAGAGAGTCCTGGCCAGCTGAGGCTCTCGTGCAACATCGCTGGATCGAGATGAGGCTCAGGTAAGTATTAGGGGGGCTAAAGGGGGGCTGCTGCACACTAATGCATACATAGCATTAAGATATAATTAAAAAGAAGAAAAAAAAAAACCTTCTGCCTTTTTAGACCCACTTTAAGCTTGTAATCTGTTTTGGAGGCGCTGCACTATTTTTACTATTAATTTTGATCCGTCTGTAGCTGGCTTAACGGCCTCTTCTTGTTTATTGACCGCTGTCGGCTGATGATTCTGTTTGGCGTGTTGCAGTTGTAAACTCAAAAGAATGGCTGAACAAAGGTTAGTAAACGCACGGTGACAGTGGCATGCCACCCCGGGCGCCAGCAGGGCACTGTCACTTGCCAGCTTTAGACATTCCCGCTCATCGTCTGAGTGTTCCAGGAGAATTTCTATAACAGTGGTTTCTATTTCAATGCCCGGGGCCCTGATTAGGTCATTTGTTCATATTAACAACACGTTTCATTTAGCATCTGTGAGCTTGCACTATAAAGGCATGCATTAAATGGCAGTACCCTATATTACCAAAAGTATTGGGACGCCTGCCTTTACACGCACATGAACTTTAATGGCATCCCAGTCTTAGTAGGTAGGGTTCAATATTGAGTTGGCCCACCCTTTGCAGCTATAACAGCTTCATCTCTTCTGGGAAGGCCGTCCACAAGGTTTAGGAGTGTGTCTATGGGAATGTTTGACCATTCATCCAGAAGCGCATTTGTGAGGTCAGGCGCTGATGTTGGACAAGAAGGCCTGGCTCGCAGTCTCCGCTCTAATTCAGCCCAAAGGTGTTCTATCGGGTTGAGGTCAGGACTCTGTGCAGGCCAGTCAAGTTCCTCCACCCCAAACTCGCTCATCCATGTCTTTATGGACCTTGCTTTGTGCACTGGTGTGCAGTCATGTTGGAACAGGAAGGGGCCATCACCAAACTGTTCCCGCAAAGTTGGGAGCAGGAAATTGTCCAAAATGTCTTGGTATGCCGACGCCTTAAGAGTTCCCTTCACTGGAACTAAGAGGCCAAACCCAACTCCTGAAAAACAAACCCCCACACCATAATCCCCTCCACCAAATGATTTGGACCGGTGCACAAAGCAAGGTCTATAAAGACATGGATGAGCGAGTTAGGTGTGGAGGAACTTGACTGACCTGCACAGAGTCCTGACCTCAAGCCGGTAGAACACCTTTGGTATAAATTGGAGTGCAGCCTAAGAGCCAGGCCTTCTCGTCCAACATCAGTGCCTGACCTCACAAATGCTCTTCTGGAAGAATGGTCAAACATTCCCATAGACACCCTCCTAAACCTTGTGGACGGCCTTCCCAGAAGAGTTGAAGCTGTTATAGCTGCAAAGGGTGGGCCAACTCAATATTGAACCCTACGGACTAAGACTGGGATGCCATTAAAGTTCATGTGCGTGTAAAGGCAGGTGTCCCAATACTTTTGGTGATTATAGTGTATATCGAACACCCAGCTTTTATTTTTTTATTTTTTTTATTTTTTTTTTTTAGCAGAGAGGAGTAGAACAGCTGTTTTTTGGCTTTTTTCCAGCTGTGATCATTTTCCAGGGATAAGAGGAAGAGAGAATCCTCTACAAAGCGAATGGAAATCCCCTCTTAAAGTGGAAATTAACTGTATCTGAGCGCCACAAACTAAAAACTCTATCTAATTCATTTTAAAGTGGAAGTAAACTTTTTTTATTTTTTTTTTTTTTTATGCCTTTTACTACAGCTTTAATACTCAAAGCAAATTCGCCCATCCATGTCTTCATGCTTTATTCCAGGGATCTCCAAACTATGGCCCTCCAGTTGTTGTGGAACTACACGTCCCATGAGGCATTTTAAAACTGACATTCACATGACTAGACATGATGGGAATTGTAGTTCCTGAACAACTTGGAGAGCCATAGTTTGGAGACCCCTGCTTTATTCTGTTAAAAAAATCACATTGAAAAACATTAAAAAAAAAATGAAATAAAAAATAAATAAAAAAATTTAATAAAAAAATAAAAATGAAATAAAAAAAACACCCTCCTAGCATTTCCAGCTGTGGCCATCTTGAGTAAGGGCAGATGATTGATGTAGCATTCACTTCCTGGAAATCATCTGCCCTTTGCTGAGGCATGCAAGCAGGGGGGGTGTGCTTAGCTGAGAAAGCCCCTCCTCCACATGAAAGAATAAAAATGCCATGAAGACTCCTGGGATGTATGACATAATTTTAGCCTAGGCCAGGGACCAGGAAGCCACTAAAGAAATGTAAAAAAACCAAAAGTTTATAAAAAGTGAAAAGAAGCCCTGTCTCCGCCCTGTCTCCGCCCTGTCTCCGCCCTGTCTCTCTGAAAGTTTAGTTCTGCTTTAAACCGCACAAGAACATGCGTCCCCACTTCCTGTTATGGTGACAACTGTAGAATTTCCAGTTTCCCATCACTTTCTGTCCCGGTGACAATGGCCATCAGAGAGGGTACACCTCCTCCTCTTCAGGGGCAATAAAATCTAGATTGTCCACAAAAACCAACATATTTCATAGGCTGTAGCTCTGCTCCCTTCATCAGGGCTTAAAAAAAGACAGTGAAACAATGTATACAGACTAAAGGGTAAAGATATATAAGAGATGGGGGGGGGGGGGGGAGCAAGATCGCAAAAAAATAAATAAAAAAAATCAAGCACTAATCTGCATGCTTCCCTCTTATCACAACCCCCCCCCCCCCCCCAAATTTCCTTGCGACGCCCCCCCCCCCCCACACCTCTCATAATACCACAGTGCCCAGGTAGCCACCCCTTTCTATCAACCCCTTGGCCCAACACACATTACACGTAGGCACATATTTAACCCCTTGATCGCCCCTAAATGTTAACCCCTTCCCAGCCAGTGTTATTAGTACAGTAGCAGTGTATAGTAATATCAGCTATTAGTGTCACTATTAATATCAGTGTACCCCCCAGCTAGTGTCAGATTGCCTTCCACACTATCAGAGCCCTTTCACACTGTGCCACCTGGGGTGTCAGCGGTAAAGCGGTATTTTTAGTGGCGCTATTCGCGCGCTAGCGGCCGAAAAGGGGTTAAATCTGCTTGCAAAACGCAGCCGGAGCGGTGTTTTGCTGGTGGTATCGCATCGCTGCCCCATTGATTTCAATGGGGAGCAGCGGTGGAGGAGCGGTGAGTTCGCCGCTCCAAAGAAGCTGCTGGCAGGACTTTTTGCCAGCGCACCGCTCCAGTGTGAAAGCGCTCGGGCTCTCACACTGGAATGAATGGAGCAGCTGTTTTAGGGCAGTTTGCAGGCGCTATTTTTAACGCTATAGCGCCTGCAAAACGCTCCAGTGTGAAAGGGGTCTCAGTCCCACTACAAGACGCTGATCACCGTCCTTGCCAGTATAAAAAAAAAAAAAAATCAATGATTCCAGGATCTATCCCATAGTTTGTAGACGCTATAACTTTCAAGCCGACCCAAATAATATACACTTTTATTATTTTAATTATTTTTTTAACCAAAGACATGTAGCAGAATACATTTTGGCCTAAATTTCATGAAGAAATTACTTTTTTTTTATTGGATATGTTTTAAAGCAGAATATAAAAAATGTTTGGTTGTTTTGTTTTTTATTTATTTTTTTTCTCATTTTAAATCGCCAAACATAAAAATCCCAGCCATGATTAAATGCCACCAAAAGAGCTCTATTTGTGTGAAAAAAAAATAATATAAATTTGGTTTGGTACAGTGTTGCAGCAGCGCTTTGCCGGGCGGTTTCAACCCTTTTTCGGCCGCTAGCGGGGGTTAAAAGCGACCCGCTAGCAGCCGAATAGCGCCACTAAAACGATGGTAAAGAGCCGCTAAAAATAGCGGAGCTTTACTGCCGCCGCCCCCAACGCCCCAGTGTGAAAGGAGCCTTAGAACAATGAGCTCCCTTTGGACTTTACTGCTCGATTATCAGTAATTATTTTGTTTGCTGATATCAAATAGTTTCTTTCTCCTGCATCTGCTCTGTAAATAACAATGTAGTACAAGTTGATACATTTTTTTTCTTCCTGTTTCTCAGCACAGCATCCTGGGAACTTGAGCTGAATTCACACCTTAAGCGTGGCTTCTTTGAACGCTTTTCCGGTGTTTTTTTTTTTTTATTTTTTTTTCTACGCATTTTTTATGCGTGATTTTTACACAACTTTTGTGCATTTGTATGCAGCGTTTTTGGGCTTTGCTGTTTTTTTTATTAGCCAATGGAGAAAACTGTTGCATCATTTGTTGCTAGGTATTTCTGCTTTCATAGCTTTTCCATTAGCTTTTATTTATTTATTATGTTTTTTCGTTAAGGGTAAGGGGTTCGAGTTCAGTTTAGGTTAGGATTGGGAGTTGGGGGTTAGGGTTACTTATTATTTTTTTTTTTTTTTTTTTAGTTTTTATTATAGCAATAATAATGTAAAATACACAAAAATCATAAGATTCAATAAATTATTACTAAGTAACAATAAATAATTGCCCCTTAAAATAATAATACATAACTAAATACCCTAACACAACATGTATTATTAATGTAGTTTATTTTATTTTTTTTTTTGAGTCTGGGTGTGGTTTTATTTATATTTAATATTTTATAAGGTTAGAGGTTAATTATTGTATTACATATTCATTTATTTTACTTATGATTTTGTTACGTGTGTGTGTGTGTGTGTGTGTGTGTGTGTATATATTATAAATTTTTTTTTTTCATTTGAGCAGAATATCGTGCAAAAAACGCTCGAACGGCGTGTTTCCATTAATTTCTATGGGAATACAAATGCGCCAAAAATGCCCAATTCGAGCGACAAAGCTCCAGAACTTTATTGAGCTTCAGGCATTTTGGAGTGGAGATGTTAACCATCTCCATTGAGAATAATTGAGTTGTGTGGGTGTTTTTTTTTTTTTTTTTTTTTTTATATTCTTTAAATTTATCTAAAGATATCTTTCTATTTTAAGATGCATTAATAATTTTAGTTTATTCAGCATGAAATGGAGCTTGGTTATGTAGCATGAGGCTGTTTATTCTGCAATATTTACATATTTTTTATTTTTATTTTTTTCATTCAATGAATCCAAGCTCTGCAAGCTGAGATAACATGCACTGCATTGATGCATTCACACAATTTCACAGTAACCATGAGATAAAACAAAGTTCAGGAATATTCCTTTATCCCATTGTTTTGCAAATCTATGTACACTACAAACTGTGTGATGGAATCGGTTCGGATATCGCTGTTTTACTAACCTGACAGCTTATTATTCTAAATAGGAAACCTTCATTTTGTTTGCAAATATTAAAGATTCCAACTACAAGCAAGAATGAGTCCTTACATTTAAAGAGCACCTGTCATTTCAGATCCATCATGGCAGCGCCTGTTAGCGGGCATCCAATCACCTGCTGCTGCCACGTCCCTCACCTTGTTGTGTCACTGCCACATCACCAGCTGTCCCATTAAAGTGAATGGAACTGTCCGTGAGCCAACAGAGGGTCGGAGGGGGAGGGGGAGCCAACAGCGGGTCGGAGGGGGAGGGGGAGCCAACAGCGGCTCGGAGGGGGAGGGGGAGCCAACAGCGGCTCGGAGGGGGAGCCAACAGTGGGTCGGAGGAGGAGGGGGAGCCAACAGTGGGTCGGAGGAGGAGGGGGAGCCAACAGTGGGTCGGAGGGGGAGCCAACAGTGGGTCGGAGGGGGAGCCAACAGTGGGTCGGAGGAGGGGGGGGGAGCCAACAGTGGGTCGGAGGAGGGGGGGGGGAGCCAACAGTGGGTCGGAGGAGGGGGGGGGGAGCCAACAGTGGGTCGGAGGAGGGGGGGGGAGCCAACAGTGGGTCGGAGGAGGAGGGGGAGCCAACAGTGGGTCGGAGGGGGAGGGGGAGCCAACAGTGGGTCGGAGGGGGAGCCAACAGTGGGTCGGAGGGGGAGGGGGAGCCAACAGTGGGTCGGAGGGGGAGGGGGAGCCAACAGTGGGTCGGAGGGGGAGGGGGAGCCAACAGTGGGTCGGAGGGGGAGGGGGAGCCAACAGTGGGTCGGAGGAGACACTTCCTCTTTAAACATTATTTAAATCCAATCCACCCTGGTTAGGACTACAAATTTCCACCCCTCTCATCTTCTCTGCAACACAAAGGGGAGGTGTTCTGTAGTTTACCAAGATAATTATTAACCAAGCTACCTGTCAACAGTGCAGCACAGACAGGGAGCTCCAGGGTCACTGGATTTCTGGCAGAATGGTTGTGCAAATGGGTGCTGTTTCCCCGTGGTGTTTTGTATGGGAGGGGAACCTTTGCAAGATAAAAGGCGCTCCTGTACTTCTCTTCTATTCTATTTTTATACAGCAATAGAAGAAATAAGAAGTGATCTATAGTGAGAAAGGAAGTGGGTTCAAACGTACACCAGCGCATTTATACAATGTCAGTACATATACATCGAATGGAAATTTCCACCAGACAGCCGAGGATTGATATTAATGGCTAGTAAATGTTGATGTGTCTGACGGCGCGAAATCGGTGACTTTATATTTGAGGCTGTGTTGCTTTTTTTTTTTTTTTTTTTTTTAGCACACAGCAAAAAGCCCAACCGCAGGGTGATTACAAAAAAAGAGAATTGAATCTTACATTGCACGTGTTATTCATCATCAGATGTATTAAAGAGCATTTTACTTTTTTGCAAAAAACTAATAATTATAAAAAGAGCACACAGGTTGAGCAAAAATGTGCTTTTTTTTTTTTTTTTTTTTTTTTGTTTGTTTGCGTCAGACTGCAAAGCATTGGACTGCTGGTGCCACGCTCCGCCTCCTGCAGACTATTCCTCCTGCTCGGGTCCATACCGAGGTACAGACCTTCAGTTATGGGGCTGGGGGAGTATTAATGGCGTGACGTCACCGCCTTTGTGCTCCCACTGAAAACTAGAAGTCTCTCCGTCCATGCAGTGGCGGATGAGACTTGTAGTTTTTTTTTTTTTTTTTGTTTGTTTTTTATATAGCTGTGCGGGAGAAGCCAAATGTGACGGGAGCCACTGGGGAGAAGGAACCCCTAGATTCTCTGAGGAAGATGGGGAGGGGGGGTGACCATGCTTTATGTTCCTTCCTAATTATGGAGCAGAGAGGACCCATACAGTGTGAGGGGGCGTGTCCCTGACCAGGCTGTGCTGCTCTACTGCGCAGGAGGTCAGGGGCTGGATCATACTGCTATGCCTGGATCACAAGACTCACAATTTTGGGTACCGTTATTTTTCACCATTTCACAGCCATGTGCAATTTTTAAGGCTTTACATATTTGGTATCTACTTACTCGGTACAACCTCATCTTTTTTTGTATTCTTGTCTATTGTGTGTACGTGCACTAAAATTAAAGCGTCACTAAATCCACATCATAAAAAAACTGGTGTATTACATGCTGTTCATACTCGGTCCCTTTTGGCAGGGATATTCAATTGGCGGACCTCCAGCTGTTGCAGAACTACAATTCCCATGAGGCCTAGCAAGACTCTTGACAGCCACAAGCATGACACCCAGAGGCAGAGGCATGATGGGACCTGTAGTTTTGCAACAGCTGAAGGTCCGCTAATTGCATATGCTTGTGCTATGGGATTAGTTTTCTGTATTCTGCAAAAAAAGCGGTTTGATCCTGCTGCTCTGTATCTCCTCCTTTTGTTTGTGTCCCCAATTCAGCTAGGGATTTTGCAGAGCACTGTTGGCAGTTCTGCACATGCTCGGTTTTCAGTGAGTTTCTATGCTGAGCATTTCCTCCCTATTACATCTGACCAGCCCATATGACTATAGAGTCACGTGTGGGCATATACACAATGACAGCTCACTCCCTCCTTCATGCCCACTAACCAGCTAAACCAGGGCTTGACAAATTAGCTTGGAATCTAGGAGCCAGCTAAAAAAGTTAGGAGCCAGGTTTTTTTTAAACGACCGACAAAGCTTTATTTTCAATATAAAAAATAACTAATCTTAAATTTACACAGAAAAAGACCGCCCCGCTAGAGGCCCGAATAGCGTCACTAAAACTACGGTAAAGCAGCGGTAAAAATAGCGCCGCTTTACCGCCAACGCCCCCCGCGGCTCGGTGTGAAAGGGCTCTAAGGGTCCGATCAGGTCCGCCTGAAAAACAGACAGGCGAACCTGATCAGACAGCCCGTGTGAAAGGGGCCAAGCAGGGAGATAACAAATAAATTAATTTTAATTAGGAAAAAAATAAACAGTTTTTATATAAATATAAATAAATAAAATCTATTACGAAAAAAAAAAAGGCTATCCCCACATTCACTTCCTTCTCTTCTCCACTTTGGGAAGGAGATGGGCAGTGAAAACAGGCAGGTATTTTGCATTAGCATTGCATTAGCATTGCTGGTTGCAATACCAACGGCCACCACAAGATGGCGCCAGATTTCAGAAGGACTCCAGAACTACCGAAGAAGGCCGCAAAGCCGAGGCCTCAATTACCGGCCAGCGCGGCCCGACGCGATCGCACGGGGGGGGGGTCTATGTCCGCACAGAGACAGGATACCCCCAGCTGTGCTGCCCCAGGCGCCAGGTCGCTAATTCTAGTCGCAAATGCGACCTGGCGCCCGGGTTTTGTCGAGCCCTGAGCTAAACACAATGGGGATGGGATATTACATGTAGATTAACGGAGGCTTGACCTACCTGTTATTCTAAGACACAGGCTGGAGGGGCGTGACACAGCCTGTGACTGGCAGAAATCCACCCACACCATGTTATTGCCACAAATTTAATAAAGATTTTATTTCAAATATATATTTTTATTATTTAAAACAGTTTATTGATATTACATTTTTATTTTTACTCTGTATTCCAAAAGCTTTTTTGTTTTTGTTAAACATGTGACCAGCAGGGACTAGAAGCTCCTCCTGCTTATATTTCCCTGCAGACATGCCGGGAGATGGCTGGGTCATGTGACAGCTGTATAGCGATTAGGAAAAGGGCACTTCAGTGTGTGTGTGTGGTGTGTGGTGGTTTTTTTTTTTTTTTTTTTTTTAAATTAGTGCCATCATCCACATACAGAAATAGAAGGGACACTGTAAATGAACCCCTTGGCGCCAGCGCCTCCCGCCACTTTAAGGCAGAGGCCGAGAGGCTGCATATTTGCATGCTGTTGGTGCCTAGAGGTTAAATAGTTTGTGCTTTTTATATCACTTTAACTGAAAATATGTGTTTGATAAAACCATTAATAAATTGTGTGACATAAAAATTGCAGCTGCCAACATTTTTTCCTCCGGGTCTCTGCTTTCAGAAAATGTATGATATTTTCGAGGTTGGGGAGGGTGCCGTGGAAAGGAAACTGGGCAGGGTACCATGGAATGGTGTTGGGGATGGTGCCATGGAATGGTGTTGGGGATGGTGCCATGGAATGGTGTTGGGGATGGTGCCATGGAATGGTGTTGGGGGATGGTGCCATGGAATGGTGTTGGGGGATGGTGCCATGGAATGGTGTTGGGGGATGGTGCCATGGAATGGTGTTGGGGGATGGTGCCATGGAATGGTGTTGGGGGATGGTGCCATGGAATGGTGTTGGGGGAGGGTGCCATGGAATGGTGTTGGGGGAGGGTGCCATGGAATGGTGTTGGGGGAGGGTGCCATGGAATGGTGTTGGGGGAGGGTGCCATGGAATGGTGTTGGGGGAGGGTGCCATGGAATGGTGTTGGGGATGGTACTTTGGGATGGTGCAATGGGATTAGAGTGTGTGGATGGATGGTGCTGTGAAAAGGAGGTGAGGATGGTGCCATGAGATGGAGGTGGAGTTGGTCCTGTGTAGGTGGGGAATAGTTCCTTGGGATGGGGATGAGATGGCTTCAGAAAATATTCCTGATCCTGTTTCTGTAATTCTAATTAGGAAAGGTTTCTGCGACTGTCGGGTTATTTGTGTGTTGTATCAACAGAAGTGATGGGTAATTGCCCCTCCCGGGAGTTGCAGTTCCAGATGCCAAGTTGCCTGACATGGAATCCTCAGAGCGAACGAAGGATGTCATAACAACAAACTGCGAGCTTGAGGAGTTTAGAAACCAGTAGGAGGCATTTAGAGAAGTGTATTCTTCTACAATAAGATTAATGTTTAAAAAAAATCGTTGACTCAATGAACCCCCCCCCCCGCAGTGGTAATCTTCTGGTACTGCGGGGGTGGGGGAAGGGTGTTCAGGGGACTATGGATTTCAACTAAAACTGCTGCCAGCAGCACAAAGGACACTTTGCATGAATAGTGCAATCCCTGGTGCTGATTTTTAAGCCCTGAAGGGGAAGGCTCTTCCCCTGAAACGCGTCAGCTGTGTTGTATACAATAAATGTTTCAAATAGATTTTAAGCTATTTATGTTGCAGGCTGGAAAACATACGTTACAAAATAAGTTTTGATCAGATCTTGGAATATCTGACAATTTGCTGACACTGTTCTTCAGAGGACAAAAAAAAAAAAAAAAAACGCCTTCTGGCTTTTCTGCTGCTTTTATAACCACAAGTTCTCCTTTTTATGTGGATCTCAGCTTCGTTCCAAATTTTGCTGCTTTTTTTTTTTTTTCTGTTAATTTTATGCTATATTTATTTTTGGTATGCATACTGAGTGCATGTGACAGTAACAACATCTATCTCATTTGTATATGTGTGAGCGTCTTATGATCATTTTAAATAAACATTTCAACGAGTTTATGATTCATATATTTACTAGAGCTGATCAGATGACTAAAGATACCATTGCACCACCTCCCATATACATGCGTACATACTTACATTTATTTACTTTTTAAGAATATATATAAAAATGCAAGTACATTTCTTTTTTTAAAAAATTGGACTTGAAAGTTTTTTGGTTTTTTTTGTGATGTCATATGCAAATTGAAGGTCTGCATATAATCTGTAAAATCTGACTTTGCCAAGGCATTTGGAGCCCACAGAGTGGGTGTATGTCCTTTTTGCAGCTATTGATAGAGATATATATATATATATATATATATATATATATATATATATATATATATATATATATATATATATATATATATATAGTGCCTTGCAAAAGTATTCGGCCCCCTTGGACTTTTCAACATTTTGCCACATTTCAGGCTTCAAACATAAATATATAAAATTTTAATTTTTTGTGAAGAATCACCAACAAGTGGGACACAATTGTGAAGTGGAACGAAATCTATTGGATATTTTAAACTTTTTTAGAAAATAAAAAACTGAAAAGTGGTGTGTGCAAAATTATTCGGCCCCTTTACTTTCAGTGCAGAAAACTCACTCCAGAAGTTCAGCGAGGATCTCTGAATGATCCAATGTTGTCCTAAATGACTGATGGTGATAAATAGAATCCACCTGTGTGTAATCAAGTCTCTGTATAAATGCACCTGCTCTGTGATAGTCTCAGGGTTCTGTTGAAAGCGCAGAGAGCATCATGAAGACCAAGGAACACACCAGGCAGGTCCGTAATACTGTTGTGGAGAAGTTTAAAGCCGGATTCGGATACAAAAAGATTTCACAAGCTTTAAACATCCCAAGGAGCACTGTGCAAGCGATCATTTTGAAATGGAAGGAGTATCTGACCACTGCAAATCTACCAAGACCTGGCTGTCCCTCTAAACTTTCAGCTCGGACAAGGAGAAGACTGATCAGAGATGCAGCCAAGAGGCCCATGATCACTCTGGATGAACTGCAGAGAACTACAGCTGAGGTGGGAGAGTCTTTCCATAGGACAACAATCAGTCGTACACTGCACAAATCTGCCCTTTATGGAAGAGTGGCAAGAAGAAAGCCATTTCTCAAAGATATCCATAAAAAGTCTCGTCTAAAGTTTGCCACAAGCCACCTGGGAGACACACCAAACATGTGGAAGAAGGTGCTCTGGTCCGATGAAACCAAAATCCAACTTTTTGGCCACAATGCAAAACGATATGTTTGGCGTAAAAGCAACACAGCTCATCACACTCAACACACCATCCCCACCGTGAAACATGGTGGTGGCAGCGTCATGGTTTGGGCCTGCTTTTCTTCAGCAGGGACAGGGAAGATGGTTAAAATTTAGGGGAAGATGGATGCAGCCAAATACAGGACCATTCTGGATGAAAACCTGTTGGAGTCTGCAAAAGACCTGAAACTGGGACGGAGATTTATCTTCCAACAAGACAATGATCCCAAACATACAGCAAAATCTACAAAGGAATGGTTCACAAATAAACGTATCCAGGTGTTAGAATGGCCAAGTCAAAGTCCAGACCTGAATCCAATCGAGAATCTGTGGAAAGAGCTGAAAACTGCTGTTCACAAACGCTCTCCATCCAACCTCACTGAGCTCGAGCTGTTTTGCAAGGAAGAATGGGCAAGAATTTCAGTCTCTCGATGTGCAAAACTGATAGAGACATACCCCAAGCGACTTGCAGCTGTAATCGCAGCAAAAGGTGGCTCTACAAAGTATTAACGCAAGGGGGCCGAATAATTTAGCACGCCCCACTTTTCATTTTTTTATTAGTTAAAGTTTCAACAATCCAATAGATTTCGTTCCACTTCACAATTGTGTCCCACTTGTTGGTGATTCTTCACAAAAAATAAATTTTTTTATATCTTTATGTTTGAAGCCTGAAATGTGGCAAAAGGTTGAAAAGTTCAAGGGGGCCGAATACTTTCGCAAGGCACTGTATATCTATATCTATATCGCAGCCTCAGGCTTATCCCTGTCACCCCCCCCCCCCAACCTCAGCAGTTGGCAACAGAAGGGAGGACAGATCGCCTCCTGCACCTCTCTGTGCAGCAGAGAGGCTTGTCCCTGCCCCCTCGTCTCAGAAGTCGACAGTAGAGAGGATAGAACTCTTCCTACAGATCCTGCGTCTCTAAGTGCTAAGCTGTATAAGGGGCCCCACAATTTCTGATGGCTGCCCTGCTGATCGGTGACACCAGGGCCGCTGATAGGGTGGGGGCACCGGTTCTCTTGTAGGGGGCCTGAGCACACACAGGGAGGGGGATGACTGTCTCTTTCTCAGCAGATAAAAGCTGGCAGCAAGGAGAGGGGGAGAGACCAGCTTTCAGCTGCTGGAGGAAGAGTTCTGCAATTGTCGTCCATTAATCCCCCTCGCTCTTTGACAGCGCTGGAAGCTGAATATTGGCCTGGGCAGGAAGGGGTAAAGTGCCCGGCAGGCAAGTGGTTAACCACTTCAATACCGGGCACTTAGACACCTTCCTGCCCAGGCCAATTTTCACCTTTCAGCACTGTTGCAATTTGAATGACAATTGCGCGGTCATACAACACTGTACCCAAACAAATTTTTTATCGTTTTGTTTCCACAAATAAAGCTTTATTTTGGTGGTATTTGATCACCTCTGCGATTTTTATTTTTTGCGCAACAAATAAAAAAAGACCGAAAATGTAGAAAAAAAAACAAGTTTTTCTTTTGTTTCTGTTTAAAATTTTTTGTAAATAAGTAAGTTTTTCTTCTTCAATGACGGGCACTGATACGGCTGCACCGATGAGGTGGCACCAATGAGGTGGCACTGATAGGTGGACCGATGGGCACTCGTAGGTGGCATTGATGGATCCCTATGGGTGGCACTGATGGGTACTTGTGGGTGGCACTGACAGGTGGCACTGATAAAACTAGTGGCATTGCTGGGCAGAACTGAAACATAATTGTGCAAATCAGTGCCCATTTGTGGGCACTGATTGGCACAGATTGGGCATATGTGGATGGCCATGGGGTACATACCTGGCCATCCACATGTTGCCCCTTCCCTGGTGGTCCAGTGTGGTCATCTGAGGGGGGGCTGCGCTGATAAACAATCAGTGCAAACCCCCCCTGTCAGGAGAGCCGCCGATCGGCTCTCCTCTCCTCTCCTCTCCTCGCGTCTGTCAGACGCAAGTGAGGAAAAGTCGATCAACGGCTCTTCCTATTGACATCGTGATCAGCCGTGATTGGACACGGCTGATCACGTGGTAAAGAGCCTCTGCCAGAGGCTCTTTACCAAGATCGGTTTGTCAGGCTGACACACCGCTCCACCGCTCGCCGCGATGCACGCCCCCGCAGGCGCGCGGCGGCATGTTATCCTGCTGGACGTCATATGACGCTCAGTCAGGATAACGGAACCACGGCCCGGCCGTCATCTGCTATGGGCTGGGCGGGAAGTGGTTAAACAGTAGATGCATTTATATAGTCTTACAGATACAACCGGCCCTTTGAGGGGGAACCATAATACTGATGCGGCCATCGATGAAATTTGAGTTTGGTACTCCTGTTCCAGAGGAATGCCACAGGTATGGTATGGAGGTAGTTACATTGATACAAGCTGGACCATCTAACCATGGATAAATATACCATGGGTGGAATTCTCCTCTAAAGGTGTAAGCTCTGAGGCCATCACTCTTATTCTAGCTTCCCTACAATGTGATTCACCAATCGGGAACAAGTATGCAGGACAGTTAAGACTGCAGATTTCACTAGCTGCATGCTTGTTCGGGGTTAGTGATTTTTCTAAGTGGTACACTAGGAGTAAATAAAAGAAAAGATCAATCTATAATTCTGTCATCGCAAGTTCCTTCTAAAGTTATTATCTCCCACCTAGAATGATTCACACGTTGGCTGGTTCAGCTCTGAGTACACAATAGATTTGGTTACTCATTTACACAATGTTTTCTCGTAAATTGTTGGAAGTTCCACTTCCTGAAAATTTTCATGAACTTCCACCCTGGTGGTGTCTTGTTTGCCAAGGTCAGAGTGCTGCAGCTGTAGAGATATTGGAGGACGTTCAGTGAAAGTAACTCTAGAAATCAATAGACATTATTATATCCATTATCTTCACATTGTGTGATGTGACTGCGTTTTATTTCCTCTTCGATTATCATATATGGGCGTCAAATGGTGAAACCAAGGTCTCATTAAAAATAATTGTGTTGTGTTGAAAGAACTTGATGGTGTGGTAAACCGTAGAGCCTTGGGGCCCAACCTATGGCCCTTTGACACTTTTTAATGTGTGGCCCTCGGGACCCTTGCAGACATTTTTTTTTTTTTATTTTTTGCTCTCAAGCCAGTGAAAGGAAAAATATTACACCGGCTTCTACAAGTCAAATGATGATGAGGTGGTAAAGCCTGTTTTTACTGCCCCTGGCCACCTGATTGAAGGAGCCCTACAGGGATGGACAGCAAAAAAATTAAAAAGTTACAGCCTAACAGGATTGCACACATGCCATGGCTGTTATGCTCTGCTTTCTTGCTATGACTTTTTTACCTCAGGCTGCAGAGTTTTACAGGAGGCACCGCTTCTCAGACTTTAATATTGAGATCAATGCAACTACACCACAACCGTGATCAAAGCGCTTAACTCGTAGTTGAGACCATCTATAGCATATTCAGCCTTTGGAATCTCTTGTATCATGCCTGTAGTCTGTGGCCGTCTCTTGTTGCAGTCTCTGAAAGTTTTCTATAGCCTAGTAATTAATCGAATATTATGTATGGCCCTTTGATGATGGTAGGAACCGTACATGAGGTCTCCTAGATCAAGTACATTGACCACCAGTCAGTGCCACCAGTTGGTTCTCAAACTCCCCGTGAATGAGCCAAGTAATAAAATTTTTGGTTGCTACAGGACTTTGACTTGAATGCACATCGCTAATTCTATTTAATGCCATCTCTCTAGGGTGGCAGGTGTTGAGTCAGTAGATATGGGTCTTCTTGCTTTACGGGGGCAGGTCTACCGTAAACAAATGTTGGGTCAGTAGTTATGGGTCTTTTGGCTTTACTGGGGACAGGTGTCCCGAAAACCAATGTCGGGTTAGTAGTTATGAGTCTTCTGGCTTTGGGGGGGGGGGGGGGGTGGTCTACTGGAAACCAATGTTGGGTCAGTAGTTACAGGTCTTGGCTTTGCAGGGGCAAATCTACCAGAAACAAATGTTGGGTTAGTAGTTGTCACGGAACGTCCCTCACTCCGCTTGAGTGCTTCCGTCAGTATACCGCTTCCTAAGTTCTGGAACACGAGTCCAATGGATCTGGCTATAGGAACCCCCAAGAACTAGACAACACCAGTCTTGGAGTACATCAGGACTAATGCCGCGTACACACGGTCGGACTTTTCAGCTACAAAAGTCCGACAGCCTGTCCGACAGACTTTCGACGGACTTTTGGCGGACTTTCGACGGACTTGCGGCGGACTTTCTAACGAACAGACTTGCCTACACACGATCACACAAAAGTCCGTCGAATTCTTACGTGATGACGTACACCGGACTAAAATAAGGAAGTTCATAGCCAGTAGCCAATAGCTGCCCTAGCGTGGGTTTTTGTCCATCGGACTAGCATACAGACGAGCGGATTTTTCGACCGGACTCGAGTCCGTCGGAAAGATTTGAAGCATGTTTCAAATCTAAAGTACGTCGGATTTGAGGCTAAAAAAGTCAGTTGAAAGTCCGGAGAAGCCCACACACGATCGGATTAACAGCCAGCTTTAGTCCGTCAGCGTCCGTTGGACTTTTGTAGACAACTGACATAACTCTTTATTTGAGATCTCACACACATTTATACACCAGGATGACTAAAAGCTAACCTTTATTAACATGAGCTAATTTACTATTAAATTTACCCAGACCAGATGACAGACTTGTGGGCACCGAGCTTCACACAGTAGTATAAACACAATAGCTGGAGCTAATTACAATTAACAATACAAACATAACCTAATTAACATGAGCTCCAATAGGAGTCGTCCCGTCTCCTACATTGTATAGAGGACAATGTGATCAGCTCACTCAATTAACAGGTTGAGTTCAGAATCAACCAAAGCAATTATAGTCTCTACATATATCCTGGGAGATATTGTGGACAAATATTACTGTCCCATTTTAAGTAGTCCAAGATATATTTTCTCACACACCCTGTGCCAGGATGGCACAGGGTGACTGAGACATAAGATGTATTCTGAGTTCCACGGGCCCTCCCGTCACAGTAGTTATGGGTCTTCTGGCTTTATGGGGCAGGTCCACTGGAAACCAATGTTGGGTCAGTAGTTATGGGTTTTCTGGCTTAACTTGGGGCAGGTCTACTTGAAACCAATATTGGGTCAGTAGTTAAGACCTTCTGGCTTTCTGCATCCCTCTGGTCCTTGAGGACCTCATTGGTCGAATTCCTCCCCACATTTCCTATCTTCATCAATTCTCCTTGGTAGCCTTTCTCGACCTTTTCACCCCAGAGGAATGCTTGAAATCTTCAGGTCTCAGGGAACCCCTGCTAAAACTAATTGGTGGTCAATGGGGAAAAAAATGCTCCTTATATTGGTGGCCAGTGGGAAGATGCCTTTTTACATTGGTAGTCAGAATGCCTTCCTTACAGACAGATAAAAAGATAATTTGCGTCATGCAACTGACTTTGCTAAATTAGAGTGGGAGGTCAATCAACCATAGCTCAGGGAATCCCTAGCAATCGCTGGAGAAACCCTAGGGTTCTACTGAACACTGTTTGAGAATAACTAATCTATAGCCTTAAAAAAGCCAAATGGTGATGTCGCTCTACCATGATAAATAACTGGGGAGTCGAGGGCGGCACCTCTGTGTCTCCATTCTTCATGAGGAAGCTCATAGCAAACTCGAATGAAGAAATCTTGTCAATGGTGTGGTAGACCGATAATAGACCAATACTCTCCTGAGCGTGACCCCATAGATAATTACTTTCACCCTGAGGATTTCTCTGTCTCTTTTCCTTTAATTCTTAAAGTGTATATAGTCAAAACTTCCTTTTTTTTTTTTTTTTTTTTTTTTTGGCGTGTGTCATTGAAGTAAGATCTGGGATTCCCTTCTTAGACAGTTGTCTTTGGACAGATGTACCCCTTGTTCTTGGGGTAACTCAGAGGGCCCATTTGCACCTTTTGTGGTGCGTTAACATGTGTTACAATAAAAGAGCCCTTTCACATAAATAAGCTTGTAACACATCACAAACTACCCAAAAAAAAACATTGTTTTAGCAAAGCAGCGCACCGCAATGCACAGTAATGCATTACTGTGCTTTTCTGGTGTACTGCAATGCATGTTGACTCTGCCCCCCTGGTCTCTGTATCCACTTCTCAAAAACTGTCTCGCCTATATCTGCTGCACCGAGCATACAGGACACCTGTGCGGCTCCACAAATGGGGAGAACGTGATACACCACTCTGTCCCAAATGTGTGAGGGATCATGGTGACCTCATACACATCTTCTGGAAATGCCCCAAACTCTTCCACTATTGGAAAGAAGTCCTAGATGTAATATCTCAGGTTTATACTATTACTATTCCACGTAACCCAACAGTATGTCTACTGGGTGCCCTGGATAAGGAGACCATAACCCCATCAGCTCAAACGGCAGTCCTTCATCTGCTGTGTGTTGCACGCAGGACCGTTTTTAAAGCAGGGCAAAAGGGGCAGCTGCCCTGGGCCCCATCATTGTAGTGGGGCCCAAAGCAGCTGCCTCATACTTGCCAACTATACCAGTTTAAATTCCCTTATCACCTGAAGTTTTAGTCCCGTGCTGTGTCCCGATATCTCAGTGTAAACTTCTGCTGCTGCCCAGCTTTATGTAAATAGTCATGGACTGCGGCATTGATATGTAAATAGAGGTGGCATTCATATGTATATCTTGTCCCCCCGAGGTCACACCACCATAACTTCTGCTGAATGCTGCCCACTGGGGAGGTAAAGAAGCATGCTTGAAAGTCCTGCCTACAGCTGTGGTCATTAAGCTTAACATCAGCCTGTTCTGCAAAAGTAAGCAAATTGGAGGTTGACCCTTTTTCAAAATAACATGGTGCCACAGCACCCTGAATTTTGGTGCATGTGAATACGCAGGCAGGCAGTGAGGAGATGTGCTGTAACCTTTACCAACCAATCAGTGAGCAGTAATGCTGTGCACTAACCTCTTGCAACCAATCAGTGAGCAGTAATAATGTGCAGTAACCTCTAACAACCAATTAGTGAGTAGTATGGATGTTCAGTAACCTCTAGCAATCAATCAGTGAGCAGTATTGATGTACAGTAATCTCTAGCAACCAATCAACAAGTAGAAGTCATGTGCTGTAACCTCTAGAAAATAACAGTGAGTCGTAATGTGTACTGTAACCTCTAGAAGCCAGTCAGTGAGCGGTAATCATACACTGTAACCTCTAGCAACAATCGCTTCCTGATCTGATTCAGTAAACTGATTTTGAGTCTAGCTGCTATTTAGTGTATGTCTCAAAGCATGTGGAGAGCGAAATTGCGTGGAAGAGGGGGCCCAAGAAAATGTTTGCCCGGGGTCCAATCAATATTAAAGATGGCCCTGGTTGCACGTAAATTGATTGCACAATTTTGGATAACTCCCAGGGTTCCCACAGGACGACAATGGGTTGAACAAGGTAACAAATTACTGATAAGAGAAAAACTAACATATCAGCACAGAAACGCACCACGCAAATTTTGTACAATGTGGCAGGCTTGGCTGGATGTCCCAGGGTTGGCACCACACCAACTAATTAAAGACAGACTCCTACAAGGATAGGAATCCAAATGTATATGGCTGGGAAAACCTTATGTAATACACAACCCTAAGGGATATTGAAGACTTTGGTGGGTCGAGATGACCGTTTGGGTACTACATGCCCTCAGGGCCCTGGGGATATGTATCTGACCATTTAATATCTTTAATTTTTATTTCATTTTTTTTTTTTTTTTTTGAGTTGGTTCCGTCTTACGCAGTTTATTTCCTCTTTTTTTTTTTTTTCTTATATGCATCATTGTGTATTTATAAAGTTTGTATCGCATACAGATTGTATACATGGTAATGTTGTGAACACATTTACAGTTGTTCCACAACCCTTTTTTTTATTTTTTTTTTTTTTACAATACCTTGCATGACATGTATCTTGCACTATGAAGAACAAAATTAAAATTCTTTTCTGATTTAAAAAAAAAAAACAAACATACAAACTTGGGGAGTCTGAGAATGAAGCGCCATAATTTATTTGCACAGACATAGATTTATTCCAAGGTAAGCTAAGATAAACTTGTTACAAAGCCAATGCTTTCTGGGGGCTCAACACTCCTTCATCAGGGCTTTAATGCTGGTGATAAATTCAGAGATGCTGGATAATGGTTCCAAAGTGTAGGCAGGTGCAGTCTACTTTCTCCACTGCAGAGGGCGCTCAACCGTAGTGGCATTGCAGGGGGAGAGGAGGTCAAAAGGAGCATGGTTCCTCTCTGGTTTCCTGGGTCACTGGGGAAGCAATCTGATTGGATGCTACTGCCCCATGAGACTCTGGCAGCCATCTTGGGTCAGGCAGAGCTCTGGACGGTTTTACCCCCTTCCTGACCAGGCCATTTTTTGCGACACGGCATTGCGTTATTTTAACTGACAATTGCGTGGTCGCGTGACGCTATACCCAAATAAAATGGTTGTCCTAATGCATCCCACACACACACACTCACACACACACTCACACACACACACAGCTTTCTTTTGGGGGTATTCGATCACCTCTGCCTTTTTTTTTTTTTTTTTTTTTTTTTTTTTTTTCTTTTCGCTATACAAAAAAAGCCGACAATTTTGAAAAAAAAAAAAAATATTTTTTACTCTCTGCTATAAAACATAACTAATAAAAAAAAATATATGCAAAAAAATCTAATTTCTTCTTCAATTTTTAGTCCATATGTATTCTCCTACATGGTTTTTGTTAAAAGAAATCCCAATAAGCGTATCTTAATTGGTTTGCGCACAAGTTTTAAAGCTTCTACAAACTATGGTGTGTATGTATGTATGTGTGTGTATATGTATGTGTATATATATATATATATATATATATATATATATATATATATATATATATATATATATATATATATATATATATATATATATATATATATATATATATATATATAATTTCTCACAAAAAAGTGAGTACATCCCTCACATTTTTGTAAATATTTTCTTCTATCTTTTCATGAGACAACACTGAAGAAATGACACTTTGCTACAATGTAAAGTAGTGAGTGTACAGCTTGTATAACAGTGTAAATTTGCTGTCCCCTCAAAATAACTCAACACACAGCCATTAATGTCTAAACCGCTGGCAACAAAAGTGAGTACACCCCTAAGTGAAAATGTCCAAATTGGGCCCAAAGTGTCTATTTTGTTTGGTCACCATTATTTTCCAGCACTGCCTTAACCCTCTTGGGCATGGAGGTCACCAGAGCTTCACAGGTTGCCACTGGAGTCCTCTTCCCCTCCTCCATGATGACATCACAGAGCTGGTGGATGTTAGAGACCTTGCGCTCCTCCACCTTCCATTTGAGGATGTCCCACAGATGCTCAATAGGGTTTAGGTCTGGAGACATGCTTGGCCAGTCCATCACCTTTACCCTCAGCTTCTTTAACAAGGCAGTGGTCAGTGGATAGTGATTAGCGGCAGGGAAGAGGTTCCAGATGAGTAGGGAAAGGATAGGGACACGCCATCCTTCCTGGAAACCTCCCTATTTGGGTACAGATTGGCCAGACTGCATTCCGCTCCTCAAGACAGACGCTGTCGGCACATCCGTGATCCGCTGCCTTCCCGCCGGGTTGTTGTGAATGACTGGATTCTGCATTAATACAAGTTCTGTTCACTGCAACTGGGCTCTGTGTGTTTTACTGCACCACGCTGCACATCCCCCCGCAAATGTAACACAGAAGTTGACCAAACTGTTAAAAATTTAAGTCCGTCAGCCGGTTGGTTAGAGCTGCCGAGGTAGTACTACTCCAAAATCATATTGGAGCCTTCAAGGTGGACCTGAACCCTAGAAAGCACCATGAGTTCATTGTACCGTGGGCCCCCATGACTGTTTCCTCTCCATTTTAATGGAATAGTGCATACTGATTAGTGTACATAGAGATTTTGCTTGTGTTTTGTTTGTGATGTTGGCGTTGTACATTCATACATTGGTGTATGCTATGCAAACATACATGTGACGGCAGTAGATAACATTGAGCTGATGCTTCCAGGCACAGGGAGCGCGCACGTGTATTGTGTTTGATCAATTGATTATCTCAGTAGGTATGGAGACAGACAGAATGGGGAAAAAAAACAAATGATCCATTAACACACGTCCTGTTTTTGGCAGGTTTTTTTTTTTTTCTGTTAAAGTGGTTCTAAACCCTAGGACTAAAAAAAAAAACCTGTAAGACAAAGGCATAATGAGCTAGTGTGCATAGCATACTAGCTCATTATGAATTACTTACCTGAGATCGAAGCCCCCCGCAGCCGTCCTCGTACGCCGCTCCGGCAGCCGACATCGCTCCCGGAGTTACTTCCAGGTATCACGGGCTCCGGCGCTGTGATTGGCCGGAGCCGCGATGACGTCACTCCCGCGCGCGGGAGCCGCCGGTAACCTCACACTCGCTGAAGCAACGGCAAGTACGTGCCATTGCTTCAGTGCGCATGCGCCGATGACATCGGCACATGCTGATACAGGGGATATCTCCTAAACCGTCCAGGGTAGCTACAGGTAAGCCTTATTATACAACCACTTTTAAAATAGATTGGTAACGCATCAAAATGCACTTTGCAATGCACGTTAATGGCATCAATGCATATGGACACAAACTGGGGTTGATTTGCTAAAGGCAAAAGGACTGTTCAGTTTGCAAGGGATTTTGCCCCAGAGCTTGGTAAATGCGGGGAAGCTCTGCTAACTTTAATCGCCCAATCGTATGCAAAAAAAAAATGTGTTGTGTGTTTTTGTTTTTTCTACTCGCACATGAGTGAGTATTCTTGCTGAGTGAAACTTCACCACATCCACTAAGCTCTGTGGCAAATTCTCAGTCGGTTGGCATTTAGTAAATCGGCCCCATTGACCATTATTATCATGCATTCAAGTGCGTTTATGCATGTCAACAGGCATTTTGATGCCTTTCCATTGATTTCAATGGAAACACATCAAACACCTGTGTATATGTGTATATGTGTATATATATATATATATATATATATATATATATATATATATATATATATATATATATATATATATATATATATATATATATATATATATATATATATTGTGTGTGTGCATTGTGATGTGTCAGTAGGTACTAGGTAGGGCAATCAGTGGGTCTGCTTGCAAATTCCTCACCCCCATACCACAGCCAGTGCTGGCACTGGTAACACAGTGGGGGGGGGGGGGGGGGAGTATTTTGATCCCCTGTTGGCTTTGTAGACATGGAAATGAGTGCCCCCTAATTGGGACTTTAAATGGACCACCAACTCAGAAATTGTAAAAAATATTGAATCTTTAATATAATGAGTTATAATACAGATACAAAAGACCACATATATGACAGGATGCACAACATGTGCTACATACGACAAACCAATGTGTTATAAAAAACGCATGCAATGTAAATGCCCAACACGTTTCCGGTATCAGATGGTCCTATACCACCTTCAGGGGCCAGGGGTTCAGAAAATTTAGTGTTCAAAATACATTCTAAAATTACAAAAAGACACTATCAGATATCACATAACAGTCAGAGTGTATGTAGAAGAGTATATCACATATGACCCATATGGTCAAAAAAGGATCCTTGGTCAAGATATAAGAGGTGATGATATTCAAACAAGAGATATATGTATAAGGAGACATGTATATAGGCATAGGACATCAAAACATATCAAGGTTGGCAAATATAGGAATCCAACATACCTGGTGTAAAGATTCAATCTTAAAAAGTGTATGAGGAGCCAGTGAATTCGTGTTGACACTGCACACTTAGTCATTAATGGAAATTATGAGTGATTAGTGTGTTCTCTGAGTGAGTGATACCTGCAAAGTCTGTATCATAAAAAAAAGTATAAAAATGAAGATTTGATGGTACATGGCCCCCCGTCCATCGTCCCTTTTGATGCAGTGAAGTTGTCCTGTCCCCTTAGCAGAAAAAACCCCCCAAAGCATAATGTTTCCACCTCCATGTTTAAAAGATGGGAGTGGTGTTCTTGGGGTCATGGGCAGCATTCCTCCTCCTTCTCCTCCAAACAAGGCCAGTTGAGTTGATGCCAAAGAGCTCAATTTTTGGTCTCATCTGACCACAACACTTTCACCCAGTTCTCCTCTGAATCATTCAGATGTTCATTAGCAAACTTCAGACTGTCCTGTACATGTCCTTTCTTCAGCAGGGGGACCTTTCAGGGACTGCAGGATTTCTCTCCTTCACTGCGTAGTATGTTACCAATTGTTTTCTTGGTGACTATGGTCCCAGCTGCCTTGAGATCATTGACAAGATTCTCCGGTGTAGTTCTGGGCTGATTCCTCACCGTTCTCATGATCATTGAAACTCCATGAGGTGAGATCTTGCATGGAGCCCCAGACTGAGGGAGATGGACAGTTATTTTGTGTTTCTTACATTTGCGAATAATCACACCAACTGTTGTCACCCTCTCACCAAGCTGCTTGGCGATGGTCTTGTAGCCCATTCCAGCCTTGTGTAGGTCTACAATCTTGTCCCCGACATCCTTGGACAGCTCTTTGGTCTTGGCCATGGTGGAGAGATTGGAATCTGATTGATTGCTTCTGTAGACAGGTGTCTTTTTATACAGGTAACAAGCTGAGATTAGGAGCACTCCCTTTCAAAAAATGGGGGATTTGGGACTTTAAATGAGGCACCAGAGTGCCTCCATCCCGGCTTGAATAAAAAACAAAGGGGGGATTTGGGACTTTGAATGAAGTGGTTGACTCATGTGGGTGAATGAAATACAGTTTATTGGAATAGGAGGTAAACAATTGCATGAAGGTAGTATAATTCATATAAAGTGAATCAATGGATAAATGCCATATTCTATATACAAAAAACGATCAATGGATAAATGCCATAATCTATATACATGTTCATGATAGAATACCATCCAATTCATAGTGTATAACATAATCAGCACATGAAAAAGGTATATAACACATATTCCCATAAATAATTGGCAGTGATTGAATAGACAAATTGTAGTTAAAAATATTAAATCCAGATATATAGCATAATAAAACACACAGCTACATCCTCAAAAGCCCGACGCGTTTCTGTGTATAAGAACACTTCCTCAGGGGCGGATGTTGTAGGGTATCTAAAAAACATGTACCATGAAGTATGTTAAAAAGGATTGTATTGTTGGAATATTGACACAAATTTGATGATAGCGTCAACCAAAATGCTTACATGCCACAAGTAACGACGGCCTTTAAGAGTGCTCCTAATCTCAGCTCGTTACCTGTATAGAAGACACCTGGGAGCCAGAAATCTTGCTGATGGGGGATCAAATACTTATTTCACTCATTAAAATGCAAATCAATTTAGAACTTTTTTAAAATGTGTTTTTCTGGATTTTTTTTTTTTGTTTTGTTTGTACTGTCTCTCAATGTTAAAATAAACCTACCATTAAAATTTTATAGACTGATCATTTCTTTGTCAGAGGGCAAACGTACAAAATAAGCAGGGGTTCAAATACTTTTTCCCTCACTGTAGAAGTTAAGGATTTGTAGGTTATAGATGACCACACCCTAATAAACTGCAGTAAGATTCAGTAGACACTTCACAGTGCTGCTGGGTGTGACATCCTGTTGCATAAATGCTGTGCTGTACAACCACTTGCTCTAAGAACTTGACTTGAACTCTGGGCTTTGAACCTGGGAACACGACCCCAATTTTATACCATTTTATATTTAGGACCATTCAAAGATAAAGATCATGACAACCACAAAGGATTAGCTAACTGGTTGATGGGGAAATTGCATATTTCATATTCCTTATTGAGGTTGGCCTCACAAATATCTAATAAAGCCTCTAATATCCTGGTTACCTTGTACGACTCATCTTATTTGAATGTAAACTGCCTATATGGACAAGACAGCCCCCCCCCCCAGGAGTTTACCAATTTCCTTAGAAGGTCATTTTGCTCTAAAGGTGGGCTTGACCATTTTCCTACATACACGGCGTCCATACCCTAGCTAGAACATTTTAGGGTTCGTCTCACACCAGAGCTTGCGTTATGCAAGCATCTGAATCTGTTTGGCCATGCTGCATGTGCAGGGGACTCCGTGGTGGAACAGCATCTTTAGTGGAGTATTTTTTGTCACATTTTCTTTCTTTTATCTGTCATTACTTTTAATGTTATACTTTTAAGTATTTGTGTGATCTCTCTTTGCACGTATCGAACACAACCCCAAAAAACTTGACCAAACACTGGTCAGCCAGGTGTAGATGATATTCGCCCGGTTTAGTGTTAGAGCCACCAAGCTGTATGCCATGTCCCCCAAGCCAATGTGATATTTTTAACTTGAATAGGAGAGATCCTTTTTAGCAGTTTAGTTATTATTTACCATACTCTGTTCTGTTCCTGTAGTCTGCAGTCCTCCTTGTATTTTTGTTTTATATTAAATTTACCTTTCACCTCCATTCTTATATGGCAGGAGTCGAGAATGTCCAACAAGGAGAAGTTACAGTACCTAAAGGACTTTCACAAGGACATCCTTAAACCCTCCCCAGGGAAGAGTCCAGGGACCCGGCCAGAGGATGAGGCTGACGGGAAGCCACCCCAGAGGGAGAAGTGGGCCAGCAAGATCGACTTTGTGCTGTCAGTAGCTGGTGGCTTCATCGGCCTCGGGAACGTCTGGCGATTCCCGTACCTCTGCTACAAGAACGGCGGAGGTGAGCGTGTCTCAGGTCTTGTGTGTCTTGCACTCCATCCACCATTATGTAATGATCCTTAAAGGAGAATTCCAGATATGGATATTTTTACAGTTCTGTAACTATGTATCACCCATACCTGTGGGATCCCTCTAGAAGCTGTAACTCAATGTGCACACCCCTATTCCAGTGATCTCCACTAGATTCCGGGTCCTGTGCTGAGTGGCTGCCCTGCTGGGTGAAGGCGGCATTTGCTTTACGTTTTCTGAATAATTACACCAGGGGGAGAGGTGGAGTGGTGACGTCACCCTCCCCACCTCATCCAATTGCAGAATGCTTTGCGTTTTTTGAGAAAATACAAATCATTCTCTGAATGGTGCCCTCGCCTAGCGGCCGACCTCGCGTGTTCACAATGCAGCAGGACAGCCGCTTGGCATGGGACATGGAAACAAGCGGAGTAGTGGTGTCTATACAGTGATTTCCACCTTCTAGAGCAGGGGTCTCCAAACTGCGGCCTGGGGGCTTGATGCAGTCCTTCTCTTGCCCTTAGCCGGCCCGTGGGGCACTTTTCCTTCCACTGATAACAACAATGGAGCACTATAAATCGCACTGACCCCAACAATGGGGCACTATTTCTCCCAGCGATGGGGCACTATTAATCCCACTGACACCAGTGATGGGTCACTATTCCACTGACACCAGTGATGGGTCACTATTCCACTGACACCAGTGATGGGTCACTATTCCACTGACACCAGTGATGGGTCACTATTCCACTGACACCAGTGATGGGTCACTATTCCACTGACACCAGTGATGGGTCACTATTCCACTGACACCAGTGATGGGTCACTATTCCACTGACACCAGTGATGGGTCACTATTCCACTGACACCAGTGATGGGTCACTATTCCACTGACACCAGTGATGGGTCACTATTCCACTGACACCAGTGATGGGTCACTATTCCACTGACACCAGTGATGGGTCACTATTCCACTGACACCAGTGATGGGTCACTATTCCACTGACACCAGTGATGGGTCACTATTCCACTGACACCAGTGATGGGTCACTATTCCACTGACACCAGTGATGGGTCACTATTCCACTGACACCAGTGATGGGTCACTATTCTTCCCACTGACACCAGTGATGGGGCACTATTCTTCCCACTGACACCAAAGATGCATTGTTTACTCCCACTGATGCCAGGACAATTTCTACTCCCAATGGCCACACTCTGGCCCCCCTAAAGTCTGGAGGACAGTATACTGGCCCTTTTTGTTTTAGGAAGTTTGGAGACCCCTGTTCTAGAGGATCCCACAGGCATGGTATATAAAGGGATACATTGCTCCAAGCTTGGCCAATGTAACTATGTAAAAGTATCCATGCCTAGAATTCTCCTATAAACTCCTTTTCTATTTAATTTTGTCCTACAGGTAAGCTTATAATAAGTCTTACCTGTAGGCACGTCGTTTGAACATCTCATTTAGCTGATGATGTCACTGCACGTTGAGTGTGCCCTGAATGCAGAGAGCGCCCCGTGCACGGTGGAGACTGCTGTGCATGTACGCTGGTGTGACACCTTCGCGGCCCGGCCATTCAAGTGACCGGAAAACGCAAAGTTGGCAGCAGTGACCGCTTACCAGCTGGAGGGCTCAGTTTGAAAGGCAAGTATGTCAGCATGTGCTAGTATGCAGTGCATGCTAGCACATTATGGCATAACACTGCAAAGGGACTGATTTAAAAAGAAGAAAAAAAAATAGTAGATTACTACCACTTTAAGGTGGAACTCCAGGTAGATATAAAAGTTTCCCCTGCGGGACTACATAACTCTCCTAATTCCCCTAACATAAGGTGGAGATGCTCTGTAGTCCAGCAGATAAGAAATCTTCTTCACTCTGTAGAATAAAAAAAGAAATTCTCTAGACTTTGACTTTTTAAACCATGCCAACATATAAACAATGTTAAAGGACATGCGTGCCGAGGGCTGTAGGACGTTTAGGACGTTCAAAAGGGAAACGGCGGCCTTTTTCAGGTGAGCGCAATCAGCTTAATGTTGATAATCTTATCAAGGCATGTTAATGTGTTCAAGACCCGATAATTCTGTATATGCATGATGCTGCGGAGGGGGGGGGGGGAACTGGGACAGGCACAGCATTACTGGGGGGCGTCGGGAAGGATCACGAATTAGAGGCTCTTATAGTAAAGAATGGAGGTGAACGTGTTAATTGGATTAATTCAGTAATCTCAGCATCTTCTCACATTGGATGAATGTCCTGTTTTTCATTTAGATAGGAGCTGCTATCTGAACTCTTTGCAGCCATAATCACTATAAACATGGAATCAAATAACGCGTTACGTGAGCTGTCATCGCCAGTTTGTAGATGCTGGAGATTCTTTTTTTTTTTTTCCAAAGTAGAGAAGGGTTAGAACAGAACTTTCAGCGAAGGATTAATTTAAAAAATGAATAAACTGCTGAAAATGTTGCATTTTTAAAAAGAAAAAGAGAGAGAACCGCTTTTTCTGCAATACTTGCTGTCCCCCTCAGTACTATATTTCTGCCACTAGATGTCCTCGGTTAAATGATGGCCAGCTTCATTCAACCCACTTTACTCTGAGCTCAGGCTGTCATGGAGCCAGCCTGAGACTGGACAGTGAAAAAGGAAGCAGCGTAGTGATGAGGTCATCTGTCACTAAGGCTGGATTCACACCTATGGCAGTTTTAGTGCTTTTTGCATTTTGCAGATTTGCACCATGTCCATTTAACATTGTTTCCTATGGAACACGTTCTGTAGTGCAAATCTGCAAAATGCAAAAAGCACAAAAAAATGCCATAGGTGTGAATCCAGCCTTATTCTTCATTCAGCTTGCTCCTTGTCAACACATTGGCCCCTTGTGCTGCCTCTTCCTGTCCCCACTCTGAGCCCTGCAATACAAGGGACTAATACCAGATCATTGTCAGGGACTCGCATTGTTTTTTTTTGTTTTTTTGAAAAATTCATTTATTGCTGTACGTTATTTATGACTGCAGAGCTGCCGGCAGAAGTTGTTGGCTTTTATTGGTGTCATCAGTTTTTTTTTTTTTTTTTTATTCAGTCCATAATAAGAACAAGCTGTCTACTTGGTATACTCTTCAGTGCAAATCTTTACTGGCTACATGTTAAAGCGGAGTTCCACCCAAAAATGGAACTTCCACTTTTCGGATTCCCCCCCCCCCCCTTCGGTGTCACATTTGGCACCTTTCAGAGGGGTGGGGGGAGCAGATACATGAATAATCCAGATATTTGCTCCCACTTCCGGGCATAGATCACTGCAGGCTCCGCGATGATCTACACCATGTCCGGCTCCTCCTCCGCCCCCCCCCTCCCGCTGTCTTCTGGGAGACACACAGGTCCCAGAAGACAGCAGGGACCAGTGAGGACTCGCGCATGAGCAGTAGGGAACCAGGCTGTGAAGCCGCAAGGGAAGGGAAGATGGAGGTGCCGCCATCTTCCCTTACCGAAGATGGCGGCACCTCCACCGGAGATCCGAGGGACAGATTGGCTTTGGGTGAGGACATCGCGGGATCCCTGGACAGGTAAGTGTCCATATTTTAAAGGTCAGCAGCTGCAGTGTTTGTAGCTGCTGACTTTAAAAAAATAAATTTGGGCAGAACTCCGCTTTAACAAACTGTGTGTGTGTGTGTGTGTACAGCTAATGCAATTCAGCCACAACAGCCTTCCTCATAGCATTTGAAGCGATGAGGAAGGGTGTTGTGGGCGAAACGCATTAGCTGCACACATGCGGGGGAGTTGATTTACTAAAACTGGAGAGTGCAAAATCTGGTGCAGCTCTAGAAACTAAGAAGTCTAGAAACCTATCCGCATCCAGGTTTTTTATTTATTTATTTTTTTTCTCAAAGCTTAATTGAACAAGCTAAAGTTAGACGCTGGCTACCATGCACAGCTGCACCAGATTTTGCATCCTCCAGACTTAGTAAATCAACCCCAGTGTTTTCAACATGTAGCCAATAAAGATTTGCACTGAAGAGTACAGTGGAACCTTGGTTTACGAGTAACGCGGTTAATGAGCGTTTTGAAAGACTAGCAACTTTTTTTTTAAAAAGTCCTGACTCGGTTTGCAAGTGTTTTGCAAAATGAGCAGGGTTCAAGCCAATGGGGTGTGCAGTACCGCATTTGGCCAGAGGTGCGGGGGTGCCAATGACACTCGAAACGGTTCGGAGCCGTTCGCAAATACTCCGTTCCCGAGTTCAGCCGAGCTGTCCCCGAGTATTTCCGAGACTCTCCAGCGCCCCCCCCCCACCTCTGACCACATGCGGTATTGCATGCAATAGAAGTCAATGCGTAACGAATTATCTTCACTTCCATTGACTTCTATGGGGAAACTCGCTTTGATATGCGGGTGCTTTGGATTACAAGCATTCTCCTGGAACGGATTATGCTCGTAATCCAAGGTTCCACTGTATACCGAGCAGCCATCTTGTTCTTCTTATGGCTGAATACATCGGGAGCGGAATATCCTAGCCAGAGAATCTGTATAAAGCTACTGAATCCTAAATGAAGCAGTTGAGCTACTAGGGTATTGCTTTCTCATCAGTTTAATTCAGTTAGAGATGCTTCTCACCTGCATTTATCCTGTCTTAAGCATTATCACAGACCTGCTTTAAGCCTGGTACACACGATCGGATTGTTGGCCAACAGAGCGTCAGACTTTTGTCAAAAGGGCGTGTGCCTCGAAGTGTGCCTTTTGCTTAAAGTGGAGGGCCACCCTGAAAAAAAAAAAATATCACCAAAAATCCTAAAAAAAAAAATGAAAAAAAAAATTTGAAATTTTTTTTTTTTTTTTAAACTTACCTGAACCCTTGTTGCTAGGCAGTCTTCCTAATCTGCCTCTTCCGTGGTGTGTTCTGCTCCTCGGTGAGCAGCCCCGTTGTCTTCTGGGAACTGTGTGTGTTCCCAGAACACCACGGGGCCATTCACAGAACGGAGTGCCGCTCGCGCGTGCGCAGTAGGATACTGGCAGTGAAGCCACAAGGCTCCACTGCCTGTTTCCCTTACTAAGGATGGTGGTGCCGGGACCCGAGAGCCGAGGGACGGGTCGGCCTTGGGCGGCCGACATCGCGGGCACCCAGGACAGGTAAGTACTTATTTAAAGTCAGCAGCTACAGTGTTAGTAGCTGTAGCTGCTGACTTTAAAATTTTTTTTTTATTTTTTTTTGACGGAATTCCGCTTTAAAGCCTCGTACACATGATCGGATTTTCGGCAAGGAATTGTGTGATGACAGACTGTTGGCCTAAAATCTGACCATTAGTACGCTCCATCAGACAATTGTTGTCCAACTTTCTATCAACAAATGTTGGATGGCAGGCTAGTAAATTTTCGGTGGACAACAGTCTGTTGTCAGATTTTCGTATCGTCTGTACACAAGTCCGTCGCACAAGTCGAAAGTACAAACGCGCATGCTCAGAATCAATGCTCACCAAACACGACCTTAGCAGAAGGTGCCCAAAGGGTGGCGCTCAAGAGCTGAAATTCCACGTAGTACGTCACTACGTTCGTGTTTGTTGGCCGACTATTGTGTACCGTTTGTATGCAAGACAAGTTCCCGGCACATGCCCTTCGGACAAAAGTCTGACGCTTTGTTGGCCAACAATCTGATCGTGTGTACGAGGCTTTAGACTGCAAAACCTGCTTAAAGCAAAAAATAAAGCCTGCTGATGAAAGGTCTTTAGTTTTGGGTAGAGAGAGGAAGTGCTAAAACCCCTGTCAGGTTTTTATTGCTGTCTGTGCCCTTGTTGGGGACCATCGTCTCCAAAACATAAAGCGAGGGGAAATTCAAAATTATAGTGTCAGAACAGGAGGTGAGGGGAAATCTTTAAATGGCTAAACCTGTTTTGGTGGCAACTGTCTAAGAGGGGAAAAATTTCATCTTCCTGTTGTGTCTCTAGGACAGGAAGTGAAGGGAAGTCGCTCAAGCAGGACACAGACAGCCAAAAAACAAAAACCGACTGAGTCCTAAATCGCCTAATGTTTTGTTCATCTGTTGGGAGCATCGTTAACAAGATTTCTGATTGCCGTTGTTATCGAGATCTGAGGTTCTCATTCGGAATGGGATGCAGTGTATATCGATTAAAAAAATTCAGCAGGCCAAGTTGGGCCAACTCATAAATGGCCAAAGCCTGTGTGCTGAGTCTACCAGTCTGCTCACCTGCTTTGGCCATTATGAACGGGCCCTACCTGGCCTGCTGAGTTTTTAACCAGTTCCCGCCCACAGTACGTTTACTGCGGGTGGGTAGCACGAGCAGGCTGCATCGCGTTAATGCACGCAGCCAATGGGAGCACAGGGCGCCACTCCCATGACCGCTTTGTCCCCTGGACATGGCAGATTGCAGCTCCCAGTATTCAGCGGCTTTGAGCGACCAGGGTGTCCTGTGATCGCTATGCGATCACATAAACACTGTTATGGGTTTCATTCAAAAAAGCTGTGCTTAGTATTGTGGTGCTGCGATTGGCCAACAGCTATCACATGGTACATGGGCCAATCACAGCACCCCTACCATGTGATAGCTGTGGGCCAATCACAGCACACAATAGTAATCACAGCTGTTATGAATGTAACCCGTTCAAAACATTGCTGTTATAGTGACCATCACTGTAACAGCAATCTAAAGTGTTAAAATAAAATCGCTGCCCCCCCCCCCCTGAGTAGTGACACTGAACTCTCATGAAAGTATGTAAAAAAAAAAAAACAACAATGTTAAAAAAATAGTTTGTTTTTTTTTGTTTTTTAATTTACATACTGCCACTAGTCAATATCCCTGATCACACCAGTCATATGATGATGCTGTGCTGTGACAGTATGTAAAAAAAAAAAAAAAAAAGTATCTAATTTCTTAATTTTTCCAAAAAAGTTGTTACAAAAAGTTACAACTTCAAAATACTCAACATGCCTCTTACTAAATACCTTGGACTGTGTACTTTCTAAAAAAAGGGGTCATTTTGGGGGGTATTTGTACTGTCCTGATGTTTTGGGGACTCAAGAAATGAGATGGTCTATCAGTACATCAGGATTGATACATTTTTAGATCTAGTATATATACAATGGTTTGTACACTCTATAACTTTGACACAAACCAGACCAATTCATTTACACTTATTGGTTTTTTTTTTCCACCAAATACATGCTGCAGTATACAGTACATTTGGCTTACATTTATGAAGAAATTTGATTTTATTGGATATGTTCTATAACAGAGTAAATTTTTTTTTTTTCTAAATTTTCTATCTTTTTGTTTATATAGTAAAACATAAAAAAGGAGTAATTAAATGCCACTAAAATAAAGCTCTTTGTGTTTAAAAAAAAGATATACATTTACTTTAGGTACAGTGTTGCATGACCGTGCAATGACCAGTTAAAGTAGCGCAGTGCCGAAAAGCAAAAAAAAATGGCCTGGTTGTGACGTGGATAAAACCTTCCAGAGGTCAGGTGGTTATAAACTGCATCCCATGCCAGAACAATGGACATTAATATGATATTGCCCTCCTTCCTCTGCAGCCATAACAGCCTCCACTCTTCTGGGAAGGCTTTCCACAAGATTTGGAGTGTGTTTGTAGGAATTTGTGCCCATTTAGCCAAAAGCGCATTTGTAAGGTCAGTAAATTGCTCATGTTTGAAGTGCTTATGATTTCTGGAATTAGCACAAGGGCACCACTCACACCACATGGAAGGTCGAGAAGCTGTTTGGAGTGCTCCATACCCTCTTTAGTAGGGGGTGATGTTGGATGAGTAGATCTGATTGACAGTCAACCTTCTAATTCGCCCCAAAGGTATTCAGTAGAGTTGTGGTCAAGTCTCTGTGCAGGACACCCAAGTTCCTCCACACCAAGCTGCTCATGCCATGTCTCCATATGGTGCTGGTTTGTACGTATCGGCACAGTCATGCTGGAAAAGGAAACTTTCACAAACTGTCCATGTCTGAGCACGTTTCAACCCAAAAGTCCAGTTTGGTTGACTAATGCGATTTCACCATTACCATGCTTGGGCACTTGAGGATGTGGGCTTGGTTGGATTGGACTTGGTATGCATCTGTGTTATCACTAACTGTGTCTGAGCATGGAACTATCCTAGTTCACTGAGCATCCATTGAGCACGGAAGCAGGGATCATTGTGGTTTGGTTGGCAGGGGTGTTAAGAAGTAAGCATGCTCAGGCCTGGCACAATGTAAGCGTAGGACAGCAGGGGTGAGTAGGTAGCAGGTACAGTCATGTTCGGATACAGTGCAAGGCAACAAGGCTTAATGTGACTACGCCCTCAATGAGATCGGTTGATAAAGGCAGTGGAATAACGTCCTGGATGTCTCCAATTTACAAGCCGACCTCAATGCTCTGTCTAATTGGGCAACTAAGTGGCAAATGAGGTTTAATGTTGATAAATGTAAAGTTATGCACTTGGGGGCTAAGAGTATGCATGTATCATACATACTAGGGGGAGTACAACTGGGGGAATCAATGGTGGAGAAGGATCTGGGAGTTTTGGTAGATCATAAGCTCAATAATAACATGCAATGCCAAGCTGCGGTTTCCAAAGTGAGCACAGTCCTTTCTTGTATTAAGAGAGGACCCGAGAGAGATATCATTTTGCACCTGTACAAATCATTAGTAAGACCTCATCTGGAATATGCAGTTCAGTTTTGGGCACCAGTTCTCAAAGGGGATATCGGGGAACTGGAGAAAGTGCAGAGAAGGGCAACCGAACTGATAAGAGGCACGGAGGAGCTCATCTATGAGGAAAGATTAGAGGAACTGAATTTATTCTCTCTTGAGAGGAGATTAAGGGGGATATGATAACCATGTATAAATGTATAAGGGGTCCATATAGTGAACTTGGTGTTGCGTTATTCACTTTACGGTCAACACAGAGGACAAGGTGGCACTCTTTACGCCTAGAGGAAAAGAGATTTCATCTCCAAATACGGAAAGGTTTCTTCACAGTAAGAGCTGTGAAAATGTGGAATAGACTCCCTCCAGAGGTGGTTCTGGTCAGCTCAGATTGCTTTAAGGCAAGGCCTGGATTCTTTCCTAAATGCACACAATATAACTAGGTACTAACATTTATAGGTAAAGTTGATCCAGGGAATATCTGATTGCCTCTCGGGGGTCAGGAAGGAAATTTCCCCTGCTGTAGCCTGCTTTGCTGGGGTTTTTTTTCCTTCCTCTGGCTAAACTGTGGGTATAGGATTGGGTATATGGGATTGTTTGATATTATTTTTATTTATTTTTATGTTTCGACTTGTCTTTTTTCAACCTGACTAACTACGTAACTATGTATCAAGGTCACCCCATTAACGATCTTCTGCTTTTTTCTTACCAGGTGCTTTTCTCATCCCATATTTCATCTTCCTGTTCGGGGGCGGTTTACCTGTGTTCTTCCTGGAGGTAGTTCTGGGGCAGTTCACATCTGAAGGTGGTATCACCTGCTGGGAGAAGATCTGCCCCATCTTTACCGGTAATGACCTCTTCAGCACTGATTCTGCTCTTCACTGTATTCCTCTTTGTATTGAAGGAAACTGTAACCTCAATTTTCTTAAAAAAAAAATATCTCTATCTCTCTCACAAAAGTGAGTATACCCCTCACATTTGTGTAAATATTTTATTACATCTTTTCATGTGACAACACTGAAGAAATGACACTTTGACACTTTGCTACAATGTAAAGTAGTGAGTGTACAGCTTGTATAACAGTGTAAATTTGCTGTCCCCTCAAAATAACTCAACACACAGCCATTAATGTCTAAACCGCTGGCAACAAAAGTGAGTACACCCCTAAGTGAAAATGTCCAAATTGGGCCCAATTAGCCATTTTCCCTCTTCCAGTGTCATGTGACTCATTAGCGTTACGAGGTCTCAGGTGTGTTAAATTTGGTGTTATCGCTCTCACTCTCTCTTTCTGGTCACTGGAAGTTCAACATGGCACCTCATGGCAAAGAACTCTCTGAGGATCTAAAAAAAACAAAAATGATCGCTCTACATATAGATGGCCTAGGCTATAAGATGGCCAAGACCATACAGCTGTTTGACAGGACAGGTTCCACTCAGAACAGACCTCGCCATGGTCGACCAAAGAAGTTGAGGTCACGTGCTCAGAGTCATATCCAGAGGTTGTCTTTGGGAAATAGACGTATGAGTGCTGCCAGCATTGCTGCAGAGGTTGTAGGGGTGGGAGGTCAGCCTGTCAGTGCTCAGACTATATGCCGCACACTGCATCAAATTGGTCTGCATAGCTGTCGTCCCAGAAGGAAGCCTCTTCTAAAGATGATGCACAAGAGAGCCTGCAAACCGTTTGCTGAAGACAGGCAGACTAAGCACATGAACCATGTCCTGTGGTCTGATGAGACCAAGATAAACTTATTTGGTTCAGATGGTGACAAGCGTGTGTGGCAGCAACCAGGTGAGGAGTACAAAGACAAGTGTGTCTTGTCTACAGTCAAGCATGGTGGTGGGAGTGTCATGGTCTGGGGCTGCATGAGTGCTGCCGGCACTGGGGAGCTACAGATCATTGAGGGAACCATGAATGCCAACATGTACTGTGACATACTGAAGCAGAGCATGATCCCCTCCCTTCGGAGACTGGGCCGCAGGGCAGTATTCCAATATAATGACCCCAAACACACCTCCAAGACGACCACTGCCTTGCTAAAGAAGCTGAGGGTAAAGGGGATGGACTGGCCAAGCATGTCTCCAGACCTAAACCCTATTGATCATCTGTGGGGCATCCTCAAATGGAAGATGGAGGAGCGCAAGGTCTTGAACATCCACCAGCTCCGTGATGTCCTCATGGAGGAGTGGAAGAGGACTTCAGTGGCAACCTGTGAAGCTCTGGTGAATTCCATGCCCAAGAGGGTTAAGGCAGTGCTGGAAAATAATGGTGGCCACACAAAATATTGACACTTTGGCCACATTTGGAGATTTTCACTTAGGGGTGTACTCACTTTTGTTGCCAGCGGTTTAGACATTAATGGCTGTGTGTTTGAGTTATTTTGAGGGGACAGCAAATGTACACTGTTATACAAGCTGTACACTCACTACTTTACATTGTAGCAAAGTGTCATTTCTTCAGTGTTGTCACATGAAAAGATAGAATAAAAAATTTACAAAAATGTGAGGGGTTTATCTCACACTTGTGAGATATTGTGTTTCATTTATTTTTATATTGTGTGTGTGTGTAAGAGATCAACTTGATATACAACAATTTTATCAATGTTTCATGTTTTAAAATGTTTACTTTTCATTGTTTGTTTTTTTTTTTCTAATGAACGAAGCAATATAAAAAGTAATGGATAATTTGTGCAAGTCCAATGATCGAACAATCCATTACTAAAGGTACACATTGTAGATCAGGGTTTCTCAACTGGGTTCCTCAAGAGGTTGCTAGGAGTTCCTCGAGCAATTTCTGCCTCTCAGATAAGTTCCCACTGGCACCATTGATATTTTTAGCTATTGTGTAAGAGGATAATTCTTCTCACTGACCATCACACTAATGTATCATGAGCTGTAGATATAGTACTTTTAAACAGAGGTTCCCTGAGACCAGAAAGTTCAAGGTTCCCTCTGTGTTGAAAAGGGTAAGAGGCTGTTTAAACGAAGTGTAGAGCAGTGCATACATAAGGGTTCCGTAAATAGTAACTAAACATTGAAGATTGTTTGGTGTCTCAGCGAGCTATAGCCTGGGTCCTATCAGTGTGGGTAGATATGTGGGAGGGCTGTGAAAGAAACTGTTAGGAGAATACCTGTAGTGAGTGGAGACCAATGACCAAAAACGTCAGGCTAAGCACAGTTCTCCGTTCTTAAGAGATTGAATTGTCTGAACCCCTAGACCGATGATTGGTGTCCGGAGTCACAAGCCAAGGTCGGTGCAGGAGAAGAGTTTTTTTCTAGTTGGTGGTCACAAGCTAAGGTCAATTCCAAGTAGCAATAGAGGTAGCTTGAGGCAAAAACGACATACAGTGGGGGACAAAAAGCAAGATTGACACTGTTTGCACATTAGCGCCTAATCGTACCCTCCAAATTAACCTCCAGTTATGATTAAGCGCTAATGCAGGAAACTCGTCAACCTTGCTTTTTGTCCCCCACTGTATATCATTTTTGCCTTATGGATTTTACCATGCATGAATAAAGTGGATCAAGTTGGAATGCGGCCATCCAGGATTTCTTTCTTGCCTACTGAATTTAGTTGAACTTGTCCATTTTGCCTTCCTGAAGGGCAGATAAGTAAGTTTTCAAAAAACATTTTCTGTCTAACAATTTTTTTAACTCTGTAAAGGGTATTATGTTTTTTTTCCTGCTTTCACAATGGTTCTTTTGACATCTGTGAAAATGTCAAACTTAGATTGGTCCCTGTTGTTGTATTTGGCAAATTTTTCCAAGAGATGAGCTTCTCCTAATATTCGTGTTTTCAAACTGTAATTTCTATATGTAGTTCATATTTTTATATGTACACAGGGGAGTTGGGAGGGGAGCCTTATTTGCTCATTCATATATGCCGGTTCTACATCCTATTTCTACATATATGCCGGTTCTACATCCTATTTTGTAGTTCTGCCCAATGGATGTGCCTTGGGTATCCTGCAACTCTGCCAGATAAGAACTGCCTGAATTATAGAGACTCTACAGTCTATAACAGCCATTCTCTGCCAGGGTTCTGTGAAAACCCTAGGGTTCCTCCAGAGGTTGCTGGGGGTTCCTTGAGCTGTGGCTAACTGACCTCCCATTTGATGGTTTCTTTATAGATCCAGGTCCATTACCTCTTGGCAGATCCAGTAGCATAGCATCAATCCAATGATCTTTAACGCTGTCAGTAATGGTGGCATTCTAACCACCTCTGTAAGGGCACGTTCATACTGCCAGTGCCTGGGCATCGGCGGTAAAGCGCCAATATTTTTAGCGGCACTTTACCGTTTTAATGGCGCTATCGGCCGAGAAAGGGTTAAACGCCCGCAAAATGCTGCTGCAGCGTCGCTTTGCTGGCGGTTCGGCGGCACTGCCCATTAATTTCAATGGGCAGTAGCGCTGCAAAAAAGCTGCTTGCAGGACTTTTTGTGATGCACAGCGCACACTGGAATTGCAGCTGAGGCTTTTTACAGGCGCTATTTTTAACGCTAAAGCGCCTGAAAAACGCCTTCAGAGCGATAGGGGTCTAAGGGGGGCATTCTTTCCACTGACTACCGATGTATGGGACATTTTCCTGATTACTCCTGATGGACTAATCCCAAGGGTTCCTTGAGACATGAAAATCACTGGAAGGGGGTAAAAAGCTTGAGAAAGACTGGTCTGTAATAACAGAAAACACCCACAATGCTCCTGATAGCCGGTGACCATGTGGTCAAGGCCGCTTAAGCTATATGACAAATAATGGAGCTAGGGAACAGTGTTTTTTTTAATAAAATTAACACAGCTTTGTCATGCTTTAAAAAATTCTATTTTAGTCTACTAAAATATGACTAAAACTAAACTGGCATTTTAGATAAGACTATGGCTAAAACTCAATAGAAATTTGACGTCAAAATTAACCCTGCAAGAAAGATCATCTTCTTTACTGAAAATAATATAATAGTAAAGTGACATAGCAATGCGGCTCTGTTGATTTCCTGTAACGTGTGAAATTTACCCACTTGCTGTCCACAATACGTTATACGTTGCGGCTTTGGAGGGATTTACTGAGGTTATGGCTGAAGCGATCGGCCATAACGCTGGTATTTTTTTAATTTTATTTTTCAGCTGGCGATTGGCTTTCTAATGAAAGTGGCCCAAGCAGCTAATTAGCTGCTGGATCGCTTTCAGAAGCAGCGGGAGGGATCGAACCCGCCCCTCCTGCTGCTTGCTAGTGTTTCTCGGGCTTACTGCTTTTACTGGTGAGCCTGGGAAACAATCCAACAGGTCGCGTAGCTGGCCATGAAGGTGAACAGAGACCTGATTGCCTCTATGATCTTGGAGGACCAGAGCGATATCACCTCCAGTCTATGGTGGATGTAAACGATTAATTAAAACAAAAACAAAAAAAAAAATATATATATATATATATATATATATATATATATATATATATATATATATAATTTATATATTTATATTTTATATATTTATATTTTATATATTTATATTTTATATATTTATATTTTAGATTAGTTTATATTTTTATATTTTAGATTCGTTTATATTTATATTTTAGATTCGTTTATATTTTTATATTTTAGATTCGTTTATATTTTTATATTTTAGATTCGTTTATATTTTTATATTTTAGATTCGTTTATATTTATATTTATATTTTAGATTAGATTCGTTTATATTTATATTTTAGATTAGATTAGTTTATATTTATATTTTAGATTAGATTAGTTTATATTTATATTTATATTTTAGATTAGTTTATATTTATATTTATATTTTAGATTAGTTTATATTTATATTTATATTTATATTTTAGATTAGATTCGTTTATATTTATATTTATATTTTAGATTAGATTAGTTTATATTTATATTTTAGATTAGATTAGTTTATATTTATATTTATATTTTAGATTAGTTTATATTTATATTTATATTTTAGATTAGTTTATATTTATATTTATATTTTAGATTAGATTAGTTTATATTTATATTTAGCAAAAAATACAGATTTTTACTGGTAAACAAAGTGCCCAGAAAGGCCTGGTCTTCAAGTGGTGGACAGGTTCAGTCTAAAGGGCTCTTCTGCTTTAGGTTTAACCGGTCTGCTCTGAGAACACCATTTCATGTCCTGCCCAAATCCTTGAGGTCAGAATTTTGGAACTTTTTCCGTCTGTACTTTCCAGATGGTGACGGTTATAAAAACTAATCAAGGGCAAGAAAAGTATGTCAGGCAGACAGATGGAGAGCACACGATGGCTTGTCACCACTTCAGTGCGGGTGAGGACAGCGCCGTAGAGGGCAGCGGGGGTCGCACAGAGAGCAACGGACAGAAGTCCAGTTGCCTCGAGCAATCTATCGGTCGTCGTCTTTAGCGATCCGACAGTTCTGAGCTGGTTAGGGGGGGGGGGGGGGGGACAGATGTTAGTTCATTTCACACATCATCAGTGCAAGTTATAATTTTCGCCCGTGGATATTTTATAGAGTTATGTAGAGGAATAAAAGTTACCAGGAAAGTCACAGATCTCTGAACACAGCAGTTCCCGGGAATGCACTCCTCAGCTCCAGTCTGGTTGCACTGAGTTCAGATCTTAATAGAAGGGCGGACTTTAGCTTTGCTCACTTGCCAAAGCCCATGTTGGACTAGTTTAAAACTGCAGCCAGCGCTCCTGTTATGTTCTATATTCGGCGCTCCCAGACTGGAGCCAGAGAGTGATTTTTAGGAAAGATTATTTGAAAGCACAAGATGCTGTTGCTAATCTCTGCTGAAATGTATCATCTGCCTGTTTTTCTGGCCTCCATATTTTGAGCTACTGACCTGAAACAGACATTCAACAACTAAAGTCATAGTGAAAAACAAACTCATGATCTGCATGCTGATTCCAGGTCAGTGACTCAAAGAGCTGAAGCCAATGGATCAGCATGACAGCCAGGCAGCTAGCATTTTAGGAGCCATCTCCATGAATACATTTCTGACATGTCACAATATGCAGCAAGAGTATCACCTTTTTATCATTAAAAAGTCACCCTTGAGCTCCGGTCCAGGGACTTTGCCTAGGCTCAGATTTCATCAGCTTGTTGCAGACCAGAGGAAGCATTTCCTCAGTCTCCTCTCCCCAAGTGATCAGACTACAACATATCTTTGTACCAAGTCATAAGGTGAGGGGCTGCAGCAGGGGCCGATATGTGTAAGACATTTTCTGTCAGGATCTACATCTTTGTGGAAAAGAAAAAAAACTGCGCTATTAAGAACAAAGTAAATACCAAGCTGCAACTTAAGATGATATACAACCCCAGTGAAACATATAAAAAAAGAGGAAGCTGCGCTGAAAATTAATTGCAAATGACCTATAAAAAGAACACACTGAATATGTGTGTCACAAACACAGTGACAGATGTGGAATGTGTATGTATGTAAAAAAAAAGTCCGCTTTTCATCAAACTTCAAACCTTGTCGATAAGTAATATACAAATTTTAAACGTGACCCATGTAAAAATTGAAACAAATGTTTTAAAAAAGCAGTCTATAACGTGAATAGTAAAATCGATGAAACGTAGCAACACCCAGTGACAAATCTTCAGGAAACAGAGACTGTGACTGTCAGAGACTGTGAATCCACCACCACCACACAGAATAAAGGCTTACCAGCTATACAAGCTAGATTAGCTTGTCACCCAACTTGGGTACTACGATCTCCCAGTGTTGATAGGGGCCTGTAGATGGAGCGTTCCTCGAATCCCAGCCGGAGAGGATACCGGTTCACATGTATCGGTGCTAGCTAACACTCGCCACTGAGGGGCTTGCTGTTAAACCCAGGATGGGAGCACTGTCTCAATGGAGATGTGTGGCCTGGGAAGAAAAAACAAAAACTCGACATCGGTAAAACCAGAGGGTTTAATAAAGTTTAAAAAAAAGATTGGTCAGCACATAGGACTCAAACGTATGCTAAAGAAAGCCGGCCGGCAATTAAACACGGATAAAAAAACACACATGCCCGTGCAAAGCGGGACGTGACAGAGGCACGGTGACGTCAGTACGTCGCTCACCCTACGCGTTTTGTTACCACAAAGGACGTCTCTACGGGGCACAGTGATGACGTCCTTTGTAGTGACGAAATGCGTAGGGTGAGCAACATGCTGACCTCACTGCGCCTGTCTTGTCCCACTTTGCACAGGCGTGGTTTTTTTTTTGTTTTTTTGTTTAATCTGTGTTTAATTGCCGGCCGGCTTTCTTTTCATATTATTGAGTCCTATGTGCTGACCAATCTTTTAACTTTAATAAACCCTCTGGTTTTACCGATGGCAAGTTTTTTTTTTTTTTTGTTTTTTTCTTCCCAGGCTGCACATCTCCATTGAGACCGTGTTCCCATCCTGGGTTTGACAGCAAGCCCCTCAGTGGCGAGTGTTGGCTAGCACCGATGCATGTGAGCCGGTATCATCTCCAGCTGGGATTTAAGGAACGCTCCATCTACAGGCCCCTATCAACACTGGGAGATCGTAGTACCCAAGTTGGTTGACAAGCTAATCTAGCTTGTATAGCTGGTAAGCCTTTATTCTGTGTGGTGGTGGATTCACAGTCTCTACATCTTTGTGCCATCTCTGAGTCGGCATCTCAGTCCAGCAAGTAGACGGTGACCCTAGATAATACCTGAACAAAGATGGTGCTGTCCTTTTGAAGAGAAAAGAAGGCATTGCCAGGGGGAATACTGTGGGCTGACACTTTTTTTTTAAAGTAGAACTAAAAGCAAAGCCTTTTTAATGTTGGATAAATGAGGAAGGGTTATAACCCCTGTCAGATTATTATTTATTTATTTTTTTTTTGCTATCTGTGTCCCCATTGGGGAGATTCCTTTTCACTTCCTGTCCCATAGCCAAAATTGGAAGTGGGAGTAAATTCCTCCAAAGTGAGAGAATCCCTGTTTGTCACCAGAACAAGTGTTCCTTTTGGAGCATTTCCCCTTTTATCCCTGTTCTGGTGAACAAAATTTGGGATTTTCTTTCACTTCCATTCTCGGAGATGTGATAATAACAGTCACCAGGGCAAATAGAGAAGGTGAAACCAGAGCTTTCCCTGCGTTGCCAAAACAGTCACTGGCTAAGGTTAGCAGACAGGTGGCACGTTCCTTTCTTTCCTTTCCATCCTTCCATCCTTTTTCTCTTTGCTTTCCTTTCCTTTGTTTTCCTTTTTCACTCCTCTTGCCTTTCTTTCCTTTTCCTTTTCCTTTTCCTTTCCTTCCTTGATTCTCAAAATCTTATTGCCTCTTTTATTATGTTTTTCTGTATTACCAAATCAGGCTGTACACAGGAGTTTAGGTTTGATTTATCACCTCCGGTAATGTTATTTATACAGGACTGTTGGGTGAGGCGTTATGTAACCGGCCAGGACATGCACCCTTGTAGTACAGAAAAACCGGTGTAATATTACATCGTCTTCTCCCATGCCAGCACAACCATTACACGGAGGGGACCGGGTGTCCACAGCTGCTCCGTACACTTGGCGTTGAGCTAAGAAGGAACAAGAGCGCTGGCACAGTGAGAAGCACATCAGCTCTCACGTATCACTGCATGATTACAAAGGCCAGATGTACACAGCCCAGTATATGCCAGGCACGCGATCGATTCAAGCAAAGCACATACTAGTCGGGCCCTGTAATAATCTGAGTCTTAAGACCTTTGCCCATCTACAGACACTTTATGGTAAATGTTAGCCCTAACGAAGTCTCATTTAGTTTGCAAAAGCACGGTTGGAATTTTGGAAATTGGAATTTGCTTTATTATGAATGGAAGGCTTTTTGATTCCTTTGGTCCCTTCTCACCATAACCTGAAAGGTTTTACTGTCTTGTTGGGTCCCAAGACCTACTCCATAGAGTAGAGGAAGCCACCTGGACCTGGGGAGGGTACCCAGCTACCTCACATAATAAATGGCTAAGCCAACCAGATGGGGTGATTGGGTCAGGGCCCATTAGGATTTGTGAAGACAAGGGACGTGGAATCTGCAATTGCAGGTGTTGTAAGGGTTATTTTGTTTGCTCAACTGCAAACAAGTACTTCAAACCATCTAGATGGGCCCCTTTGAGGGTCTTGGAGTGGGTATCCTGAGAAAGCCACTTGGACCCAGGGAAGGTCCCCTTCTACCCGAGACTGCTTTTCCCATATAAAAAATGGCTAAGCCAACCAGATGGGATGATTGAGTAAGGGCTCATTAGGATTTGTTAAGCCATAGGGGAAATGGGATCTCCAATCGCAAGAGTTGGACAGGTACTTCAAACCATCCTGATAGCACCATTTTAGGGCCTAGTATTGGGTCTCTTGCGAGCGACCTCCAACATCCTGTGGGGAGATGAGAATATTTTCCACAAAGATGGGGTGGGGTGGGGTGAGATGGTTGTCCTCAAACATGAGTAAAGGATTAAAAACAGACCTTTTTAGGTATTCTCTGTCAAAAAGGAAATGGGAGAGGCAGGAGAGCTCTTATGGTGTAGTAAGTTGACAGTACTTTTACATTGTGGTTTTCTGGAAAACCAGAGGTGGCTAATTTCCATCACTGCAATGCACCATTTCCTAAGGAGGAGATGTGGTCCATTTCTACCTATGCCTGTTGTTTTTCATAATTTACTGAGACACGTTCCTGGGAGTTGTGGCCCCTGTTGTTGTTTTGTGGGTCCCGGATTGGTTGCCGGCTTTCAGGGGTCGGATCCACACATATTTGGAAAGCACATTTTAACAATATTTTTTATATCTGGCTAGTCTATTCTTATATTGCTCTACAATCCCCAACCAGTTCTCCTGAGGAAGTGGACCTCTTTATGCCTAGTCCAAATATTTTCCTGAAATACCTCCATTGTGGGCACTAGATAGCGCCAACAATCAGTGGAAATAAGCATATTGGACACATTACAGGGATTTTTTGATGGCTGTGCAAATAAATGCTGACACATCCACACAAATTATTTTATATTTTTTTAAATATAAAAAGGCCCTTTAGTATGATGTTCAGAAGAGTTTAGTGGTCTCCAACTGTGGCCCGGGCCTAAATGCAACCCTTTTCTTGCTTTTATCTGACCCTTAGGACACTGTTTCATCCACTGATACCAACAGTGGAGCATAATTCCTCCCACTGACACCGACAATGGGCCTCAATTTCTCCCAATGGCAACAACAATTGGGCCCAATGATGTCAATGATGGGGCACAATTCTTCCCAATGGCACCAATGATGGGCCACGTTTCCTCCCAATGACATCAACAATGGTGTAAAATTCTTCCCAATGACACCAACAATTGGGCCCAAGAAAACCAATGATGGGGTACAATTCCTACCAATAACCCCAAAAATGGGGCATTATTTTTTTTCTTACGAACGTTGGGACCTTTTCCAACCCAATGGCCACAGTCTGCCCCCCCCATAAAGTCTGAAGGACAGTAAACTGGCCTCTCGTTTAGAAAGTTTGGAGACCCTTATGTTAGATAACCAATGTGCCCACAAACAATAGCACTTTGTATTCTGAAGCCAGCCATCGATTTTTTTTTTTTCTGAAATGTAATGGTACAAAATTGCTTTTTAAGAGGTTGTTGGCTTTACTTTGTTTTATCCAATGCCTTGGGGACCATGTGAAAACTAAAACACAAAGTTGGCAGTTCTTTCAGGGATGCAGGTTTTCAAGCTGTCACTCACCGCAGCTGCTCTCCCCACTCCCAGTGGTTGGTAAAGAGTTTAGACAGAATGATGCAGCTGCTTTTGTTTTATGGATGTCATTCTGCTGAAACAGCTCACTGATCATGGCGTTATCACTCACATACCGGTACCAAGTGCATTTGTGGTCCTGGAATCACTTTGTTCACTTTAGCAAATCTGGTGCTGCAGGATAGAGGTGGACTGTTTCAATTTTGCAGCCAATACCAAAATCTATGGGTCACACGGCCCAGAATTCACCTTTTTTAGATCTTATTTTACCTGCTTTTGTCAGTTTGTATTGTTTGCTAACAAGAATGATCCATAAGAGTGTGGATGAAGCTGCGGCTAATAGTATTTTCTCTCCCCTTTTCCAGGAATCGGCTACGCCTCCATCGTCATTGTGTCCCTCCTGAACGTCTACTACATCGTCATCCTGGCCTGGGGGGTCTATTACTTATTCCAGTCCTTCCGGGGCCAGCTGCCGTGGGCTCTGTGCCACCAGGCGTGGAATACCGAGAACTGTGTGGAGGACACCTTCCGGAAGAACCGGACGCTATGGCTGGCGCTGAACTCCAGCAACTTCACCTCCCCCGTCACAGAGTTCTGGGAGTAAGATTTGTGACCCGTCTATGGTTCTGTGTGTATGGGGTGTAGGTGTGACATTGATTGTGTGTGTGGTGTTGGGGTTGCGTTGTGTTGCATTTAGACAGCATATTTATATGAATGTCAATGTACCACAACACACCAGAATTTGGACCTGCACAATTCTTTTGGATGCGGTGCACGACGCACCATGCTTTGCCACAGGGGGGGATTTGATTTAAATTAAGTCAATTTAAATCCCGATTTTCAATCCTGATTTAAATCTCTAGCAAAAAGGCTTAATTTAAATAATCATTTTTAAAGAGCACCTGTCATTTCTCTGTTCCACAGCGGCTCCTTTGACCCGCTGTTGGCTCTTCCTCTGACCCGCTGTTGGCTCTTCCTCTGACCCGCTGTTGGCTCTTCCTCTGACCCGCTGTTGGCTCTTCCTCTGACCCGCTGTTGGCTCTTCCTCTGACCCGCTGTTGGCTCACCGACCGTCCCATTCACTTTAATGGGACGGCTGGTGATGCGGCAGTGACACAACAAGATGAGGGACGTGTCTGCAGAAGGTGAGTAGATGTCAGGTAACAGACGCTGCCATGATGGATCTGAAATGACAGGTGCTCTTTAACCATTTCAGCCCCAGAAAGGATTTACCCCCTTCCTGACCAGGCCATTTTTTGCGATTCGGCACTGCGTCGCTTTAACTGACAATTGAGCAGTTGTGCGACGTACCCAAACAAAATTGATTTCCTCCCTTTTTTTTTTTTTTTTTTTCCCCCCACAAATAAGAGCTTTCTTTTAGCGGTATTTGATCACCTCTGCAGTTTTTATTTTTTGCGCTATAAACAAAAAATAGTGACAATTAAAAGAAAAAAATATTTTTTTTACTTTCTGCTATAATACATATCCAAAACAAAAATATAAAAAAACAAATTTATTCATCAGTTTAGGCCAATATGTATTAAAAATTGGAGAAATTACTGCGCTAAACCAAAATGTATCAAAAAAGCTGCTAACACTGAAACAAAGTCCAGACAAATGTGAAAAACAAAGTGTAGCACTAAATATGATATAACAGTAATAAACTGAAATAATAAATGTGTATAAGCATATAGGCAAGTTTAGTGAACGTGCAAAAGTCCAATGTTCACAGGTGTGAACAAAAAAGATTTTTGTGAGTTCAGATAAACAACATAAAAAACTACTGGAAAAACGTGTCCATCTAGTACATAACTTGTGAATCTTCAATGTAATTGGTGATGGTGCGAACAATATGTGACTAGCTGTGAAGCTGTAGAAGTAAAGGAATCCTCTATTAAGAGTATGGATGGGTACTCTTACCGGATACGGTGGACCCACTTACCGGCGGTAGTGGGTCAATCAGGCTTGTGTAGGCCGAATGCCTCAGGTTTAAGAGTTGTCGGGAAGGTTACTCCAAACGGGGTAGTTCCACTCCTCGACAGTGATGGTCCAACCAAAGTTCCTGGATTCAAATGGCTTTAAAAAAAAGAATGAAACCTCCACCCAATAGGGGAGCCGTCTAGAGCGTAGTGAGCCCGAAGTGTTTCGTCCCAACGGACTTCAACTGGGGCAACTGCGTCGGGCTCGCTACGCTTGCTCCCCTTATTGCTTTTTTTACTTTTAGAACTTGTGATCACTGGTATTTTTGTACTCCTCTACTATGATGTATTATACTTTTAAAATAAAACCTCTCCGTTTTTGACCTGCACCATATGGAGCCTCTCCATTTCTTCTTATCTTTACCCCGGTTCGATTGAGCCTACCTGTATACACCATCGACCCCCGAGACGGCTCCCCTATTGGGTGGAGGTTCCATCCTTTTTTTTTTTTTTTTTTTTTTTGAGAGCCATTTGAATCCAGGAACTTTGGTTGGACCATCACTGTCGAGGAGTGGAACTACCCCATTTGGAGTTTCCTTCTTCCTGCCAACACTTCTGTGAGGCTGCATATGTGCGTACGCCCAGGGGAAGTGGTCAGCCTTCCATTTTTACATTTCTTTATGGCTATGGGCCTATTGATTTGGCAATAATTTACTGCCTAACCAGTTCTTTACTGGGGCAGTTTTTTTTCTCTGTCAAACACATGTTTAAAATCTGCATTTTTGGCTAGAAAATGACTTAATAATAGGGTTGCACCGTCGCCGAGTATTTGCACGAGTACTCGTGCTAGAGCACATGCTCCGATGCCTGAAACTGATACCTTTTTTAGTTCAATTTGAGCCTATACAAAATGAACGGGCTCAAATCGCACTGAAAAGAATCGCATGCGATATGAACAGAAATGCAGTCCATGAACCCAGGTTTGTCATGGTGACTTCAGCCTGGGTTTACACAGGAGCGGTGCAGGAAAACACATGCAGTTCGGACAGGAATTGCACCGCATTCCTGTTCAAAACTGAATGCAATTCTTTGCAGTGCGATTTGAGCTCATTCGTTTTGTATGGGCTCAAATCACACCGCAATGGTATCGGTACTCAGTATCAGCAAGTACTTCACCGAAAGTATTGGTACTTGTCGGTAAAAAAAACCCAAAAAACGGTATCAGTGCAGCCCTCCCCAATACCCCACTGAATGGAGTGCCTGGCTCCATTTCACATGCAGCTATGGATGTGAAAAGGAGCCAGGCACTCCGTTTAGGGGGGTATTAGGGAGGGCTGCACTGATAGCATGAGTACCAATACCTTCGGTCAAGTACTTGCTGATACTGAGTACCGATACCATTGCGGTGCGATTTGAGCCCATACAAAACAAAATCTCCAATCAGCAGGAAGCCTGAGCTTTAGCGATTGCAGAGCTCATAGTTTTGACTATGGAGTGGAGTGTGGCTCCTCTGCAGAGAGACCACTGCCTCCAATCAAGGGTTCTTCTCCTTATCATGCAGGCAGGGGACAGGCTTTTTACTTCTGCTGCGGATGTTTTCTAAAGAAAGCCAGCTGTAAGACTTTGAACATATTTTTGTGTTTATCTGGAATGTATTAAGCTGATTTAAAGCGGAATTAAACGTGGATAAAACGCACACAAGCAGGGTTTTCACAATAGAGGAGACCCTAAGGGTCTCTTCTGTCATGAATGCTTGTTACAGCCTGTCATGGTAATGTACACTGAGCCACACATGTGCAGCTTTAAGTACATTTACAGCACCATCCTGTGGCTACCACGCGCATGTGCAGTGGTGACGTCATAATGGGCCGACTGTTTACGTTGGGAGGAGGACCAGGCGAAGATGGTAGTGCCCAGGACCAGCTGGAGCACTGACAACGAAGCTCTGGAGGGCTTCTTTTGACAGGTAAGTCTGCTGTAATGTGCTAATAGGCAGTGCATACTGGCACATTATGGCATAAACCAATGTTTCTCAACTCCAGTCCTCAAGTACCCCCAACAGGTCAGGTTTTCAGGTTCTCCATTATTTTGCGTGATTTGATCAGTTTCACTGCCTTAGTAATTACCACAGCCCCGTTTTATCCGAGGAAATCCTGAAAACATGACCTGTTGGGGGTACTGGAGGACTGGAGTTGCAAAACATTGGCATAAACCACCTGGAGGCTCATTAAAAAAAAAGTAAGATTCAGTTGGGCTTTATGGACCCTGAATTGTCCCTCTGTTAATGCTTTGGAGCAGATTGTGTTGAAGGGACTCTCCCACAGACACCCACTGAATTGCATTATATAAAGCTCTATAGATATTAATAAAAGCCAGCTGGATGCCATCTGGGTTTTTTTGGATGACTGGGGCGTCTGAGTCCTACAAGATAAGTGCTTTGGATCTAAAATAGATCTACAGAGTTTCACAGAGCTTTAAACCCATAATTCCTCTTCTCCAGACCTTTGAAAAGTGCGGAGTCCTAAAAGTGACTCAGCTTCACAAGAGTCACTTTAATTAAAATGTTACTGTAAGGCGAAGACGAGAACGGATTGGGATTAAAATTGAGTTCCCAACAGTTGTTGTATCAAGCGTGACTTGTGATGGCCGGGCGATGGCGAAAAGGTAACGCAGGTTTCCTGATTGGTTGGGATATGTGTGATTGCGCGCCAGTCCATTATAAGAGAGAGATTGGATTTAGCTGTAGGTGCACTTTATCCAGTCAGGTGACCACGTCTTGGTGGCTCCTGCAGGTTGATGAGCTGGCACAGACCTCATCTGCCTGTGGGCGCTTTAAAAGGAACCAGTCCACAGCTGGCATTTGTAAAAGCCTAAGACCCCTTTCACACTGGGGCCGCGTCAGCGCTAAAGCGCCGCTCATTTTAGCGATGCTTTTTGGCCACAGGCGGGGCGCATTTAACCCCAAAGAAGAGGTTAAAAAGGCCCCTGGTTGCGGCGCTTCCGAAGTGCTTTTCAGGCGCTCACAAACCGCCCCAAAGGTGCTGCTTGCAGGACTTTTTCTAACCTCCTGCAAGCGCACCGCCCCAGTGTGAAAAGACACACTGAAATAATTGGGAGGTGGTTTTCAGGCGCTATTTAGAGGCTATTACGCCTGAAAACCGCCTCAGTGTGGGTCTTAATTTCTACTTTTGTGTCGTTATAGTGCAACCTTTCAGAGATAGCTGTGTGTGCTGTTATTTTAATGGTATTCTCTCCCTGACCGCAGACATGTCAGGCTGTAAGGTTACCATAAAGCAGGGGTGCTCAACCTTTTGAAGAGCATTATAAACATTTTCTTACTTCAGCCGGTGAATGCTGGCGGGAGGGAGAGGAGGAGAAGCTGGCTTTCATCGGTTGCAGGAGGAAAATGGAGAGGATCGGTTCCTGTATATGCCGCCCTCAAACCCCTCCTGTCCAAGTGTAAAACAGAATGTGAAAGGGGGGCCGCATGGGTCCCCTGGAGCATGGGGCGGGGTCATCATTATGACCCCTGACGCTACACAAGTGGTTGGGGGGGGGGGAGGGGTAAAAGCACGTCTCAACTATGGCCGCAGATTGAGCACCCTTGCCATAGAGACTGTCCACTCACCTATCTGGGCTTAGGGCTTCTAACTGCCACCTGGCTGCTGGAGGAGGAGAAACAGGCAACTGATCAGCCTTTAGTTTACTTTGATGCACTACTGATAGAATAGTTATATCATAATTTTATTGAGTTTCTATGCTCAGTGACTCCATATAGGATGGCCTTTGCAGGGGCCTTGTAGTATGAATCTCAGTTTGACCCGTCTGCAAGTACGAGAATAAAAGTAATGAAAATTTTAAGTTGAAGTGATTGTTATTTTTATAGAAAAAAAAGTTATACTTGCCTGCCCTGTTGCAGTGGATTTGCACAGAGCAGCCCCGATCCTCCTCTTCTGTGCTTCTGGCCCCTCCCTCCTGTTCAGTGCCCCCCACAGCAAGCGGCTTGCTTTGTGGGGCACCCAAGCTTAATCACAGCTCCCTGTGTCCATGCAGACATGAAGCACCGACCCCGCCCCCCTCTTTCCCCTGATTGGCTAGCTGAATTTGGTTGACAGCAGCGGGAGCCAATGGTGCCACTGCTGTGTCTCAGCCAATCAGGAAGGAGAATCTCGGAAGGCTGAGACACTCGCGGACATCGCTGGACAGAGCAGGACCTCAGATGAGTATTAGAGGGGGCTGAAGGGGGCTGCTACACACAGACTTTTTATCTTAATGCAAAGAATGCATTAAGATAAAAAACCTTCTGCCTTTACAACCCCTTTAAAGTGGTATAAAACTCCTTGAAGAAAAAAAGTAAATAAATGTGGGCCCCTGGGGGTTTAAACCATAACTAGTGCATACTAGCACATTATGGCAGACTTCCCTTGAGATGGAGCCGTCCATCTGCTCACTGCTAACAGGGCTTCCATCTTCACCTGGTCTTCCTTCCAAGTTTTCGAGCTTCGGTCGTCTGACTGGCTAGGCTGCAATGACGTTGCCCCTGTAAGACGTCCGGTTGGACGAAACGTGTGTAGCAGTTTTGTCATCACGGCCACTTGAAGAGCTTAGATATGCTTTGTGAGTACCCATTTGGTTTTAATAATAAAGTCTGTTTTAACTCTACTTCACTATGGAATTTCCTTGCTTCTCCCTTGATATGTGGCTGTGGCGCTGGCTGAGGCATATTTTTGGGAAGCGATCCAGTGACCATATGAGGCAAAGAGTTGAGAGAGGCTTCAGGTGTAATCAAATGTGAGAAGGAAGGCTGGAGCTGAAGGTGGGAGCTGTCATTTAAAACGCTGTCCGACTTCTTGGTGGACTTGTAGGTTTCATCTTTATCTGGACTTACATTTTTAGATGTATAACCTGAATTGTGCAAGCGCAAATTTATGAGCACGTGGTTTATATGACATTATTTTTGGGACTATTGCTCTGAATTGATGGCATACTCGGTGTGCTGTCAATTCAGAGCGCAGTGCGCACACGCCGGCTGCTTCCAGTGTGAAGATCTCCTAAACATAGCAAGTTTAGGAGAAATTCACTGTACCAAAGGCATGGGCGTCCGCAGGTAGGGGCAAGGGAGGGGGGGTCAAGTGCCCACCCCTGGAATCGGGGATCAGCACATTCAGCACAGTGGCATTGCTATGGGGGGGTGGGCAGCCAGTGGGAAGACACCATCAAGGTGCTGTCAAGCCCCCCTCATCAGTGTAGTGTGGCTCCCCCCCCCCCCTCGGCTCCTGTCAGGGAGAAGAGACGGCGGCTCTCACGAGGTTCCCCATACAGCTCCCTGCCCCCTCCGTTCCTTCCCCATTGGCCATCACTGAGGGCCAATAAAAGGAGACTAGGAGAGGAGAGCATCATGGGACATGTAGTCCCAAAGATTGGCGGCTCCATTTTCCACAAGGAGTCTACAGCTCGATCAAGAGGGATATTGAAAGACTGCAGCCTGGAAAAAAGCTGAGGGAGTGAGTGCTACAGGACAAAGAGGCGTGTGCTGGGTGGAAGCTAGAGAGAGAGCCACGCTACCCGGCGCCACCGGAGAGCCACGCTACCCGGCGCCACCGGAGAGAGAGCCACGCTACCCGGCGCCACCGGAGAGAGAGCCACGCTACCCGGCGCCACCGGAGAGAGAGCCACGCTACCCGGCGCCACCGGAGAGAGAGCCACGCTACCCGGCGCCACCGGAGAGAGCCACACTGCCCAGCGCCACGAGAGAGAGAGAGAGACACACTGAGCCACTGCCAGGGTATAGACATGCTACACTACTGACCAGAATCGCCCCCGGGGAAACCAGAGTGAACGATCGTTCACCCGGAGGGATCACTGCTGTAGTTTTGCTGGGTCTGGTAAGAGCCTATTGGCCATTATCCATTACTTATCCTAGGGACTGTACTACGCCTGCTATCTCTGACCATGACAATGTGATAATGACATTGTCGAAAAGGGGTGGCGCATGGGTGACCCTAAAATGATGCCCCCCCCGAAAAAAGTTATGTGGACACCCTTGCCCACAGGTAAGCCTTCGTATACTGTTTTTATTTTATTTTAGAAAAAAGGGTTTACTCCTTATGAATAAAAGTGGGTTGTTGTAAGAAACCATCAGTGGTAGATGTATTGCCCCAACCCCTGGACATCTTGGTCTGTATATACACATCATGAAGAATGTAAACTTATTTTAAATACAACACAGATTATCATACAATATTAGACACATCTAGTTACCCGAATAAAATATTTTTCACTATAGTGGGCCTTTCATTTAGGAAATCGAACTGCTGCAGATTGGCAGCTGTTATGAAAGTATAATTATAGTGAATATTCAGGTTCTGTTATGTTCCAGTCCAAAAAAAGTGGCACAACGCCACGTTTTTGTGTTTTTCCTATTTATTAGTGTTTATTTTTAGGTCAATTTTCTTCGGAATGCTTCATCCTAATGCTTGGGAGATCTGAGGTTTTATAGCTTCTGTGGCGGTTGGCCAGATATTCTTGGCATTTGTCTGATCAGTCTTTTGCCAAAATTTTAGCTGTGGAATAAAACCCAAATACCGCGGTTCAGGGGTCAGAGCACATCTCTTAGGAAGCCAAAAAGTAACATTGCTTAATCCTCACAAAATGACTTGTGGATGTTTGACTTTGTTACCACACATGTTTATTATGATGTTCTGAGCGAATAATGTAACCACCATCATTCAGAGAGAGTAAAAGAGGCCCAAAGGGAGCACCTTGTGCTATAATTAAGAGGATTTTCCAATGCCTAGGAACTGGCCACATGATTAGGAATTCAAGTAATGGGGAAGCACTCACATTTTAGCAATAGATACTGTTCAGAGCACTTAAAGGATATGTACAGTATACCCTAACTAAGGGAGCTTAAATATTTTTAAACAAAGTTTTACTGTCCTCCAGACTTTAGGGGGGAAAGACTGTGGCCAGAGGGAGGAATAGTGCCCCATCGTTGGTGTCAGTGGGAGGAATAGTTCCCCATGGTCCCAAGAGTCCCACTCCTGAGTCCCGATGTTGACCGTCCAGAGCAGAGAGCACCCACTGAGTGTGTATATTAAAATTACAGACCTGAGGCCTCCTCCGAACACTGGCAGTGGCATCCAGAACACTGTGCTATACAGGCCATCCCTCAGACCACCATCCAGCACTGTGCAGCATTACAGGCCTCCTCTGACCACCGACATCCAGAGCACTGTGCAGCATTACAGGCCTCCTCTGACCACCGACATCCAGAGCACTGTGTATTACAGACCATCCCTCAGACCTGAGACCACCATCCAGAGCACTGTGCAGTATTACAGGCCTCCTCTGACCACCGACATCCAGAGCACTGTGCAGCATTACAGGCCTCATCTGACCACCGACATCCAGAGCACTGTGCATTACAGACCATCCCTCAGACCTGAGACCACCATCCAGCACTGTGCGCAGCATTACATGCCTCCTTAGACCACCGCCCAGAGCATTGTGCAGCATTACGGGCCTCCTCAGACTGTTCAGAGTGGCTGAATCTGTATCTGCGCGTTTGTTCAAACCTTAATACCATAAATAACATGATATTCGATTTTTTTTTTTTTACTCCAGGAGTATGAGTTTGGAAATTGTATAGAAATTCTTAAATAATGCATTACAATTTAACTAAACACATTAGATAAAAGTTGACTAAAATGATTTTATTCGACTAACGTACTGGATATTTTAGTCGGCTAAAATACGACTAAAACTAAAAGCATTGCAGATGATTAAAATGGAACTAAAACTAAAATGGCATTTTAGTCAAAAGACTATAACTAAATCAAAATTCAGGGCCAAAATTAACATTGTATAGGACTTCTGCTGACAATTGCAACAGTGTGGTGAAGTGGGTATGGGTACATACTGGACACACCATTTGTAACTATAAAATATTTTGGAACCCTAGTTCTAGTGTAGATGTATTCTCTAGCACAGCATTTTGTATAGGTGAGATACACTCGTATTTTGATCAACTTTTTCTTTCCATCTGCAGGCGCAAAGTTCTTACTTTATCAAAGGGAATAGATGACGTTGGGGTGGTGAAGTGGGACCTGGCACTGTGTTTGCTCCTCACCTGGGTCATCTGCTTCTTCTGTATCTGGAAGGGCGTCCATTCTACAGGCAAGGTAAGAGGGACCCCAAGACGGGTAATCTTCAGCAATAAGAGATTGACAGATATATAAATGCTTAACTAAGTATTTTTAAAGAGTAACTCCACTTTTGTTAGAGAAAAAAATTCCCTCTGGGTGATCAATGTACATTGCAGGGAAATGGTAGCCTTTAGTTCCATATGGGAGCCTCAGTGGTGCTGGGTAACGGCTGCCATGACAGGTACCTTTTTTAATGCATCTCTGGAATCTCGTAGACAATGTTGTCCTCTGTTTCCGCTCTAGGTGGTGTATTTCACAGCCACCTTCCCATTCATCATGCTGCTTGTGTTACTGATCCGTGGGGTCACCTTACCTGGAGCCGCAGAAGGGATCAAATTCTACCTGTACCCGGACATCACCCGACTGAGTGATCCGCAGGTGAAAACAACCTTTCGATGTGTCCATTGTTTAGTGTCCCCTTAAGGTAGCTTACAGTCAACATACATCTCAAATAGTTTATGTAAATCAGGGGTCCCTGAGTTTAGTTGGTGTTTTTTCTAGGAGGTTTCAGAAGTTTGATTTAAGCTTAATGAAGGGTTTTGTTAATGCTAGAGGATACAAAGAAGTTTTAGACAATTGTGCACTTCCGACCTTAATGCCCCGTACACACGATCGGATTTTCCAGCAACAAATGTTGGATGTGAGCTTGTTGGCTGAAAGTCCAACCGTGTGTATGCTCCATTAGACTTTCCGCCAACAAATGTTTGATAGCAGGTTCTCAAATTTTCTGCCAACAAAACTTTGTTGTGAATTTCCGATCGTGTGTGCAGAAGTCCGACGCACAAAAGTTCACGCGTTCTCGATATCAAGCAGAAGGAGCCGCACTGGCTATTGAACTTCCTTTTTCTCGGCTCGTCGTACGTCACCACGTTCCCACGTTCGTAATTGTTGGCCAACGTTTGTGTGACCGTGTGTATGCAAGACCAGTTTGAGCCAACATCCTTCGAACAAAAATCCACGGTTTTGTTGGCGGAAAGTCCGATCGTGTGTACGGGGCATAACCGTTTGGGGAAGAACCTTTTCTGTTTCAGCATGACTGTGCTCCTGGGCACAAAGCCCAGCTGCATAACGGTTTGACCAGTCTGGTGTGGAGGAACTCAAGTAAACCCACATAGAGTCCTGGCCATCTGAATAGGCACCTTTTTGGGATGAGTTGAAAAGTTGATTGCAAGCCAGGACTTCTCCTATAACCTCAGTACCTGGCCTCAGAAATGCACTTTTGGCTAAATGGTCACACATTGCCACAGAGACACAAAATCTTGTAGAGGGTCTTTCCAGAAAAGTAAAGGTCATTAAAGACACTAAGGTAGGGGGACCTACTGCATATTATTGCCCATGATTTTTTTTAATGGATGTCCAACAAGCTCACATTAGGTGTGATGGTCAGTTGTCCACAAAACTTGGTATTCGTACAGGTCACGTGTTGCTTCTCACCCCACCTCTTGTCTTTTATCCCCACAAGGTCTGGATTGACGCTGGCACCCAGATCTTCTTCTCCTACGCCATCTGCCTGGGAGCCATGACGTCCTTGGGGAGCTACAACAAGTACAAGTACAACTGCTATAGGCAAGTCGTCGGTCAGCGGGGGTGGGAGGTGTGCGGGGGTTCCAGGTTTTGGTCATTAACACTGCTCCGTGACATGTGTGTGACATAGGGACTGTATGCTGCTGGGATGCCTCAACAGTGGTACCAGTTTTGTGTCTGGCTTCGCAATTTTTTCCGTCCTGGGCTTCATGGCACAAGAGCAAGGGGTGGACATTGCAGATGTGGCAGAGTCAGGTACTGTATGACAATACAACGGTGAGGCGGTCACATAGAGATGCAGCTCTCCTCTGTGTAGGAGCAGTCCTTTTTGAGAGTTGTACATTTTCCATCATACACCGGGTCCAATTTAAAATGAATGGAAGCAGCTAATGGCCCAGAATCTTTAGGCTGCAATATCGGCAATACTACAGAAGGCATGCTAAAACAACCATAATCTGCACTTTAGTAATGCTTAAACTAACTACAATATGCTTTAACTTTTATTGCATCTTGAAGAATCAGGGCTTATTTGTCTGTGTTGACTACAGTAACCAGCCAGAAGCCAAGTGGCATTTTGCTAAAGGTTAAGACTCTCTCTAAAACGAATACTTGGCTGTTAGAGGCAATGCAGACATTTTTGCTGCCTCCATTTCTTATAAATTGTCCCTCTAATGGAAGAAGAATAGAAGAACCATTCCCATAGTCCTGAGATTGATCTTCAAAAAAATAACATCATAGTTTCACATTAATTTATGAAAACCAGAGCCAAGGAACAGTCGACTATTACTATGGAAGCATCCCAGACAAATTCTCAGACAATCCATGTTACGACATTGCAACCAGTCACTGGAGAACTGTCCGGTTGTCGTGAGAACATCCTCCTGGATGGTATTTTTGCTGCCCGTGACAACCAATCAGGTTTTAGTATTCTTTCTGCAACGTTAGGAAAATGGCGGCTGGGATCAGATTGGTTGCCACTAGGGGGCCCTAGCCGTGTTTCCTTTGTTCAGGCTTTCATGAAGATGTTCCTGTGTGTTTTATATAGAATAAGAGTAGTGCCATTATGGAAACCCAAAGGCTCAGGGTCACCCAAAACAGTTGCTCAGTTTTTTGGCTTGATGCTGGCAGTTTGAATCGCATGCTGGCTCCTAGTATCCCTTTGGGGACTCTACACCAGATTCCCCAGTTCTCTCCAATCGTCCTACACATTATATAGCTAGATGATTTGGATCCACTGATAGATTCTCTAGAACAGTGATGGCGAACCTTGGCACCCCAGATGTTTTAGAGCTACATTTTCCATGGTGCTCAACTTCACTGCAGAGTGCATGAGCATCGTGGGAAATGTAGTTCCAAAACATAGTTGCATAGTTTTAAAAGTTGAAAAAAGACACAAGTCCATCTAGTTCAACCATAAAAAATAAATAACATCTGGGGGGCCAAGGTTTCACCATCCCTGCTCTAAAATGTCCACACTGGAGTCTGTGGCGGATGTTTGAGGCTGGAAATGCACCTCCACGTTGCATTGATGGTGTGGTACACACATTTTTACAGCACATTTCTGCAGTGCACATCATAACAAGGTAACACTACATGGAGTACATTGAGAGCCCACAGTCTAGGATTGCTGCCCGGTTGGTAAAAATGGAATTTGATGCACGTTCCCATCTGTAATCCCCGTTTGAGCATCTGGTTCCCCACTATCACAGAGTATACAGAGAACCCACCACCAGTCTAGGGCTTTGCTGCTTGGTTGGTAAAAAATGGGATTTGATGCAAGTTCCCATCTGTAATCACCCTTTGGCCATCTGGTTTCCCACTGTCGACTCTTCTTTGAAAGGATTGATATTTTCCTCCCGTAATTGACCATACTCAGGAGACAATTGTGCCCCGGTATGGTGGATTATCGTCAGATCAGGAGAGAGTTGTAGATGTCCCCCGGCTTAAAGACCTTGGATAATGCTGTAATGCCAGAGGTTTCATTTATGAAAAGTCACAAATGGACTATGCAAAGTGCCAAAGGTCCATCGGGAATCATTTCTGCCCTTTTTATCTGAGAATCCTGCTACCTCCTCTGTCATAGGTGTGCGCAGCCTATTGCATTAGAATGTGCACCCCAAAGCTCAAACACGCATGCCTTTCTCAGCAGCTTCAGCTGCAAGGGGCAGTGAATGAATGGGAAGATCTCTGTGCTGAGTGGCTTCCTCTTCATTCACAAACGGAAGTGTAGTAAACAGTTTACTATGCTTCAGCTATGAATGGACACAGCGAGCGAGTGTGTTCATTTAGAGAAGGAAGGGGTTGGTAAATTAAATATTTACTAGTCATTTCCCCTGCCCTCCATCCTGAAACATCCCCTGCAACACCCAGCGGGAGAGAAGTGAGGAGAAGGGAAGCCAGCAGCAACCCGGGCAGTGGGGGGAATCGGCACCGCATATAGGGTTTAGGGTCTGCCCAGGCACAACTGGCACACCCTAATCCGCACGCCTATGTCCTCTCTGTGTATATATATATATATATATACACAGTGGACAAAAGGGTCGTCGCACAGCACAGAACCATTTGACAGGATGCTGCAATCATAACTGCAAGCTCTTTAACAAGCCTGCCATGTATGGCTGCAACCCGCTTCTGTAAAAAACAAATTTAAATGTAAATTTGCCCAGATTTCTGCACAGCATTGGCTGTTTTCATGATTTCTACCTGTTGCCAGTTTGCTAAATTCAATTTGCTGTTGAGATTTGTGAATACGATATTGTACAGGATGGCGAAACCGACCAGAACATATAATCAATAATCAATCATTATTTCTGGAACATGTTGGACAGACTTTAGTATATGGATCTTTGAAATACAAGTGTGTATTTTTGGGCTGTTTTGTAATTCATGTATATATAAAATCCCATAAACATTCGATGCCAGGAACATTTAAGGGCCTATTTGCATTTCAAGTACAAATCCCATTCTTAATGGGGCTGGTTCACATCTATATGCTGAAGTTCAGTGTGAAAAGGTAAAGGGAACTATATGGTCCCATTTTATACCTACATACAATGGACAGCGTGAATCCAGCCCGACCGCTTTGAAGGATGCAAGGTGGGAAATATTCCAGCTGTGGCCCATTGTTTTAATAACCGATGTCATATAGTGTATCCCAGGTCAACGGAAAGTTTAGGTGAGCTAAAAAGTAACAAAAGTATTGTTTTGTCTTTTTGTTTCTCTGTATAACTGCAAAAAAAAAAAACAAATTCAATAACAAATTGCCCAATGCAAAAAAAAAAATAATATAAAATAATTGACCGTGACCAGAACAGAAAAAGCAGAATTCCTTTCTAGACCATTATACATTTTCTGTAGGCCTTTTTGAGTATAGGGACATAAGGCTACAACGAACTTCCGTCCCCGACACTTGCCACCAAGGTCCCTGGCAGAAGCAGCTTTGTCTAACTTCAGATCCTCATGCTAGTTCCGGGGCAGTGACTTGTCTTTGGAGCAAAGCCCAGTAGATTCAGCGTCTCTGCCCCGGAGCTCGTGTGCAGCGCAGGCACTGGAGGATTGTCGCACTTGTTGGAGGCCACAGGCGGGAATTGGCAGAAATTGAAAGGGTACCTGTCATGATGTTTAATTGTCATATTCATTCTGCTACAGTCCAAATCCTAGAAGCAATGCACACATCGAGGTTATAACCTTAATCACGGGTTCCCTTTTTATATGTAGATCTTTGGCCTTTTTTGGGATCAGGGAAAAGTGACAGTGTCGCCCTTCAGCAGCCTGCTAAAGTCCAGCTGCCATTTCTAGTGGAAACCACCAAATGAATCTGGATGCTGTAGGCGACAGTGCCAGTTTTCACTCTATTTCTATAGTTTCTAATGGAAATGGGTGAGGGGATTTTAGAGTAATACATTGATAAGGGAGAACAAAACCAAAAATTAGTTTGGCTTCCAATGGATGTGGAACTGCCCCTCCTAGTAAGCTGGAACATGTTCCACAGCCACTGGTGGGGCAAAACCGTTAGGTCCTGGTTGGGCAGGGTATCCACCATCACGGGCAGAGCTGTGCTAATTTCCTTGTCTCCCTCTCCCTCTCCCCTCCTCTGATATTTTTCTAGGTCCTGGCCTTGCATTCATCGCTTACCCCAAAGCCGTGTCTATGATGCCCCTGCCCTCCTTCTGGGCAATTCTCTTCTTCATTATGCTTCTGCTGCTTGGATTAGATAGCCAGGTAGGTTACACATCATATTATACCCTCTGCCGTGAATTATCAATATGCTAGGATTTGCCAGTGATCTCAGGGGATGGTATAAGTGAGTGAGGCTCCGGGGGGGGGGGGGGGGTTCTACTACGCGGTGCCTTTTAAAAAACAAAACTACCAAGCTCCCAATTCACAGTAGTGTCCTCCTCCCCCCACAGTGGTGTTCTGTACCCCCCAACGCAGTGTTTCCTGCCCCCTTCACATCCCCCCCACTAGTGTCCTGTGCCCCACTCTCCCCGCAGCCCTGTCCTGTAATCCCCCAATACCGTGTCCTCTGCCTCCTTCACCCCCCCCCCCCACTGTAGTGTCCTGTGCCCCCTTCACCCCACAGCCCTGTCCTGTACTCCCCTAATGCTGTCCTCTGCCCCCCCCCCCCCATTATAGGGTCCTGTACTGCCCTAATGCTGTGTCCTCTGCCTCCTTCACACCCCCCCCCCCCCCACTGTAGTATCCTGTGCCCCCCTTTCCCTACAGCCTGTACTCCCCTAATGCTGTGTCCTCTGCCTCCTTCACGCCCCCCTCCCCCCATTATAGTGTCCTCTGCCCCCCCCCCCCCATTGTAGTGTCCTCTGCCCCCTACAGTAGTGTTCTGTAACCCCCCAACGCAGTGTCCTTTGCCACCTTCACTTTACCCCCAATGTTGTTTCCCTACCCCTTCACATTACTCCCCCCCCCCCCCCCCACTGTAGTATACTACAGTGCTCCAAGCTGGATCAATGTAACTATGTAAAAATATCCATCCCTGGAATTCTTAAATTATTACTGGAACTTTCAATTAATTTACATGCCTTCATTGATACATTCCTGACAGTTTTTTTTTTTGTAAAACCGCTCCACCTTTCATCATTAAAAAAAAAAAAAAAAAAATCCCATCTTTGAGCTCCAGTCCAGTGGCTTCACCTAGGCTGAGATGATGTCATCAGTCTGCTGCAGGCAGGAGGAAGCATTTCCTCAGTCTCCTCTCCCCCAGTGATGAGACTTGTACATTTGTAACTTTGTAGCAAGTCGCAAGGTGAGAGGGTGCAGCAGGGGCTTATCTGTCTGAGACACTTTGTGAGCGAATAACTGCACAGGAACCAGGATTTTAAATGATTGTGTCATCTGAGCCAGCATCTCAGTCTGGGAAGTAGTTGCTGACCCTGGATGATGCCTGATCGATTGTATACTAAACCGATCATTTCTAAATAGCTATTATAATATGTTTCTATTAAATAATAAATGGTTTATGTATGTATGTATGTATACATGTTTGTCTTTACCAGTAAATGCCATTCTTTGTTCTTTCTTGTGACAGTTTGTTGAAGTTGAAGGACAGATCACCTCATTGGTTGATCTATACCCGTCCTTCCTACGGAAGGGTTACCGGCGAGAGATCTTCATCGCTATTGTGTGTTTCCTCAGCTATCTTCTGGGGTTGACTATGATCACAGAAGTAAGTCAATTGCAAGCTTTGTTGCCCATTTATTTCCTGTGGCTCCCTGATGATGTCTGAACTGTCCTCGGTAGAGGTCGACCCCAAATTGACCTTCGCTAAAATGCAGACCGCTAAATAGACTGCGCAAAACTAATTTTACCGATAGAAAATGTTGAAATCTTTTAAAGTTGGAGTAAAGTCACATTCGTGTTTTGTACATATAGGTGAGCCTATAATAAGGCTTACCTAATAGGTAGTGTAAAAAAATCTAAACGTGCGCCTTTTAGGAGATATTTACTGCACATGCAGCTGGTGACCTCACCGGTGCATGCACCCTGAAGGAACCGCATACCCGTGTCATTCTTTCAGAGTCCGGTGCTGTAAACGGTGGCTCCTGCGCACATGCGTGGGAGTGACATCACCACGGCTCCGACCACTCGCTCGCCCTGGAGTCCACGAACCCGGAAAAAAGACAGTGTAAACATGGAAACGCCTTTAACGGTGACGGCGCGCCGCTGGAGGGCTTCTTTCTAAGGCAAGTTTCACATAATGTGCTAGTATGCGATGCATACTAGCACATTATGATTTTAGCCTTGCAGGTTTAAAGAAAACAAAAAAAAACAGCGGTTTACTACCGTTTTAAAGGGAAAGCATGCCAACATGTCTCACCACAACCCATTACAACACCCCCCTCCCCTTCTATCTGCAATGCATTGTGAATGGCACCCCAACGTGTTGTAAAGTAGAGCACGATGCAGTACAGTACACCACACAACTAACCATGCTTTTGGGGGGATGTTGCGTTTCTAAAAAGGGTCATGTATGTTTTTTTTTTTTTTTTTCTCCATCTGTTGCGGTTAATTGGAAGCCCATTCAAAAGATGTGGGCTGACTTGCCACAATGCACGTCAAGGCCGGGTTCACCTATGTCCGGCCGCGGGTTCGTGCCTGGGGTCCGGTGTGTTGCTGTTCACCGGGTCCGAATTTTTGCCTGAATTCACACCTTCACACATTTATTTCTGAATCAGACCCAAAGACACACAGGATCTTTTCTGAATGCGGAGCTCAGTCGCCCCGGACCTGTGTGAACTGGCTCCACTGAGAGCATCCAATTGGCATGTGTGTGAACCCGGCCTTACACGTGCCATAAGGAGCATGTTAAAGGAAGAAGAGGGGGTGCCAGATGGGATGACATTTTGGTGTGAGGTCTACTTTAATAATCCAGTGTTGGACGTTTCTTCTTTAGCACCGTTTAGAATGTTTTCAGCATGGCCTTCCCTTACAATCATCTACTCACAACTGTAAAGCCTCGTACACACGGTACGATTGTTGGCTGGTGTTAATCTGTTGACAGACCGTTGTCCTTAAATCTTACTGTTAGTACTCTCCTTTTTGACAATTGTCCAATTTTCGGCCAACAAATGTTGGATGACAGGCTAGTCGGACAGCGGCTTGATTTTCGAATGGTCAGTACACAAATCCATCACACAAAGTCGAAAGCACAAACGCGCATGCTCGGAATCAATGCTCACCAAAAACAACATTGGCAGAAGTGGCCCAAAGAGGGGCGCTCAAGAGCTGAAATTCCTCTTCGTACGTCACTGCGTTCGTGTTTGTGGCACGACAATTGTGTACCGTTAGTATGCAAGACACGATCCAGGCACACGCCCTTTTGACAAAATCAGACACTCGGTTGGCCAACAATCGTACCGCGTGTACGAGGCTTTAGGCTGAACCCTATACTGGCCACGGAAACCTAAGGCAGGCCATACATTAGGTGGAATTTCGAAAGAATTTTCTTTCGAAAATCCTATCTAAGAATTTTCGTTCTAATTTCGCACCATTAGTGGGCTGCAGAAACAGCTGATTTTCCCGCGGCCATTGAGTTTTGAGTAATTGGGCATGTTGGAAATTTTTTTAAAAGACTAACTATTTTCGAATCAATGATGGGAGAATCGTACGAGAAATGTAACCAAAAAAGAAATGCGCATGTGCAAGAAAAGAAAATTCCCGGAAAGAAAAGATTCCCAAAAATATTTTTTGTAGCAACAGGAGGTGACATTGAAGGCTTGGTTGGTCAAATTTTAAAAATCAAATGGTGGCACCATTGGATCACAAAACGCACAAAATTTTCTGATTTTCAAAAGAAAATTCTTTCAAAAATTCGACCCATGTATGGCCAGCCTAAGCCACAACTGGAGAGAAAAAGAAAACACTGTAGCAGTAACTGACCAATCATTATATTCAGAACCCACTGCGTTGTGGGTGGTGCTTTAAAGGGGCCCATTGAGTAACGGGAAGGGCTCTCTCATGATCATTTAAAAAAAGAAAAAAAAAAAAGGCTTCTGGGTGCAAAGTAGAAAAAACAAACACTGGACTGGTAACTGTGGCCAATGCATCTACTTTTTAATATACAAGATGTTTGTGTCAACCTATCCTGTTTTATCTTTTTCCCATAACCCCCCTCTCCTGTCTCCCGCAGGGCGGCATGTACGTATTCCAGCTCTTTGACTACTATGCAGCTAGCGGTGTTTGCCTCCTGTGGGTTGCATTCTTTGAATGTGTTGCTGTAGCCTGGGTATATGGTAAGTCCTTCTCGCTTGGTAATAAGATTTCATCAGGTTTTAGTGTGTGTGTGTGTGTGTGTGTGTGTGTGTGTGTGTAATATATATATGTATGTATGTATGTGTGTGTATGTGTATATAATGTATGTGGCCTCACTGCACTGGGCTTTTTTCCGTGGGGGCCGCATATGTGTTTCTCCCCTTTTTGTGCTGGGAGCTCGCCACAAAGGAGGGTTTGGATCCCTCCATAAAGAGTACCTGTCACCACCTATTACTGTCACAAGGGATGTTTACATGTTGACAGCAATAAAAGTGATCACTTTTTTTTTTTTTTTTTAACACAATTTTAATATAAAAATAAATAAGAAAAAAAAATGTTTTTAAAGCGTCCCTGCAAGCTCGCGCAGCAAAGAAAACTCATACGGAAGTCGCGCCCGCATATGTAAACGGAGTTCAAATCACACATGTGAGGTATCGCCGCTATCGTCAGAGTGAGAGCAATCATTCTAGCACTAGAGCTCCTCTGTAACTCTAACCTGGTAACCGTAAAAAAAAAAAAATTGAAGGTGTCGCCTATGGAGATTTTTAGGTACCATAGTTTGTCGCCATTCCACGAGTGCGTGCAATTATAAAGCGTGACATGTTTGGTATCTATTTACTCGGTGTAACATCATCTTTCACATTGTACAAAAAAATTGGGCTAACTTTACGGTTTCTTTTTTTTTTTTTTTTTTTTTTAAATTCACGAAAGTATCCCTTTTCCCAAAAAGTTGCGTTTAAAACACCGCTGCACAAATACCGTGTGACATAAAATATTGCAACAATCTCCATTTTATTCTCTAGACTCTCTGCTAAAAAAATTATATATAATAATTGGGGGTTCTAAGTAATGTTCTAGCAAAAAATACAGATTTTTAACTTGCATACACCAAATGTCAGAAATAGGCTTAGTCATGAAAGGCTTAAAGTTGAATTATTAATCCCAGCTATACTGGGCCAGAACTAGGGTGGAATCTGTGAGTTGCACAGACCCAGCAAGTGTCCGCGGCTGTAAATGCAGCATCCTCAGAGTCACCTGGTATGCTTCCATGTGTGAGTTTTAAAGTTAATATGGCTACCTCAGCAATAAGAACTTCAGTTTTATGTTTCAATAAGGGTTTATTGTATAAGTGTAAAATTACAAAATTGTTAAACTCATATCAGAAATGAATACTCAAGTGATAATCTTAATAAGAAGAGAGTTTAATAAGACTCGTGGCCACTCATTACAATTAGAAGAAAAGAGGTTTAACCTTAAACTACGTAGAGGGTTCTTTACTGTAAGAGCGGCAAGGATGTGGAATTCCCTTCCGCAGGCGGTGGTCTCAGCGGGGAGTATTATTAGCTTCAAGAAACTATTAGATAATCACCTGAATGACCGCAATATACAGGGATATGTAATGTAATACTGACACATAATCACACACATAGGTTGGACTTGATGGACTTGTGTCTTTTTTTCAACCTCACCTACTATGTAACTATGTAATATCACACCCTAATTCTAATATATATCCAGAGATATATTTCCTTTTTAAATTAGGACATTTTACTTTCCCTTTTTTTTTTTTTTTTTTTAAATGCACTTTCCACTATCAAAGGATATTCAATTTGTGTAATACACGGTTAAATGTAACCTTCATTTTACCATGTTTGGAAGACAGATTCAAAAATAATTGATCACATTGTTTATCTTTACATTAATTTACCTGGCACATTTTATTATTAATGTTTTGTCTAAAAAAAAAAAAAAAAAAAAAACAGGAATTGGCATGGTGTCCTTGCAGCTTATCACTGATCCCAGCTACATTCCTTCATGAGAGCACAAAGGAGGGGGTCACATCTGCATACATGAAACACACAAAACATAGAACTACAGGTTCCAGCATTCACACACACACATGAATAGCTCTCTAAAATCGCTTCCATTTTTCCTATTTGTACACAACACACGCATATCATTCTCTCACTTTCTTTTAACTCTTTAATATCTCCCTGCTTAAATTCTGCTTTCCTTATTTTGTTCTGATATCCTTTGCATCCCATGTATTGTAATCCCATACTTCACATACTCTAGCTTCTATGATCAGACGGGCAGCCATAGTGCTCATCCCATCTTTCCTCTCTCTTCATCCCACAACTTAACGTCAAAATGTCCCTTTCTGTCTAGTGTTAATTGTCACCCTTGATCCATCCTGCTCACATAGATAGCTGTTTACTCTGCATGATTCTTAGTCCCTGTGGACTTCGGTAACCCAATTACCCATTGTGGTTACCTGTCCACTCTAACCATTTTATCTAAGGGCTCAGTATAGGCAAAAACGCACCTTCGGCTCCTATATTTTATAGCGCTCGGCATTTTTTGAGGGTCTCTTACCCTTCATTCCCCAGGGGCGGAACCAGGGGGAGGGGGAACGGAGCTATTGCTCCCCCAAAGAAAATGGTGAGTGGGCAGGCCAGCGGGCGGTCAGGCTGGTGAGCAGGCTGGCGTGTGACTGTGCGAGCAGGCAGGTGTTCTGTCAGGAAGCCGCTACCCATCTGAATATGCAACTGAAGTGACGTTGCGTCGCGGCCATCTTGGTACACCCGCAGTAAGCCTAGAGTTAGAAGTCGGCAAGCGGGACATCTTTATACACCCACCAGAGTCTTGCTTTTCAGTTATTTTTAACAGTAAACTCAACTTGTGTTTAACTAATATAAGCTGAGTTTACTGTTAAAAATGACTGTGAAAAGCAAGACTCTGGTGGGTGTATAAAGATGTCCCGCTTGCCAACTTCTAACTATAGGCTTACTGCGGACAAGTGCGGGTGTACCAAGATGGCCGCAATGCAACGTCACTTTGGTTGCATATTCTGATGGGTAGCGGCTTTCTGACATCTCTCACCGCCCAACTGCCCTGCATCACCGCAGCTCAGCTTCTGACAGAACCCCGCCATCACTGTGCAGGCGTGGGCAGCAGAGAAATTGCATCAACTCTCACTGCCCACCCTCGCTCTGGGACACAGAGACTGGCTGGTGGCAGGCGACATTGGCAAGTGATAATCCACACACTATTTAATTTTCTATATTACAATGTAATAATTAGAAATAATGCGCTTCAATCATCCTGACACCATATAAACCATGGCGCCGTGATGATTGAAGCGCCAACACCAGCCATTGCCCCGACAATTTGCCCGCAAAATTTTCTGGCAGTGCCCCTCCCAAGACTAACTCTGGATCCGCCCCTGTCATTCCCTTAATTTAATGCCCATAATGACTGGCCAGTCTTCTCTGTGTGCCTATACCCTCTTGCCTCTAAACTACTTTATCTAGCAGATGTACTACATATACCTGTGAACAGCACTATTCTTCTTCAATTTCTTATCTATAACACTTCGATGGACAGTAGACAGTGACAACATAACATATAACCACCAACATATGTTTCTCCCTTTTTGTGCTGGGAGCTGCCCGCACGGCGCGCTCCCAGTACAGAGACCCGGGTCTCACCGAGGGCCCCATACTAATGATCCGGGTCACCTGATTGCTGTGATAGCCTCTGATTGGTTACCACAGTGATCAGTCACTGTGAGGCCCGCACCTGTGGTGCTTTCTTTCCGTAAATGGAGAAGGATACAATGTATTTTTCTCATTCCTTGCTGAAAGAAGGAAAATAGAAGGTTTGTAATAAAAAAAAAATAAATAAATAAAAAAAAATGTAAAATAAAGAAAAATGCCTAAATCAAGGTTTGATGTAGGTCAGTGCCAGGGTTAGTGTCTGGGTCAAGTGAGGGTCAAAGGTCTGGGTAATTTTTTTTTTATTGGTATCAGTGTCCGTTAGTGTCGGTGTGTTTTAGGTAGGACAAAAAAAAAAAAAGGCAAAATGCGCACTATTTCTCCTGGGCTATACTTTGGGGACAAATAAATACCATACACATATGCGATCGTCAGGAGCGGGAGAATTTATTTTGGGTTGTACTTTGGTGGTAGGTTATGGTAGTAACAGGAAATATATACAGCTAAATTAACAAATCTTTCGTTTAAAAAAAAAAAAAAATAAAAGTTTACTTTAGCTGTATATATTTCTTGTTACTACCATAACCTACCACCAAAGAATAACCCAAAATAAATTCTCCTGCTCCTGATGATCGCTTATGTGTATGGTATTTATTTGTCCTCATAGTACAGCCCAGGAGAAATAGTGCGCATTTTGCAATTTATTTTTTTTTTGTCCTACCTAAAACACACTGACACTAACGGACACTGATGCCAATAAAACATAAATTAAAAAAACGCTGTCCAAAAAAAATAAATAAATTTTGGGACAGTTATCCCTCGATGATAAAAATTAAAAAAATCAGGAGATATCCACAACTATTTACTACCAAATAAAAACCCAATTTGTCCTGAAAGAAACGCGGTATAATAAACCTGGATGCACATAGTAGTTGTGGTGATCTGTGTGGTTTTACTAACACATGTCAAAGTTACAAAACTGTGCTTGGGCATTTAGTTACCTGCTCTGGTTTTGCACAGAGCAGCCCCGATCCCCCTTCTGGGGGTCCCCTGCCAGGGCTCTTGGCTCCTCCTCCTCTTTTTGGTGAGTTCCCATCATAGAAAGCCGCTTTCTATGGGCGGCACTATTGCGTGTCTATAGACCCAGACAGAGACCCCCCCAAAATTTGACAGCAGCGGGAGCCATTGGCCATTAAGGAAAAGGAAAAAAAAAATCACTAAGGCTGGCCATAGACGGTTCGAATCTCAGCTGGTTCAGCAGGAACCGGCCGAGATTTGAACCACGTATGGGCAGGCCTAATGTACCAAGTCGATCGATCAACTTGGGTACAGCCAGCCTGCCGGATTTTATATGTACAAAAAAGTCGACAGGATCTCCACTTCACCAAATAAATTTCACCATCCGATGTACGGCACTCATTTGCCCCAGCCTCTCGCCTCACAGCAAGACCCCCACAGGTCAAGTCAAGCCCCTATAATGGGTGGACACAGGATCCTCAATGATCGACCTGCTCCCACGGATATCCGCACCAATCCCGGACCAAGGAGGGTTACAGGCTCATCCAGAGAGGTATTACCATATAATAAAGAAACGGGGGGGGGGGGGGGGGCTCCATAGTGTAGTATTTAAAATGCACTTTAATAAAAACGGGTAGTAACTTACAGTTCAGCAAGATGAATACAGCTTAAAGTGGTGTTCTGGCCGAAATTATACTTTTTGAATAAAAATACCCCTATAATACACAAGCTTAATGTATTCTAGTAAAGTTAGTCTGTAAACTAAGGTCTGTTTTGTTAGTTTATAGCAGTAGTTTATTATTTTATTAACTTACAGTAGGCCGTGGCCATCTTAAGTGTGGGCATCTGAAGACAGACTGTATTTCTTCCTGGATCTCATCCCTGCAGATCTCGCACATGCTCAGTGCAGCAGGTTTCAGGTCAGGTTTCCATAGCAACGCCAGAGTCAGAGGAAGTTGCCGCCCCTTCCCAGAAGGCATTGCAAACAGGAAATGATGCGATGGGCCACGGCCAGGGAGGAGGAAGTAGAAAATGAATACAGCAGATATACAGTAGGTGCTGAGAAAAAAAAAAATGAAAAAATATCCAATTCGTTTACAGTGCAGTTTAGTGAGGGATGCTGAAGAGTTGTAAAAGTGGGTGGAACTCCACTTTAATAGAGAAACTTCCGGTCTCGGCCGCGACCAGAAGTGACATCTGGCTCCTCCCTGACGTGTTGCGTCACTGAACACGTGACTTCATCAGACGGTATATGAACTGCCACTTTGGAGTTTTTTGTTGTTTTTTTTTTATTTGGACTTTCACTTTTCATTTTTTCTTTTTTTTTTAATCCCTTTTTATATGAATTGTCACTGGGAAGTTCCTGACCATTGGAAAATATGTTTTGTACGTTTATCACTTTGAAGCAATCTTGCACTGTAGCATATTGTGGAAATTATCATTTGCATTTACTATTATTACTTTACATGTTTGAAGCATTAGTCTTCCTCATTTTTAGTAGAGCAAGGTCACTTTAGTGCTATTGATTATAGGATTCATTGCTATTTTACTGGGTTAGCGCCACATACCTTCCCTTTTTTCAGTTAATTTTGTGTGTGAACACTTTGCATGTCGGCAGCTACTCCATTCATTCTTGAGCGTAGTGTAGGTTTGCGCATTAGTTTTCCCTTTTCTCAGATTTTTATATGTGATTATCGTTAGTGACTGGTATAGCCTCCAGCAAAAATCACTGTTTTCTCCCAGTGGAGGTGGTCCCCCCCCCCCCCCCCCACCTGGAGAATATAATGGCTCGGTGGTAGGGATTCCTCTGTCAACGCTGCCTGCAGCCCATGATTGCAGGAAAGAAATTTGCTCTGTGTAGAGCTGGTATAAGCTGCAGCAATAGAATAGGGTGTCTACTCAGCACCGTTCCATAAGTGCAGTCCCAGCACCCTGTGAGATGCTGTGTGAATTCTAAATATGGTTAATAACAGATTAAGACAAAACAGCTGCAGTGTGTGGGCGGATACAGTTGAGGGCCCCCTATACAATTTTAAATTCCATACATTTTGTGCATTAATATCAGTTTGTGTTAAGGAAGCCCATTTACTTGAAAATGGAAGAAAAGTGCAATACAAGCACAGCGCTGGCGCCTCGTGGTGTGCTGCAGTGCCGGGTCATTGTCACCCAGTGTGCTGTAAATGAATCGCAATGAAAAATCCCTGCACATTACTGCAACCCATAGAGGTGGCGCCAGCCTAAGGCACTTGTTAATTGCTTTTTACTTGTTTCCTAGAATTGCTGATGTGAACGATATTTTTCATGCAATTCAAAGTTTTTACTGCTCTATTTTACTCCTGACTGTGCAGGCGCTGATAAAATGTATGAAAATATTGAGGATATGATTGGCTACAAGCCAGGCCCATGGATGAAGTGGAGCTGGTGTTATATCACGCCTCTGCTGTGTGTGGTGAGTACGGCTCTGAAAGCTCCAATGTACATATTGGAGGGGGTGGGGGGGAGGGGGGGGGGGTACATGAGATCAGTTAGGTTCATTGTATGAGTTAACACTGGGTACATCCATGGCATTCAACTTGCAGAGGAATTCTTGCATATATAATAATATTCTTGTGGGGTTTTTTCGTACTTTGTGCTGCAGCAACGTTGGCAATCCCTGTGCAGCACTTTGGAGAGTCCGAGCACTGATTCCTTTAACCACTTCAGCCCCAGACGTTTTACCCCTTCCCCCTCTTCCTGACCAGGCCATTTCTTTCCGATATGGCACTGCGTTTCTTAAACTGACAATTGCGCAGTTGTGCGACGCTGTACACAAAATTGATGTCCTTTATTTCCCACAAATAGATCACCTCTGCAGTTTTTTTATTTTTTGCGCTATAAATAAAAAGAGCAACAATTTTAAAAATAAAATAAGATATATATTATGTATGTATGTATGTATGTATGTATGTGTGTGTGTGTATATATGTATATATGTGTGTGTGTGTGTGTGTGTATATACAGTGCCTTGCGAAAGTATTCGGCCCCCTTGAACTTTTCAACCTTTTGCCACATTTCAGGCTTCAAACATAAAGATATAAAATTTTTATTTTTTGTGAAGAATCACCAACAAGTGGGACACAATTGTGAAGTGGAACTAAATCTATTGGATATTTTAAACTTTTTTAGCAAATAAAAAACTGAAAAGTGGTGCGTGCAAAAGTATTCGGCCCCTTTTCTTTCAGTGCAGAAAACTCACTCCAGAAGTTCAGCGAGGATCTCTGAATGATCCAATGTTGTCCTAAATGACTGATGGTGATAAAAAGAATCCACCTGTGTGTAATCAAGTCTCTGTATAAATGCACCTGCTCTGTGATAGTCTCAGGGTTCTGTTGAAAGCGCAGAGAGCATCATGAAGACCAAGGAGCACACCAGGCAGGTCCGTAATACTGTTGTGGAGAAGTAATTAGGTGCCTCGGCTTATACGAGTATATATATATATATATATATATATATATATATATATATATATATATATATATATATATATATATATATATATATATATATATATATATATATATATATATATATAATAATTTTTTTTTTATATATATATTTTATAAATATACTCATATAAGCCGAGGCACCTAATTTTACCACAAAAAACTGGGCAAACTTATTGACTTGAGTATAAGCCTAGGGTGAGAAATGCGCAGCTACTGTAAGTGGAAAAGAGGGTCAGCAATGCCCATTTGCAGCCATAGGTCCTCCAAACTCGATAGTTAAGGGTTCCTAGATGCCCCCTAGCTGCAGACAAAAATTTGGGGTCTCTGGACCCAAAGGGTCCCGAAATGACATTGCATACAGGGCCCCAAAGTCTGTTCGGAAAATGAATTTTTTTGCTGCAGAAAAGTGCTTGACTCGAGTATAAGTATATAAGTATAAGTATATGACTCGAGGGGGGCACTTTCAGCACTGAAAAATTCGACTTGTACTCGAGTATATACGGTACATGGCACATTTGCCAAGCTTCATTAAAGCTTCAAAAAAGCATCAAAGAAGAATGTTCATGTGGTAGGCGCTTTAATGTGTGTCAAAGTTGAAGCAAGTGTAAATGAGCCCTTAGGAAAACATTACAACAATAATTTAAAGGCACAAAAATTTTACTTTTAAAGTTCCTCAGTGGCACCAAAGGATATACATTCCTTTTGTAAATTATATTCATTTGTAAATGTAGCAGTGACATCATCACTGTACTGTACATAGCCTGAGCAGAGCTGTGGGAGTGGCCCTGCAGGTCCCACCCACTACAGAAAAAAAATGACAGGAAGGGGCGGAGACTAGACGAGTCCCCTGCACAGGGGGAGAGAGCAGAGCTGTGGGAGGGACTCGGCAGCTCCACCCACTCCAGGCTGCCTGCAGAAAACTACAGGAGGGGGGGCGGAGACAAGACCAGTCCCCCTGTACAAGGACAGAGCAGCAGTGAGCGGTCTTTATTACAGTTAGTCTCACACTGGATTACTGCACAGATCTGGAAGAAATGCACAAAGCTCACCGAGATTCCAGAAGTATATACAGGACTCTTATATTTAGAGGAGATTTGCTTATGTTGCAGTTCAGCTTTACAGCGTAGTAGTTAAAAATGTATGCATAGTATATGCTTTTACTTTTTGTCCTCCTTTGTTTTTCTAGGGTTGTTTTATCTTCTCTCTAGCCAAATACACCCCACTCACCTACAATAAGTATTACACGTATCCGGACTGGGCGATCGGCTTGGGTTGGGTCCTGGCTCTCTCCTCGATGATCTGTATCCCGCTGGTCGTGGTGTATCGGATTCTGCGCTCTGAAGGAGGGCTCATGGAGGTACGTGAGAAAAGGCTGATAGCGGATCAGGGCTATATAGATAGAATTTTTTTTTATTCTCCGCATTAGGCAAACAGAACCCATTACACAGTGCCAGCACAAGGTCCTTTAGTGACCAAGGCAAACAAAACGGTCAAGGTGCGCCTTCCCCATCCCCCTCCATGTGAGCTACTTTAGTAGCATAGGTTGCAGGTTCTGCCCTTTTTGCACCCGCCTCCTGCTGATGCCCCCAAGATGGCCGCCTCGTTTGCCTACCCCTCGGCTTGGCCCTGTTATCACAAACCTGCTCTGAGCATATGATGACAGTCCGTGCCGGGACAAGGGGTAAGCAGGAGGGGGCAGCTGCCATGGGTGCAGAGAAGCAAGGGGGGTAAAAATAGATGCAGGGTGGAACACCCACTCTATAACATTTATTAACTGTGGGGGGGGGGGGGGGTTTAAGGTCCTTGCCCTGGGTGCTGGATGACCCTGTCCCAGGTAATAATAACCATTCTTAACCACTTCAGCCCCAGAAGGATTTGTCCCCTTCCTGACCAGGCCATTTTTTGCGATATGGCACTGCGTCGTTTTAACTGACAAATACACAGTCATGCGATGTTGTACCGAAACAAAATTTATGCCATTTTTTTTCCCCTACAAATAGGGCTTTCTTTTGATGGCATTTGATCACCTCTGCGGTTTTTATTTTTTGCGCTATAAACAGAAAAAGTGACAGTTTTGAAAAAAAAACCACTCCTCCTATAATATCCCAATTAAAAAAAAAAAATGTATTTCTTCCTCAGTTTAGGCTGATATGTATTCGTCTTCTATTTCATATTTTTGGTAAAAAAAAAAAAAATCCTAATAAGCGTATATTGATTGGTTTACGCAAAAGTTACAACAAAGGGGATAGTTTTATGTGACTTTTATTATATATATTTTTTTTTTACTAGTAATGGTGGCATTCCGCAATTTTTATCAGGGCTGCAACATTGCGGCAGACAGATCGGGAACTTTTGACACTATTTTGGGACCATTGACAATTATACAGTGATCAGAGCTAAAAATAGCCACTGATTACTGTATAAATGTCACTGGCAGGGAAGGAGTTAACACTAGAGGGCGATCAAGGGGTAACTGTGTTCCCTCACTGTGTGTTCTAACTGTAGGGGGAGGGGACTGACTAGGGGAGGAGAGGGATCGGTGTTCATACTTAGTATGAACACACGATCTCTCTCCTCTCCCCTGAGAGAACCGGGACTTGTGTGTTTTACACACACAGATCCCCGTTCTCGTTCTGTCACGAGCGATTGCAAGTGCCCGGCGGTCATCGCACCCGCCAAGTACGAGCATCGCCTCGGGGGGCACGCGGCGGGCGCCTGCTGTGACGTCATAGAGAAGCGACGTACAGCTACGGCGATTTGCGCAGCCATGCCAACCTGCTGCTGGTCAGCTAGCGGTTAATGTGGTTCTAAAGGTTGAAGGTTTTTTTTTTTTTTTTTTTTCTAACCCTAATGCTTTCTCTGCATTAAAGGTGAAAAACCTTTTAGCTGCAGCTGCGCCCCCCCCCCCCCCTCCAAATACCTAATCCGGATCGCTCGCACTCCTCACTAGACTGTGAAAGCAGCGGGAGCCATTGGCTTCTGCTGCTGTCAATCAAATACGGTGACGGGGGGGGGGGTAGCAGGGCTGAGTTTCACTGTGTGCGTCAATAGATGCACACTGTGTGGCTCAGGATTGAGCCCATATGAGTAGCCCCCTAGCAAGCCAGTACTCAAAGGGGGGAGGAGCCAGAAGCACCGGGGGAGGAGCCAGAAGCACCAGCGAAGGACCCAGGAAGAGGAGGGCCTGGGATGCTCTGTGCAAAACCATTATACAGAACATGTAAATAAACATGTTATTTTAGAAAAAATTAAAAAGTGAACCTTTTAATATCACTTGGTGGCTTTCAGTGACGACAACTCACTAGAATCCGAGACACAGGCAGCTGAAGATGCTAATCCTCACAATGTTGTAAACTGTTGATCTGGCACGATCACCTGCAAGCTCCCTTATTGGTCTGTGAGGCCATCCATCAAATCAACAGACCAAAAGGGTATGGTCACCCTTAAATTCAGTTGAGAACTGCACATACAGCGAGGGGGAAAAAAAGTATTTGACCCCCTGCTGATTTTGTACGTTTGCCCGCTGACAAAAAAATGATCAGTCTATAATTTTAATATTGGGTTTATTTTAACAGCGAGAGACAGAAGAACAACACAAATATCCAAAAAAGTTCTAAATTGATTTGCATTTTAATGAGTGAAATAAGTATTTGATCCCCTATCAATCAGCAAGATTTCTGGCTCCCAGGTGTCTTCTATACAGGTAACAAGCTGAGATTAGGAGCACTCTCTCTTAAAGGGAGTGCTCCTAATCTCCGCTTATTACCTGTATAAAAGACACCTGTCCACAGAAGCAATCAGATTCCAATCTCTCCACCATGGCCAAGACCAAAGAGCTGTCCAAGGATGTCGGGGACAAGATTGTAGACCTTCACAAGGCTGGAATGGGCTACAAGACCATCGCCAAGCAGCTTGGTGAGAGGGTGACAACAGTTGGTGCGATTATTTGCAAATGGAAGAAGCACAAAATAACTGTCCATCTCCCTCAGTTTGGGGCTCCATACAAGATCTCACCTCATGGAGTTTCAATGATCATGAGAACGGTGAGGAATCAGCCCAGAACTACACAGGAGAATCTTGTCAATGATCTCAAGGCAGCCAGGCCCATAGTCACCAAGAATTGGTAACACACTACACCGTGAAGGACTGAAATCCTGCAGCGCCCGCAAGGTCCCCCTGCTGAAGAAAGGACATGTACAGGAAGGTCTGAAGTTTGCTAATGAACATCTGAATGATTCAGAGGAGAACTGGGTGAAAGTGTTGTGGTCAGATGAGACCAAAATCGAGCTCTGTGGCATCAACTCAACTCGCCTTGTTTGGAGGAGGAGGAATGCTGCCTATGACCCCAAGAACACCATCCCCACCATCAAACATTATGGAGGTGGATACATTGTGCTTTGGGGGTGTTTTTCTGGTAAGGGGAGAGGACAACCTCACTGCATCAAAAGGACGATGGACGGGCCATGTACCATCAAATCTTGGGTGACAACCTCCTTCCCAGGGCATTGAAAATGGCTTGTGGATGGGTATGGAGTAGGAGTGTGTTGAAGCAGTTGCTGCAGCCAGGAGGGAGGTGTGCTACGGTTTAAGAACCCTGGCCTTGAGACGGCACTCCACGTGGGAGAGGTTCCAGTGAATTTTTAGAACTTTGAAATTCTTCATGCCATTGGGAAAGGAAGCTTTGGAAAGTGGCACCGGAGATATTATCCATATCAATTGGAGGAGTCTGGAGCGCAGAGCGTGTGATCCGTACCTGTCAGTTGAGCCTGGTGTTGACTTCCATAAACACCCCGATAGGGGAAAGCGTTTCCTCCAAGGGTCCACCTTGGGAGGTGAGCTGCTAGTGTCTCAAGGAGGTGGAGGCATTTCTCGCTTCGTCGCCTGCATGATTGTTCATTACAGCAATTTTTTGGGCACTTTAATATCGGTGCTTGTGTTTTGACAAATTAACTTTATTTGCATACATCTTAGCGCTGCACTATATGGTTTTTGTTTTTAAGGGATTTGATATTTTGATCCTGAGTGTTCAGCAGCTTTAGGTCCTATAGAATTTTGAATTGCGCTGATTGACATCCATATACATCCAGACTTTAATCCTATAGAAAATATGTGGGGGGAGCTAAAGGTTCCAATTACCAAACGTCGGCCTCCAAACCTTAATGACTTGGAGAGGATCTGTTAAGAGGAGTGGGACAAAATCCCTCCTGAGATGTGTGCAAACCTGGTGGCCAACTACAAGAAACGTCTGACCTCTGTGACTGCCAACAAGGGTTTTACCACCAAGTACTAAGTCGGGGCCATGTACCGTCAAATCTTGGGTGAAGACCTCCTTCTCTCAGCCAGGGCATTGAAAATGGGTCTTCCAGCATGACAATGTTGCCTTGGCCATGTGTTTTGGGTCAAATGAGTGACTCAAGAAGAAGCACATTAAGGTCCTAGCCAGTATCCAGACCTTAATTCTATAGAAAATATGTGGAGGGAGCTAGAGCTTGGAGTTGCCAAACGTCCTCCTCGAAACCTTAATGACTTGGAGACGATCTGTAAAGAGGAGTGAGACAAAATGCCTCCTGAGATGTGTGCAAACCTGGTGGCCAACTACAAGAAACGTCTGACCTCTGTGATTACCAACCAGGGTTTTGCCACCAAGTCATGTTTTGCAAAGGGGTCAAATACTAATTTCACTCATTAAAATGCAAATCAATTTATAACTTTATTGAAATGCGTTTTTCTGGATATTTTTGTTGTTCTGTCTCTCACTGTTAAAATAAACCTACCATTAAAATTATTAGACTGATCATTTCTTACCATTAAAATTATTAGACTGATCCCCTGCCGATTTTGTCAGTACATACAAAATCGGCAGGGGATCAAATACTGTAACCCCTAACTAGGAGAGGATGACTCCTTTTTGTTATAAAATGGGAAAAGATGCAAACTTTTTTTTTTTTTTTTTTACTAGGCATCAGGAATTGTGATCTGACCAAGAGATGAGGTTTTTGGGGGGCAGCAGCAGAAAGGAAATACATAGGAAGTTATATTTGCAAACTTGCACACTTGATGGAAGCCACCAGATGGACCACCGACATCCATGTTTATTGTATAAGACATCCACAGACAATGCAATGACAATGCCCGCCGTGCGCTGCCTCTGCTAATGCATTTAACCCAGTAGGGCTTAGACATAAGGGAATGTCCTACACAATAATCGTGGATGTCAGTGATCCCTCCGCTATGTGGTGGCTTCCTTTTTCCTGCATCGAATTTTGTGAGCAAGGATTGTTCGATTTTACTTCCGTACTTAGGTTTCAGGTGGCGGTGGGAAGGAGCAGCTTGCAGCGGGGAGTCTCCTATTACTTGCACACTTATTAACTCACGTACTGCCTTTTATTTGGAGTAACACAATTTAAAAAAACGTTTTTTGTTTCCACAGAGGATCAAATCCGTCACAGCTCCCAGAGAGCTAGAGCGCTGGGCCAAGGAATCGGAAGGCTCCACCCCCTTCTGCCCCAACGGCGGTCACATGAAACCAACTCACGTCATTGTTGAGACCATGATGTGACAGAGCGCCCCACCCCCTCACCATCTCTAGAGGGGGGGAAAAACACGCCACCTACCCAGCTGTTTACTAACCCTCTCCTTAGCGTCAAGTCTGGAGATCTCGATTTGCACTAGAATTTTGATTGGTCAGCTCTCGTAGAGAACGTTGTATAATATATGTGTGCGCACGTGCGTATTTCATAACATTTTTGTAGTGGGGTCCTGATCTCTCGGTGCAGAGACAACCTCCATGTCAAAGATTTTAAAAGATATTTGATTTTTATATATATTGCAATATATGCTAATTATTTTTATCAATTTTATCTACCTCCGTTTGGGAGTTGGTTCTTAAAAAAACGAAAAAAAAAAAGTGACATATAGTCACATTAAAAAAATAAATAATTACAGTTTTTTTAAAAAAAATCAAAATGTCTACCCACCTGACCACAAGTGGAGACACCATATCTGTTAAGATTTTGTATCTATTGAGCTTTGTAGTTCCACAACAGCTGGAGAGCCAGAAGGGGAACTTTGCTGGACAATTCCATAAGTTTTACATGGAGAGGTTACTATTATAACAACTATAATAGGGGGAGGGGGGGAGTGTTTATCAACATGTCTGGCTTTGAGGAACCATCAATAGAATGATTTGGCAATACTTCTTTTATTGCATGTTGGGGGCACAGCATAATTGAATAGGGTATGTTCCCGGACTTGGAATGCTCCTTCCCTATGGGTGATCTGTACCCCAGGACTAGGGACTGGCTCTTCAGATGTAGAGTATCTCCTCATTTTTTTTTTTTCCCTGTGCTTTATCTAAGCAGAGCCTACCTCATTTTAGGTTACATTGGACCCCCTAGATGTGCAGATTCACATCTGGAAGTCATGCACCAAGCCTAACCTGCAGGTTGTCGCAAATAATCTCTTCAGTAGCGGCCCGCACATGCAGGCGCCCCCTTAATCCATGCGCCCGGGCCCTAATCTATATGCAGTGCGCCGGAAGCATAGATTTTAATTTTTTTTTTTTTTTCACGTGATGCGAGTTGGAGGCTCTAATTGGCTTAAAAAAAGGGTGGGCTCGGGGCGCAGAGCACTGCGCCCTGAGCCCACCCGGTTGTGTGACATTAACTAAATAATATGCGCTAATGTCTTCCTGCTTCTCCTCTCTGCCAATCAGGAAGTGGGTCCTGAGACCTGATTGGCCAGGGAGTCTTGGGACTCCCTGACTCCCTGGCCAATCGGGTCTCAGGACCCACTTCCTGTTCAGCCGGGAGAAGAAGCAACAGCCTCGGCTCTTTCCTCAACAAGCTGGAGAGAGGAGCAACAGGAGCAGGGGCAGCAACAGCCTCTTTGAGCTTCCAGGAGCCCTACCCCGGATCCAGAACCCCCTCGTCATCGGCCTCCTAAGGTAAGGCCACTGGTCACGGTTGTTAGTGCGAGTAAGGGTGCCAGGGTTGTTTGCCCCCCCCCCACCACCACCACCAAATATTGAGCAGCAGCCATCACTGGATCTCTTGGCTATTTTTTTTTTTTTTTAGTTGTCAAACTTTCTTTTGTCAGCCCCATGGAAGATAACCGCTATACAATTCATTAATTGAATTCTAGAATTTAAAAAAAAAATGTTTTCAATATGTGTCCTACACCGCAAGGGTAAACTCTCATTAAATCTAGAGGTAGAGGAATAAGTTGTAATACTTTATTCCCTGCTGCAGAAGGCTTCCTCCACTCTATGTAACTGGTCCCCTGAAACCTGAATGATGGTTGCATGTTTTGGTCAATAAGTACAATGTAAGACCTATAGCCCTGCACTGTACATGAGGACAGCAAGGGCCCGCCCACAAATTGGAGTGTAGAAGAGGAGAGCAACAACGTCTGCCGGAGTGAGGAATAAGGTATCACAGCTTGTTCCTCATCTCGTAGGGTTAATCGGCATTTAACACTTGGAGGTCCGGTGCCCCTCTGCCAGGGTCTTTTTTTTTTTTTTTTTTTTTTAATCCCAGAATTCAGCTTTAAGCCCTGATTCCCACCAATGCGACCTGTTGTCCGTCTTGACAGTTCAAAGTCACATGACATGTCACACCCCATGTGTCGCAATGGAACCGTTCAAATTGCTGCGACTTTGAAAAAGGTTCCTGCGCTATTTCGGTGCGGCTTGCATTGACATCTGTTCAATGGAGTCGCACTACAGATATCAGCAGGCCGCACATGAAATCGCACTGCTTTGAATTCGCGCTAAAGTAGCACGACTTCAAAACCGCATTGGTGTGAACCAAGGATAAATGACATCACATGGAGCTACCATCCTGACCACCCTCCTGAAAAAATGCCAGTTGCCCAGCTGTCGTGCTGATCTGACGGCTTAGGTAAATTTCACTACCCAAGTATGCAGATCGGGACCCTAGGCTTCACTCTGACACCCGATCTGAATTGTGTAGAAGAAGGAAGGAAATCCTGGACTGCCGCGCTCCATGAAAAAGGCATCTTTATTGGCAAAAAATAATAAAAATCCAAAAAACAGTCACATTAAAGAGTGGATAAGACAGGGATCAAAGGCTAACGCGTTTCACATCAAATGATGCTTACTCATAGCCAATTTAATAAAGATATTATTACACACATACACTTGTATAACTTGTATGTCTTATTTTTTTTATTTTTATATATTTGTATGTTTCAGAATTTCATATCCAATTTTTGGACTGTTTCTCACTTATATGTGTGCACTGTAATGGAGAACTATGGTTTTTAATCAAGTCATTCACTATTATCCATTTAATGCTAACATTACTATAGATACTTTTCTCAGTACTTTTTTTGTATTGGTTTTTGTCTGTGTGTTTTCTCATTTCACAGGTGCACCTTTATTTCCTGGGATTTTCAAGAACCAATCGTGCAGAAGATGTGACCATGGAATTGTTAAATTTTGATTGGTGTATTTTTCTCTCTACTATCCTTTTATATGCACATAGTTGGTCTTTGTTAAATTGGCTATGAGTAAGCATCATTTGATGTGAAACGCGTTAGCATTTGATCCCTGTCTTATCCACTCTTTGATCCCTGTCTTATCCACTCTTTGATCCCTGTCTTATCCACTCTTTGATCCCTGTCTTATCCACTCTTTGATCCCTGTCTTATCCACTCTTTGATCCCTGTCTTATCCACTCTTTGATCCCTGTCTTATCCACTCTTTGATCCCTGTCTTATCCACTCTTTGATCCCTGTCTTATCCACTCTTTGATCCCTGTCTTATCCACTCTTTAATGTGACTTTTTTGGATTTTTATTAATTTTTGCCAATAAAGATGCCTTTTTCATAGAGTGCGGCAGTCTAGGATTTCCTTTCTTCTTCTACACAATTGTGCAGAGTCAGCACCTGAGAGTTTGCAGTAGGGCGGGAGCACTTGTTCAGGTGAGCGGCATTTCTTTCTCACCCAATCTGAATTCTTTTTCCATATTAGTGACTCTTAAAGCGGAAGTTAATTTTTTGGGTGGAACTTCCGCTTTAAGTGATTTTGACCCACTGACATGCCACGTTTGGCATGTCATTTTTTTTTTTTTTTTGGGGGGGGGGGGGGCGGCGGATACCCTGTTTGTTTTTTATGGACACCCAGCTCCCACTTCCTCCCCTGGCTCCGCGGCGCTGGAAGGAAGTTCACCTCTCCCCCCCCCCCCCCCTCCCCCCTCCCTGCAATCTTCTGGGACATGCCACATGTCCCGGAAGATTGCCCGACCATTCGCAGCATGGCTCGCGCATGCGCAATGCGTGGCCGGCTGTGAAGCCACAGCCGGGCGCCCACAGTTAGAATTTTGGCGCCTCTGAGAGGAAAAAGGGGGAGACGAGCGAGGCTTCGTGAGCCCGCATCGCTGGACCGTGGGACAGATGAGTGTCTGATTTATTAAAAGTCAGCAACTACACTTTTTCTAGCAGCTGACTTTTAAATGGGTGGAACTCGGATTTAAGTAGTAAAACGGCCATAGAAGTCAGTAAACACCCCTGTAGAGGTTTCCTTCTTTAAAAAAAAAAAACAAACATTTGTTGTTTTGGATCACCCAACTGTTATCTAAAGCGATATTATATTGCAGCTTACCAGTTCTTAGATGTGATGGCTGCATTCGTTTTTCTTTTTTAGGCATTTTATTATTATTATTTTCACTTGGTGTTCTGGGCAGTGTACTCCGTTCACATATGCTGTGGCCCACAGCATGGGGTCCGGTGCGTCCCTGTCCACCGATTTCAGGTGCAATTCAGGTCCAAATTTTTGCCTGAATTTACACCTGAATCTGATCAGAAGACACACAGGACCCTTCTTCAATGCAGGTTGTGGACGCCCCGGAGCTGTGTGAACCGGTTCCCTCGAGAGCCGGGTCACACTCTCCTGTCATGCGAATTGGATGCGGGAAAAAGCCACATCCAATTCGCATAGTTCCCAACTGTCCCTGATTTGGAGGGACTGTCCCTGATTTGGAGCAATGTCCCTCTGTCCCTCATTCCTCCTCGTTTGTCCCTTATTTTGGTCTGATCCATATACTTGTATATAAAATGCACTTTTTATCTTTCAAAAAAAATGTTTCCCAGCGCTAAACCTTTCATCTGATTTCTAAATTGCTACATTTGTACATTTTAAAAGCCTATATAAAGGAATAGTATTGGTAAAAAAAAAAAAGTCCTTGTGGATTTGATTAACACTTTTTATTTGTGTTAATTCTCCTTTAAGGGGGTGTGGCAGGGGGCGTGTCCTATGCCTACATGCATTTTGTTAGTAGGTGTCCCTCATTCCCATCTCAAAATGTTGGAAGGTATAAATTCGCATAGGTGTGAACCCAGCCTATTGATTTTCAACAGAACAAGCGCTTCTGCAAATGTAGCAGTTAGTGTTTGAGACACACCATTTACCATTGCCAGGGCTGCTTAAAATAATTAGCTTTTATTTTATTCATTTCAAACCTTTATCCCAAAAGGAGTAATGCTGTAAAAGTGTGAGCTGAAGCTTGGCTTTAATTTGTTAGTGTATCAATATCTGCTAGTCCATCTAACACTTCCCTCCCTCCAGACTGAAAATGGTGCTGTCCAAATGTGTCTACCATCCCCCCCCCCCCCCCCCCCCTGTGCTCCTTCATCCAGTGTGGGGGCACTCTAATACAAAAGGTGTGTTGCTGGCCAGATCACCAGATAAAAACAGTGGGGGGAAAAAAAACTAAAAAGAAAATAATTGGTAAGCTGCAATATATGATATTTTTGGTTTTGGATTTAATGCTGCAGTAGTAGCATTGATAAGGGACTCTGCTGCCACCTTGTGGTCTTTTCGAAGTTTGCAGTGGGCATTAGCATTAGCACCAAGGAGCTGATAAATCATTCTCCAGGGACAGTTTGGTTAAGAGAGCTGAAATTACATTTTGTTAATTGGGGAGACAATATGCCCTTATGTACAAAAATTGAATTAAAATCTGATTTCTAATTAACTGCTGGCTATCGTTTGGATTGCTCTTACTTTTGACTATATATCTTTCAATAAAAAATTATTGAAAGTAAATTAACTGAGCAAAAGTACTGGATAGGATTAAAAAAAGTCACACCTCTGTTTCCTACAGTTAAAATATGTGCAGGATCTTCTCTCTAAAATATGAATGGCTTGCTTTAAAAATTGTACCTGTGTATTTAGTAGAAGCCAGTGACGTTGCATATCCCTGCTCTATAGTGATGCAATGACATACAATTAGCGGACCTCCAGCTGTTGCAAAACTACAAGTCCCATCATGCCTCTGGGTGTCATGCTTGTGGCTGTCAGTCTTGCTATGCCTCATGAGATTTGTAGTTCTGCAACAGCTGGAGGTCCGCTAATTGCATATCCCTGCTATAGATTTGGCTGCTGAATGACCCGGCCCATTTTTTTTGCGATTCGGCACTGCGTCACTTTAACTGACAATTGCGCAGTCGTGCAACGCTGTACCCAAACAAAATTCATGTCCTTTTTTTTTCCCCCACAAATAGAGCTTTCTTTTGGTGGTATTTGATCACCTCTCTGGTTTTTATTTTTTGTGCTATCAACAAAACAAGAGCTACAATTTTGAAAAAAACACAATATTTTGTACTTTTTGCTAAATATCCCCATATATTATTATTATTATTTTTTTTTTTTTTTTTTTTTTAAAGCTAATTTTTTTTCTCAGTTTAGGTCTATGTATTCCTCTACATATTTTTGGTAAAAAAACCAAAAAAACGCAATAAGCGTATATTGATTGGTTTGCGCAAAAGTTTTAGCATCTACAAAAGATTTACAGTATTTTTTTTTACTAGTAATGGCGACGATCAGCGTTTTTTTTTTTTTTTTTTCTTTTTTTTTTTTCTTTTTGGGACTGTGACATTATGGTGGACACATCAGACACATTTTTGGGACCTTATAAAAAAAGCATTGACTACTGTAAAAATGTCACTAGCAGGGAAGGGGTTAACACTAGGGGGCGATCAAGGGGTTAAGTGTGTTCCCTGTGTGTTTATAACTGTAGGGGGAGTGGACTGACCTAGAGGAAATGACAGATTGTGGTTCCTAGCTATTAGTAACACACGATCTGTCTCTTCTCACACACGCACGTCCCTGTTCTGCCTCTCGTGCCCGCGATCGCTTGTGACCGGCAGTCATCACGACCGTCTGCCACGAGCATCGGCACCCCCACAGTGTGTGCCTGCTATCCCGAACCCGCGAGCTGATGTACAGCTACGGCAGTTCGCGGGATCGTGCCGACCTGCCGCAGTATAACGACGGCGGCTGGTCGGCAAGGGGTTAACTTCAATATTAACACTGGTCTGTAGTGCGTGTTCATACCTAAAATACCATAAATAAGAACAGATTTTTCACTCCAGCAGTATATAATGAGTTTGGAAATTGTAGAGAAATGTTAACTAATGCATTATAATTTAATTACATCCATTAGATTTTAGACGAGTAAAATAAGTTTTGGTCGACTAAAATGTACTGGAGATTTAGTCGACTAAAAACAACTAAAACAATTGCAGGAAACTAAATGGGACTAAAGCCTCGTCGTACACACAATCGCATTTTCGGCAGGGAATTGTGTGATGACAGGCTGTTTTGCCTAAAATCCGACCGTTCGTACGCTCCATCAGACAATTGTTTAACTTTCAGCCAACAAATGTTGGATGGCAGGCTAGTAAATTTTCGGCGGACAACGGTCTGTTGTCAGATTTTCCTATCGTGTGTACATAAGTCTGTCACACAAGTCCAAAGTACAAACACGCATGCTCGGAATCAATGCTCACCAAACACGACCTTAGCAGAAGGTGCCCAAAGGGTGGCGCTCAAGAGCTGAAATTCCACTTAGTACGTCACTACGTTCGTGTTTGTTGGCCGACAAGTACACATGGTCGGATTTTCCAACGGAAAATATTCGATGGGAGCTTGTTGTCGGAAATTCCGACCGTGTGTAGGCTCCATCGGACATTTTCCCATCACACAAAACTTGATCTGGATCTCACATTTTCCGACAACAAAATCCGTGGTCGTAAATTCCCGATCGCGTGTACACAATTCTGACGCACAAAGCTCAGCGCATGCTCGGAATCGAGCAGAAGGAGCCGCACTGGCTATTGAACTTCATTTTTTTTTTTCTCGGCTCGTCGTACGTGATTTGTACGTCTGGAATCTCCGACAAGATTTGTGCGACCCGTGTGTATGCAAGACAAGCTTGAGCCAACATCCGTCGGGGGGGGGGTGGGGTGGAGAAATCCACGGATTTTGTTGTCGGGAAAATCCTATCGTGTGTACGGGGCATTGGTATGCAAGACAAAATCCTGGCACGCGCCCTTCGGACAAAAGTCTGACGCTTTGTTGGCCAACAATCCGATCGTGTGTACGAGACGTTAGACTAAAACTAAATCGAAAATTGGGGGGGAGGGGGGGGGGGCACTTTGCAGGGTTTTTTTTTTTTTTTCCTGCATTAAAAGAGGCTTTAAACAAGTTCTACAAGTTAACCAGAATTAATAGCAGCTCAGGTAATACAGATTTGAATAAGAATTACTTTAGAAGTTCTCACCTCTTTGGTTTGTCTTCGCTCCGTATTCCGAGTCGGTGGTGTCTGGTAGCTCCATGGAGGTGTTGTTGACGTGCCCTCTCCTACATTCTTTCCCTTCCAGTAGTACAATGAAGATCATCTATTCCTCAAGGTCAGCTTCTCGTTCTCCAGCTGTTTTGGAACTGCGGCTCCCGTATAATATGTCCAGGTTTAAAAATATTTCGTCTGGGGGTGTGTTTGGGCAAAACTGCACTCCAAAGACATTCCTTTCCAAGTAGATCGAAAACCTAACTGGATGACGTTTTGATACGCTGTTTATCAACCAATTGCCATGTTTTTCATTAAATACTCGTTTCACCTTTTTGTTGATCCTTTTCCCCCCTATCTCAGTGCTGCTGATCTCCTACAGCCTCTTTCAGCCATTTCCTGTCTACTTTCCCCCCTCTTTAGCATTAACCGCATTACCCTGCAACAATCTACCGTTTGTAGTGGGGCTTCCCTCATATGCTGGTTTTTGCCTAGGGTACCAGTAAAATGCACTAACCGATGAACTTTAAGGCTCTATGTGTTTTTTGATGCATTTTGCATTAATGCATGGGAATTTTTTAACATGGGTTCCTATGGAACATGTTCACATCAATGCATTTTTGTGCCTCTGCGTTTTTGGAAAGGGTCAGGGACTTTTTTTTTTCATGCAAAAATGCAGCGTTTTGCATGTAATAGAATTCAATGGACCCGCATCCAAAACGCAAGCACTGCTTTTTTGCAGCGTTTTTAGTGTTTTTTTTTTTTATACTGTATACAGTGTTAAAAAAAAAAAAAAAAAAACCAAAACGCCGCAAAAACACAGTGCTTGCGTTTTGGATGTGGGTCCATTGAATTCTATTACATGCAAAACGCAAGCAATGCGTTTTTGTGGCGTTTTGCGTTTTTTTTTTTTCTTTTCCTTTTTTTTTTTTTTTTTTTTTTACACTGTATACAGTATAAAAAAAAAAAAACACTGTAAAAAAACAAAACCACAAAACGCTGCAAAAAAGCATGTTCAAAAATGCGGCAAGCACCGCAAAAAGCATTGCAGAAACGCTCAAAAGCAAAAGGCATAGATGTGAATCGAGCCTAATTCTTTATACGCCCATACCTTGCAGTTATTACCTTTTTTTTGTACCACTTGCCCCACTCTATTAGATTGTAAGCTTTTTTATGAGCAGGGCTCTCTTAACCACCTTGTATTTTATTGTATGGTAACTGTACAGTCTCCCTTTTTGTATTGTAAATCACTGTGCAAACTCCCAGATGGCAAGCAATTGTGCTGCAAGTTTGAAAATGACTTGCTCAGCTACAGCTAGACTTGCCAGGCACAATTGCAGCAAGTCCCCATTGCATGACTCCACATCAACTTTCTTTGCAAGTCTGCTCAAAGTCCTGGTTCAGTGATGTCGTGCAAATAGTCATCCCACCACAGGGGGTCGCTGTGGCTGGCTTTTCATGCTGTAGACTTGCACAGCTCTCGCTGTGGACTCACCACTGCAACTTTGCTCTTGCTAGAGACTTGCCAGGCAAATCTGCTACAAATTGGAAAAGTGTCAACTTGTGCTTCAAGTGCTCTGCAAGTGTACAACTGGACAGTGCAAATGTGTAACAAGACTTTAGAATTCAACACTGCCCCAAGGTTGTGGCGATTTTGTCCTTGCTATCTGGGCCGTTACCGCTGTATAATGATAATGGCTTTATCCCTCCCTCCATTAGCAGCCGGCGCTCACCTCTTCTCTCTGTTCTGGGTTGTGAGCATCCCCAGTGGGTTTGTTTGCATTTTAGTTCTTTAAACCAGAACTAAAGGCTGCACAACTCGGTTTACATGCTGGGAGTCGCTGAAAGTGGGCAGGTTGGTGAAGGGTATTGCGGCAGAGACCTTGCCATATTTCTCTGCAATACAAAAAAAAACAAAACAAAAAAAAAAAACCTGCCCGCTCACAGCGAGTTACATTAGAACTTTAGATATAACGCCATCGTACGCACTGTGCATGTCTGACCTGCTCTGGGGAAGAGCTGAACACATTAAAACTCAACCCGACTCCACCATATACATTCATTCCCTTTATAAATTCCTTGCAATAAAATACAAATGTCTTCAAATACCTTCTGCTCCTCTCAAGTACCATCATGGAGGGTCTTTTCTCTCTCTCTCTCTGTGATGCCATTTTCTTCCCAAAAATTAAAAAGAGTTATAAAAGGAAAAAATGTATTTATTTTTTTGCCAGAATGTGTTAAATGTTAGTAGTTGGAGTCACACGCTGTAGAAATCTTGACTTGCAGGCAGCGTTATCCATGGTGTTGTTGTTGCATCTGCTAATACAGATTAAGAGATCGCCTTCATCTTCACATCAGAAATCCCAGGATCCTTAGAGGGTGTTCACACTGGAGCGGTGCGCTTGCAGGACGGTAAAAAAAAAAAAAAAAAAAAAGTCCTGCAAGCCGCATCGTTGCAGCGCTGTATACACCGCTCCTAAAGCGCCCCTGCCCATTGAAATCAGTTGGGCAGTGGGTGGTTTTAACCCCTTTTTTTTGGCCGTTAGCGGGGGGGGGGGAGGTTAAAGCGCCCCGCTAGCGGCTGGATAGCGTGGCTATAAATAGCGGAGCTTTACCGCTGACGCCTGCCCCAGTGTGAAAGTAGCCTTACAGTGCATGGTGGGCAATGTTACCAGTGAGTTCTCTTTGGCTTGTGTGTACCCAGGGCATTACCAATCTTGTGCTCATGTCTTTTGCATGAATGGTGTAACAAAGAAGCAGGATACAGACTGCAATCTGAGCCCAGGAAGTGAAAAAAAAAAAAAAAACCCACCCTATGCAAAGTGGGAATAGGTGGTCACTACTATAGAGAGAGCACAGAGGGGACAAGGCAATGCAAAAGCAGCTACAGCAATTACCATGAGCACAATTCTACCAACGGAATTGGGCCCAATCCCCCAAAGCTTTAAAGCTGAATACCAACTATGGATATCTTTACAAATGTACATATTACATTGGACCAATGCAGCCATCATACCTGTGGGGTCTCAAACTGGCGGCCCTCCAGGTGTTGGGAAACTACAAGTCCCACAAGGCATTGCAAGGCTGACAGTTACAAGCATGACTCTCACAGGCAGAGGCATGATGGGACTTGTAGTTTTGCAACAGCTGGAGAGCCGCCAGTTTGAGACCCCCTGTACTAGAAGCTGAAAAACACTGTATTAGGCACCCTGACTACAGTGATTGCCGCTGGCTTCCGCATCCAATGCTGAATGGCTGCCCTGCTGCTTAACCACTTCAGCTCCGGAAGGTTTTACCCACTTCCTGACCAGGCCATTTTTTGCGATACAGCACTGCGTTGTTTTAAGGCTACTTTCACACTGAGGTGCTTTACAGGCGCTACAGCGCTAAAAATAGCGCCTGTAAAGAGCCTCAACTCTGGCTTTCACAGTGGAGCGGTGCGCTTGCAGGACGGTAAAAAAAAGTCCTGCAAGCCGCATCTTTGCAGCGCTGTATACACCGCTCCTAAAGTGCCCCCCTGCCCGTTGAAAACAATGGGGCAGCAGCGCTTGGTGGGCGGTTTTAACCCTTTTTCGGCCGCTAGCGGGGGTTAAAACCGCCCTGCTAGCAGGCGAATAGCGCCGCTAAAATGACGGTAAAGCGGCGCCCACCCGCCCCAGTGTGAAAGCAGCTTAACTGACAATTGCGCGGTCGTGCTACACTGTGCCCAAAAAAAATTCATGTCCTTTCCCCCCCCCCCCACAAATAGAGCTTTCTTTTGGTGGTATTTGATCACCTCTGCGGTTTTTATTTTTTGCGCTATAAACAAAAGTGACAATTTTGAATAAAAAATTTTTTTTTTTACTTCCTGCTTCAAAACATTCCTAATAATATATATATATTTTAAATCTAATTTCTTCATCAATTTAGGCCAATATATATTCTGCTACATATTTTTGGTAAAAAAAAAAAAATCCCAATAAGCGTATATTGATTGGTTTGCGCAAAAGTTATAGCGTCTTTTGTTTGTTGTTTTTACTAATAATGGCAGACATCAGCGATTTTTAGCGGGACTGCGACATTATGGCGGACAAATTGGACACCAAGTGACACTTTTTGGGGACCAGTGACATCAATAGTGATTTAAAAAAAATGCACTGTCGCTGTATAAATGACACTGGCAGGGAAGGGGTTAACACCAGGGACGATCAAAGGGTCACGTGTGTTCCTGGGAGGTGCTTTCTGTGTGTGTGTGTGGGGATGGGAATACAATGGAGGAAAAGAGAAATCGTGCTTCAGCTTAGCTGAAACACAAGATCTCTCTTTTGCTCCCTTGTTTGCCTTGTTTACAAAGGCACACCGCTGCTCCGTCTCTCCACAGAGCGATCGGCGGATCGTGACCGCTAATTGGCTCCCACTGTGTCCCATCTACACCGCGTGCACGAAATCACGTACAGCAGGGATATCCAATTAGCGGACCTCCAGCTGTTGCAACACTACAAGTCCCATCATGCCTCTGCCTCTGGGTGTCATGCTTGTGGCTGTCAGTCTTGCTATGCCTCATGGGACTTGTAGTTCTGCAACAGCTGGAGGTCCGCTAATTGCATATCCCTGATGTACAGGTACGTGATTTTGCGCAGCTGGCCGCCCTGCCGCAGTATATATGTAGTGGGTGGTCCGGAAGCGGTTAAAGAATACAGAAGGTCCCTTGCTCAGCACAGGCGTCATTCAGGTAACACTTTTCCATTCTCTCAATGAATGCAAAGCGTTCACTATAATGGGATGAGGTGGATAGTGACGTCAGGATCTCCACTTCCTTCAATCCAAGAACCCATTGCATTCTTTGGGAAAATGCTAAATGTTCCTTGAATGGCGCCTGTGCCGAGCGATCGATCTGCTGTGCTCATAAAGCAGCAGCTCAGCACAGGACAGGACCTGGAAGCTAGTTGAGATCACTGGAGAAATGATTTCCACCTTCTAAAGAGATCCCACAGGCATGACATATACATAGTTCCTTTGGTCCAATGTAAAAATTGCCTAGTCTGCAATTCAGCTTTAAGCAACAGATAAGTACGGTATCTTTGCTTTTGGCACGTAGTTGCAATTTTCCAATCTCATTGGATCTTTTGGAAAATAAGCAACCCTTATCCCAGGCTGGTAGTTGTGTAAATTGAGCCTAGTGTGCATACTGTAAAAAAAACAAAAACTGGTGTTTCTTCCTTTTTACTACATGGTCTACAGGTCTATACAAGACTGTTGTCACATTGCTGTTTTATCATGTAACATTAGAAGCTTTTGTAATCAAGGTCAATAATAAAGAGATTCAGATCATTCGGAAAGAGTTTGTCAGCTTCTGTTTTGCGCAAGTCCCTGTTCATTACAAGTATGGGGGGGGGGGGGGTACGCTAATCCCAAACCCCGAATTGGGTCATCCTCATGGGAGGAGCAGGTGCTGAATGTCAGCAGGGGGCTTGTCCTATGCCCCATAGGCTGAACAAAACCAAAAGACCACATAAACAAGCGCTGAGCTAAAAAAAAAAATATCAAACGGTGACCAATTCGATGGAACGAAAAAAAAAGTTCATCTAAATGTGTACATCGCATACTAGCCCATTATATGACACTTACTTGCAAACGAAGCCCGCGCTGTCCCCTGTGCAGGCCGCGTCCATCTTCGCCCCTCTTCCTTCCGGGAAGACGCGGACTCCGGCTCTGTGACTGGCCAAAGTCGCGTGACGTCATTTCCACGCATGCGCGCGGGAGCCGTCAGTCACGGCACACGCTGGGGGAAGAAACGGCACAGTGGTCCGTTTCTTCACAGCGCATGCGCCGATGACGACATAATGCAGTTGACACCTCTGAGTCTTCAGTCCACTCCTCATCACTGTTGCAACTTGTGAGTGTACCTGGTTGGGTTGCCTTTCCACGGGGGGGGGGGGGGGGGTCTGTTACTGGACTTCTGTTATAATATATTGTTATTACTGCACTTAGACTCCATGTGTTTTCTGCCCGCTGCACCTACCCACGATGAAAGTTGTCGCCATCACAAATGTCCCTACCGAACGATTATTCCTCTATTCTTGTCTTGATTGACAACTCAAAAATTTGGATTTCCCATCAATTTCTGTCCCAATGGTCACAGGACAAAGAGTGAGTCCCCTAAACAAACAGCAACCCTTCCCTACTCTATCCGAAACTAAACAAAAAAGTTTGGCTTTGGATACACTTACATTTTGTAATAATTGGATATCGCAAGTCTCATGCAAAATCTGGCAGAGGTTTGGGTCTTGTTCCTCCCCGAGTGGTAGAAAACCTGAGCCTTCTGTAGAAAAAAAATTAAAATAACGACTCGTACAAATAAAATTACATATTTTATTAATAAAAACCCTTTTTTATCCACAATAATGCCTTTTTTTTTTTTTTTTAAATACAGAAAAAAATATTTACAAATGTGCCCAGAACAGGAATTAAAATAAAGTTCTCCATATCCTGTAACCTTAACATATTTGTGCTTTCATGAATACATAAGAAAACCTAAATTTGTAGAAAAATACTTTACAAGTCGAGTTTGCTTTTAAACTCGTTACGGATAAAAATACTCATCTTTCGTAATGCAGGTCAACAGACACGACGGTTGAAAATGCATAGGAAAGGGTACAAGGAAACTATTATTCTTAAAGCCTTCAGTTTAAATGCATCATTTAAAAACCCAAGAAACGGGGAGCTCTGTACCCACAAATATTGCATATAAAAATACCTTCGGTACCTGCTATGGCACAGATATTGTATATGGCGTAATGCACACTGCGCAGGCTGTATTGGGAATATCTAAAAAAAAAAAAAAAAAACAAACACACACAAGAACAGGCTCTTAAGTGGCTTCCTTCATTCACTGGCAACTGTTTTCAGATAAGTTGTTTCTTCAAACTGGTTCAAGTCATCTCCTGAGAATTGTCTCCACAGAGGAATTCAATAAGGTCCACTTCTTATGGTTGGTTGACTGTTTTATTAGCTCACCTGACCAGTGAGTTTAAAGAGAAACTCAATTCACAGCATACATAACTACAGTGGAACCTTGGATTACGAGCATAATCCGTTCCAGGAGAATGCTTGTAATCCAAAGCACTTGCATATCAAAGCGAGTTTCCCCATAGAAGTCAATGGAAACAAAGATAATTCATTCCGCATTGACTTCTATTGCATGCAATACCGCATGTGGCCAGAGGTGGGGGGGGGCGCCGGAGAACCTCAGAACAGTTCAGCTGAACTCGGAAACGGATTTCCGAGTGATTCTGAATGGCTCCGAACCGCTCCGAGTGTCACCGGCGCCCCCGCACCTCTGGCCAAATGCGGTACTGCACACCCCATTAGCTTGAATTCTGCTCGTTTTGCAAGACAACACTCGCAAACAGAGTCAGAATTTTTTTTTAAAAAGTTGCTCATCTTTCAAAACGCTTGTTGACCGCGTTATAAACCAAGGTTCCACTGTATAGCTTTTCCACTTGAATCCTCGCCTTATTTCCTGTAGGTAACTCTGCCTTTGATCCCAGAGGTACCTGGATAAGTTGGGATGGTAATCAATGACCTTGCTGTCTAATGATCATTGAAGCATCCCACTTCCGTAGACCATGTTCAAGACACAGGCTGCAACAGCCAATTATCTTTCAGCAAATTCCTAAAAGAAGAATTCTAGGCATGGTATATTTTTGCATAGTTAGATTGATCCAGCTTGGATACCAGTGGTTCTCAGCCTTGTCCTCAATTACCCTAACAGCCCATATTTGCAGGTTTTTCTTTATCTTGCACAGTAGCTTTAAATCAGAGTCAATGGCTTGGTATTTTGGACAGCTATTTTATTCAAGAGGAATTCCCAAAACATGGCCTGTTGGGGGTACTTGGAGACAGGGTTGAGAACCACTGCATTATACCATACCTGGCTGATGTCCCTGTAAGCTACAAAGACACTGTTATTTTAGTGATCTCCACTAGCTTCCAGTTCCTGTGCTGAGAAGCCAACCTGATACCTTGTGAAGACAGGAGATTGGCCACTTAGCATGGGTACCATTCAGAGAATGCTTTCCATTTTCTGAATGAATGCAAAACATTCTCTGATTTGGATGATGTGGAGAGGCAGGGAAGCGACGTTGCAGTCTCTACCTCGTCCAATCAGAGAATGCTTTGCATTCATTCAGAAAATGCAAAATAGTCTCTGAATGGTGCCCGTGCAGAGCAGCCAACCTCCTGTATTCACGATGCAGCAAGCTAGCCGCTCAGCACGGGACCTGGAAGCAAGTGGACATCACAAATTGAGGTGTCCGTGATCTCCAGCTTCCAGGGGCATCGGCCAGGTATGGTGGTGATCCACATTGGACCAATGTAACTATGTAAAAATTATAACATGCCTACAATTTATCCCGACTCCTACAGACACGATTGGGGTCAATGAGCAAAGTGTTCCACTGGCAATGATGAGTGCTTAGGCAGTGGGATGATTAATGCTTTTCTTGACATGGTGTGAGATTTGTGATCGGAGAAGGAAATTTCTTATCAGTTACATGACAGCTTGACAGCTGGCAAGGGATAACTTCAACCTTTTACCAGTGACATCTTGATTGGAAGCCACAACAATCTATAAACAGGTGACATCAATAAAACAGGTAAAACAAAAATAAACAACTATGATAAAACCTTAATGAGCCTTCTTTTGTACAATGTAGTAAACCATTTTGCCAGGTAAACCAGTCTTGATGCCAAGGCAGCTCCATCAATTCACTAGGCCATCAAAACAATAATAATGTAGCTCATCACCATGAACCCACCACATCAGTTTGGCTCAAAGGATGTCTGGTTGAGCGTTTCATGGCAGATTTTTAGAGAAAATTGAATGTGATCAATGTTGGTTCTGTTTCCATTGTGAGGAGGTGGCAATGCACTTAATGGAAATAAAAATAAAGGAACAGTATACGTTTTAATGCATTAAAATACTACCAAACCATCCAGCATCTGGTATGTGCACCATTTTAAGAAGTTCTTCTATTCAAAAACATTTTGGGAAATCCCTTGCATGGCAGGCTCCAGGAAGCACATCTTGTCTTTGTGACTGGCTGGCCGCAAAAGGAAGGCTCCTGCCTTTGGAAGCCAATAGAGCAGCCTTTGTCAACCTTTTTTTACCCCAGAAGAACCCTTAATAGAATTTTTAGGTCTCAGGGAACCCCTGCAAAGATTAGTCCTAGGGTTCCTCCAAAAGTGACTAAGGGTTCCTTGAGCTGTAGCCGATTGACCCCCCCATTTGATGGTGCCTACATAGATCCGGGGCCAGCGTCACTTGGATTATCTTTGTACTTGACTGTGAGGCTGGGTTTACACTGCCACACGGAGCGGCTCACAGAGTGGTCCGGTGCATCCTTGTTCACTGTTTCAGGTCCGATTTCATGACTGAATTCAGACCTGAAAATGGACAACAGGCTCCATAGAGAGCCGGTCACAATCTCCTAACATTCAAATTGAATGCGGAAAAATCTGCATCCAATTCGCAATTGTGTGAAGCCAGCCTAAAGGAGGCATTCCAAGAACCACTGTAAGGGGGGGGCATTAGGAAAATGCCCCTTACATTGGTGGTCAGTAGGAAGAATGCGCCCCCCCCTACAGTGGTGCTTAAAAGTGATCATCCAAGTGGCGCTGGCCCCAGAACTGTGTAGGCACCATAAGATGGGATGACAATCAACCACAGCTCAAGGAAACCCTAGCAACCTCTGGAGGAACCCTAGGGCTGAGAACGGCTGCACTACAAGTTCTAGGCACAGGGCCTTACTTAGTAGCCATTGTGTCACCACTCATTTATTATTTGCTCTATAACACACGAGATTATGGAGCTGCAGGGAAAGAATAAAAAGCCACATTTTGGTATCTCTTTTATAAGATCCAATAATGTTTTTGAAAAAGGTGAACTTTTTGAATATCCTTGTAGCTCCTTTTATGTTTCTTGCCATCCAACAGCTCTAGTTTCTCTTTGAAGACAGCAAGTTTGGCAAACAAACAGGATTTGACTACAGGAACCACGTGGATGTGACAGTCAAAAAGTGCATCATGGCTCACCGATGTTGGCAGTGTAACATGAAAAAAGTGATGAAAAAATAAAAGCAGCAAACGAATTACCACAAATTCTGATAGGAAAAAAGGAAATGGCAGTGAGGTGTGGGTAACAGTTATCGCCCAGTGTACTATGGGAAAAGAGAGAGTAAAAACAATGTTAGAGTGCTGGAAGTGTGCGTGATATCACAGTGCCAAGTCAATCGCCAAAAGGGATAGTAGGCCCGGATGGCAGTGCATCATGGGAAGATGTGCGTAAGAGCAGCCATTTTTGTGAAGGCTTGTCTGGGATTCTGTGAATGTAATGCAGGTGTCTAGCAGTGACTAAAGACTATGTGGTAGGGGTGGAGTGGAGCAAGGGTCATGCTTTAGCATTAGGTGATGGACTAAACATTCAGCGGGTTTTGTGAAGCTTGGGCGTATCTGGAGAGCCCTCTACTGGTGAGGTTGATCCCTTATTCTGAGGGGTCAGGGAATAAAATACTTTACGTAGGGTGCTAAGAGAAGAGTATAAAGTGCGTCAGTGATACAAAAACTACAAAATGGAACAATAAATATTAATAAAAAAAGGATAGTATCACAAGCAATACACAGACACACAGGGAGACTCCTTCTGGCTTGGGAAAATGGGGTGCTGTTCCATCAAACACAGTTAAGGGGAGCACGGATCAATAATGAGAGGTATATAGGTTTGAAAAAAAAAAAAAAACCTGAAAAAATAAAAACCGAATAGCACCATGAGAAAGGGATGAATCTCTAAAAACAAGGACAGAGCCCCCCCTAATGTTGTGGCCCCTAAGAATTGGTAAGTGAAGAGTGAAAGAGGTTTTTTTTTTATATAAATTATAAGTGCTGAACGTTTTTAAAGACTCCTAATGGAACATATAGCATATCTGTGCAGGAAGTCAACAGGGAGGAACCTTCGGGCCCGAGTACCTTTGAGCCGGCCAAATAGTTTGAGGAAGGAGGGGAGGCGGTCACATTTTTGCCACATCATCTCAGAGGGTTTTTGTGCTCGTTTTGGATTCCACACTAGTTTGGCGTTTGATGGCGTCTTCCCGAGCACTCCCTGACAGAGGGCTCCGACTGATGACGAGATCCAGCCTGTCCCCAGCATCGGACAGAAGAGGCACGGCCAGGCAACAGTCAAAATCTCGCGTGCGCACGTGGTTTACCTGCATAAAAAAGTTGCAATTGTCATTAAAATAAACACAGCTGTTTTAATTTTTTTAACCCCTTCCCTCTGCCAGGATGCGGGCCTTAAAGGAAAAGTTCACCTTTCTTTTTCAGGATGTAACATGTTACTCTGGCCCCCACACCACGCTGATCCCCCATTGTGACAGTGAGTAGGGGATCTCTCCCCCCCCCCCCCCCCCGCTTGCTGTCACAATTTTTTTAAAAACACAGCCAAGCAGGGCTGCCCCCATCTGCATCATTCTTTCTGTGAGCAGCCTTTGCGGCTGGCGGCTTGTAGTTCTCAATGAACCACTATGCGACAATGTTAGCAAATGAATGAATGGATTAGATCTTACAGAATAATTGAGTTAAATGAATATATCTATATCTATATATATATATATATCTTTATATATCGTCTATGTATCGATAAAGTGAAGTTATAATATATATATATATATATATATATATATATATATATATATATATATATATATATATATATATATAAACTTTTATACTTGTGAAAATATACATTGTTATAAACTTCATAAGCAGTTCTATGTAGAGCCAACATGTGTTAATAATTAAGAGTGATCTGCGCTCTCACCTCCCTCCCCCGCCATCACAGATGAGGAGGTAAGTTTTACATTACTTAAGATGTAAAAGTTCAATGTGTTAGTTAAGAGATAAGTCCTTTATATTACAATATTTCTTGATTAGGATATTAATAAGAACATTGTGTTTTAAATGAATATAATATATCTATCTATCTCTATAAATAGATAGATAGATAGATAGATAGATAGATAGATAGATAGATAGATAGATAGATAGATAGATAGATAGATAGATAGATAGATAGATAATGTAGTATTTGATTTAGATGTTATATTGTATATGTTTAAAATGGTTTTACATATAGCTCCTCTTGGCCCACACTTCAGGAATGTTGACCCCCACCCTTGTGAGTGAGGTGGGAGGGAAACTGTTTCATTAAAAGTCTGCGGTTTTCTGTGGAACTATAAGACAAAACAAACCTTTTTAGGAAGGAGATTTTAGGAGAAGGTGGGGGCTGAATTTAGGAGTAAAAAGCTAGTAACAGAGTTTTGAGACTCTCTCACACCACAAGGACAGCTGCAGACTCACGTCACAAGACACTGAATACATCTACATACACACACACACATCTGATTCAATCTTCATCTTAAGAATATAATATATTATTAATGATATTTTATAGTTTGATATTGTTCTTGTAATATTTTGCTATTTTTATTATTATATCAATTTTTGAGTTTTTACACAAGAATTGAACGGACTTTCTTGGAACTTTTCTCATCAATATTAATTATCGAATATCGATATTATTATCGTAAAAACGAGAATCTTACAATAGTGTACCACTTTGAGATTTTCATCTCATCTTGCCACCTTAAAAGAATGATGCCTTTTAGTGTAGTTACCTGCAGGATCCGATCGAAAGGCTGGAGACCACTCCTGTCTCCCGGACCACCGGGTCGGATCATGTTAACGTACACGCCTTTCTCTAGAAGACCGTCTGAGACACTGAATCCAAAGTCATCTGTCTCCAAGTCCTTCATAACAGTCACCTGCCATGAGAGAGGGAGAACTGTTGGCATTTAAGGCGGAACATTACCCATCACAACTTGATCAAAAAAATAATGTTCTTTAACAAGGAACATACATTCCACATTAATAATTATGCTATCAAAATTAGTGTGTGCTGTAAACTCCCTCCAGCATTGCTCCTGTTTCTTCTTGCTGGGGGCTGCCATTTTGCTGAAGCCCAGAGCCCCTGAGCAGCAGTAAATCATAAAGCGGAACTAAACCCATTGATTTAATGGCTTCAAAAAAGTTACATTCCTGGTATGCTGGGAATGCTAAGGCTTAGTTCACTCTTCCGCGACTTGGGATCTGACTTCTGAGACCCCCAAGTTGCATGACATGTGAAATCCCATGTTAGTCAATGAGAGCTGTCTTAAAGCGGAGTTCCGCCTAATTTTTTTTTTTTTTAAGTCAGCAGCTACAAATACTGCAGCTGCTGACTTTTAAAATAAAGACATTTACCTGTCCAAGGCACCCGCGATGGTGGCACCCGAAGCCGACCCGTCCCTCGGCTCTCGGGTGGAGGCGCCACCATCTTCGGTAAGGGAATCAGGAAGTGAAGCCTTGCGGCTTCACTTCTTGGTTCCCTACTGCGCATGCAGATCCCCATCTATATTGACATGATTTGGATCCGACAATACAGGAATATTACTCAGACGTTCCTTGAAAATTGCCTCAAAGTCGCATCAAGTAGTACTCAAGTCACCAGGAAGTCACCTGGCAAAGCCGCACCGTAAGTTGCATAACTTTCAGGTCACGGCAGTGTGAACCAAGTCTGCCACATTTGCTTTTGTGTCGTCAACCAAACGGTCAAACCATCAAATGTCTGGTGTCATAACTGATCACATGTGCAGCACCATGGCAGTTGCAAATCAAACAGAAGCAGCTTTCTTAGCTGTAAAGGATAGGAGGGTTTATTACCGCTTTAAGGCTGTCATGCAGATTGGTCTCTACAATCTCAGCAGTGCTTAAAAATTAAGCGCAACTGAGCATGTGCAGAGCCGGGTGAGGCCGTGTATTACTGGATTTTAAACAGTATAGACACCTATTTTTTATGTTTTACATATCTATACCTGCAAAAGGGGTCAGCCTGAAGTGATCTAGCTGGGCCTAATTTTCTGACTAAGACCCCTTTCACACTGGAGGCATTTTTCAGGCACTTTAGCGCTAAAAATAGCGCCTGTAAAGTGCCTGAAAAAAGGCCTCAGCTGCAAACCCAGTGTGAAAGCCCGAGTTTTGCATTTTGCGGGCGGTTATAACCCTTTTTCGGCCAAATAGAGCTGCTAAAACGTTGGCAAAGTGGCGCTAAAAATAGCGCCGCTTTACCACCGACGCCTGGGCGCTTTCAGCGTGAAAGGGCTCTTACGTTTTAGTTTCAGGGACATATATTTAGTTTTAATATTTTTTGATTAAATGTAACAAAGTGGTGCTTATCTAAAGACTTGCAGGATTGAAATGTATTTTTTTTTAATTGCTCTGATCGAAAATTTGGAACAACGGGCATACAAAAGCAACAAAAGCGATGCAAAACGGACCCCGAGCATAGATTTGGCAAAGGTGCCCTTTGCAGCCTGTTTCATTGCTGCATCCACCATGTGGACTCTCACCTTGAGCAACTCGGCACTGGAGTAGACCTCTTGGTCCTCGTCCTTGAGGATTTTCGGGTCTTGGCTGAGCTTGCCGTCTTTCTTGGGGCTGTTTCTAGAGTGGTGGGAACCTGACTTCCAATGCAGGAAGCGGCTACTCTTATTGGAGTTTTCATGTAGCAGTTTGGTGCCATCCAAGCTCAAACTTTGTACACTGCCCGTCATGATGGATGCCTGCAATAAAGGAACAAGAGCAACAACATCAACTAGATGCAGTCTTTCTCAACCTTTTCAACACAAAGGAACCCCTTTAAATAACTTTCCGGTCTCGGGGAACCCCTACTAAAAATGACTATATCTAACTCATAACTCATGATACATTAGTGTGGTGGTCAGTGGGAAGAATGCTCCTTACACTTGTGGTCATTGGGAAGAATTCCCCTCCTTATAGAAAGCTAAAAAGATCAACAGTGTCAGTGGAAACTTATTTGAGAGGCAGAAATTGTCATTGCTCAAGAAACCCCTAGCATCTCCTGGAGGAACCCTAGAGTTCCACGGAACCCTGGTTGAGAAACCTTGAACTAGAGTAAAAGATAAGCTCAAGGCTGCTTATTGGCCTTAACACACTTACTATGGAAGCAACAATGACATCTGCCTTGTATGCAAATACTATGTCCAATATTGAATATCTGATATTTTGGCGGCCACAATACCCTCTATTGGGTTGAAAGAATAAACAAACACAAAATACTGACAAACTGCATAGTACATTGCCTTCGTTTGTTTTTTTTTAAACGTTGCCCAGTTGTGCGATATACAAAAAAAGGGTCTGCACACTAGACCACGGTTGCTTTCTCTAGCAATGTACATGTGTATAGACTGCTGTAAATGTTTTGTGGTTGGGCAACAGATAGACCCGAAATCATATTGTAGTGTGTGCCATTGCAAAATGGGGAAAAAAGCTACACATAGCTATGTTGAAGAAAAAGCCACGTCCAAGAAGTTCAACCAATAGAAAAAAAAAAAGAAGAAAAACCTGCAAACTAAAAACCCTAAAACCACAGGTAATGCAGAGGAGGGCAAATAACCATCATGAAACGTGACCTAATGTACTCCAACCAAAAAAAAAAAATACTTCCTGATCCCCTAAGGCAGGGGAAACTCCATTTCATTGTGGGCTGCATCAGCATTATGGTTGCCCTCAAAGGGCCGGTTGTATCCGTAAGACTATATAAATGTATCTACTCTTTATCTTTATCATAATAAATAATTGCCTCTGCTTTAGATTATTACTGGTTTTAGTAATAACTTAAGACTTAAAGGGTTTGTATATACAAATACATGCGAGCGCTCAGGACCAATAGAAAATGCACTATAAAATAAATATAAAATACCAATCAATAAGCTAAAAAATAAAAGCAAGGCTATAGCTGCAGAAGATTGTTATAGGTAGTCCGTAGCAGTAGCCAGTCCATAGCAATAAACTTTGTAATAAAGGAATAAATTAGAACAACTAAAATGTCTCTGTGTGAAGACCCGCGCTGAGGGCAAGCTTTCCAGGTGAGCAAAGTCAGCTCTCTAGTAAACATGAAAAAGAACGAAAGAAGAGCGCCTCTGAGTGCAGGTATTTAATAATGACAATAACAAGTTATCCACACTTACAAGTAAGTAAGGAGAAAACGGCTACAAAGGGGGAACAGCTCCTGGATCGGTCCCCGGCGTCCATGGCGTGGATTCGGCAGAGTAAGTCTGAAGGTATGGCCTCGGTCCCCCGCCAGGAGAGAGCAAACTGGTGCGCTGGATGAAAGTTCCGTAATCCAAAACAAGGGCGCTCGTGGGCGTGTGACGTCACCGGAGTGGAGAGGACCTCAACGCGTTTCAGAGCATGAGCGAATTTCCCACTGGGCATGCGCGCTCCTTTTTCAAGTGGCGCGCATGTGTCGAAAAAGGAGCGCGCATGCCCAGTGGGAGGGGGGGGGGCGCAAATTTTTTTTGAAAAAACCCCCCCATAAATTTCAGCCACTGCGCCATCAAACGCTACCACTGTGCCTATAAATTACAGCCTCTGTGCCAAACGCTGCCACTGTGCCCATAATTGCTGCCGCTGTGCCATCAAACACTGCCACTGTGCCATCAAACGCTGCCACTGTGCCCATTAAACGCTGCCAGTGTGCCCATTAAACGCTGCCAGTGTGACCCCGGGCCCGCTCGCCGTCTGCCCGCCCCTTCCCTGTCTTGGTGGGGCAGTGGGTGACGGCGACGAGCGGGGTCCTTTATGCATCTCCTGCCGTCCTCGTCTCCCGTCCTCTCCTCCTGATAGGCGTCTAATAGCGGCGCCTGTCGTTTCAGCCAATCAGGTGACAGGTAACAGACCCGAGCACCTGATTGGCGGAGAGGCGGTTCAGTGTTAGGAAAGCGAATATTCATTCGCTTTCCTAACACAGCTGAGTGACCTGCGAGCGATGCAATGCATGCATCTATCCATTGGGCATAGAGGGGGTGGCTGGAGAGTGGGGGCACCGCTGTGCACCCTTATGGACGCACCACCACTGGTCGGGAGGAGGATCAGAAGAGGGTTGGAGTCAGCTGCCGGAGTCTACTGAATGTGGAGACCAGGGGGTGCTACAGCTGCACAGAGAGGCGCAGGATCTGTAGGAGTTCTGCCCTCCTCTCTGCTGCCAACTGCTGAGACAAGGTGAAGGCGGAGACGGGGGGGGGGGGGGGGGACTGAGAGGTGTGAGGGCCACATGAGATGGCCCAGAGGGCCAAATTTGGCCCACAGGCCTTGTATTTGACATGAGTCCTAAAGCAATCAGATATTTCCTGAATCAACAAAGTAAGTGTTATTACTAATAAACATTAATAGACGGTTACATTCTATGCATGTATAACGCTAGATCTCAAGTTGAGTTGCCATGTTATACTGAGCAGGAGGGGGAATTACTTTTGGCCTGTCCAGACAGAGGGTCAGGGGTCCTGCAGCCTCATAGGACAGCCAAAGTAGAATGAAAACTCCTCCTCCTTTAACCAGACACTGATAGAAGTCACAAGACTGCTATATACAGCTGATGAGAAAAGGTATTTAGCAGTTTCTATTTACTAAAACAATTGCATTTTCATGTTCTGTGTACTGTGGGAAACCAGATATAGTGAATGAAGGGTCCGGGGTTTAGTAACACTTTAATCGCTTATGTGGGTGTGTTCAAACACTGGCCACTATGGTTAATCCAACATGATAACAAGTGGTAGATTGCAGCACTAAGAAGAGGCAAGGTAGGTAGCTGCACCCAGGTACACTTTACATGAGAAAAGAGAGCACCTCTTTTCTCATGTAGAGTAGAAGTCCTCTGTATGTAGAAGGAGGGGGGGGGGGGGGTAGAGTAGAAGTCCTCTGTATGTATGGAGCCCTGGTCCCTTTTCTCCTCCAACAGACATACAGTCTAAAAATGAGTGTGGGTCCCCCTCCTAATGGCTGTGGAAAGCTGGAGCAATTGGAAACCCCTGTAAAATATTCAATTTGGTGGACATTTGTTACCTCAATCTCCCTCAAAAGCTCGGATTGTCCACAGGTCTCCAGATCCTCCAAAGCCTCTCCAAAGACTCGCCAGAAGCTATCGTCGTGCTCAGTCTCCAGGCCATTGGGTTGGCTGGGATATCTGTTGAACCAAACATGATGAGTCCCCCCTCTAGGAGCATCTTCTGACCACACTCCAGTCTTAAACGCTCAGGGCATCTTCTTATACAAACGTATAGATCACGGTCACCTCGAGAGGGACACTTTCACCATCCATGACACGTCAATGCATTTACCAAGGGGTAGCAGTTAGGAAGCATGTTGGATACAGTGAAGGCATGCCTGGGGATGAGGACATGCAGGTGGAGATGGGGAAAGAAAATAAAATGAATGACTACATGGGGAATTTTGGGGGGGGGGGGGGGAGAAGGGGGTGAGGAAGCACAGAAGCTCCGTGAGTGGTTAGTACACAGAAGAGATGATGGGAAAACGTTCAGAGCTGAGACACAGAACACCTGGGGAAAGAGAGAAAGAGAAGCACAAAGAGGAGATAGACGAGTTGAGAAAGTGATGAAAGGAGAATATATACGTCATACACTAATGTACAACAGGTGAGTGTGGTGGGGGTGGGTTAGTGAGGATTCATTCAAACCTTTACAACAAATTACATGACTCCTTTGCAAACTGTTCATGCCCAGAGATGCACAGGCCAAAATTTAGCAGCGTCTGTAGACTGGACTATAATTGCATAATTTGACAACATTTTAGGACATTTTTTTAAATTACACTTTAAAACCCATGATCTCTTTTTCATTATAGGCTGACAAGTAGATAAAAAAAAGTAAGTAAAAATCATATATTCAATTCGTCACAGTGTGAACGAGCGCACAAGAAAAATTTAGCAGCTAGCACAAAAAGGTGATTGGGCAACCTAATATCTAAAATAAACAACGTAATAGTGCAGTGCATGAAGAGTTAGAACCAAGTCAATAAATGCATATAAAAAGTGCTACAAATAGTGCAAACCAAATAAATAATAAATAGAAACAATTGATATGTTATGGGGATGTCCCCAACAAAATACATGTAAACAAAACAAATCCTTTAGGAAAGTGCTTAAGGGGCAAATTAGTCCCAGAATTAGCATGCATACATATGAACTTCAATTTTCTTCTTAAGATGGCGCATGCAAAAGATCCCCAAAGTGCAGAAATAATCCACTCTGTCACTAGCAATGCACTCACCAGACTCTCCAACTCACGTTCTTCCTAAGTGGAGCCCACAAAAGGAGTAGTATAGTGTTGTTGTTTATTAACAAAATGGTCAGATGCGCGGACTCGGCGGTGTGGTGTCAGCACGTAATGGTCCCCCCCGAATGCGTTTCGTGTGCACGCACGTCCTCAGGGGATCCGCCTCTCCTTTTGTGGGCTCCATGGTGTGAGCATTTCCATAATGAAGAACATTATTGTAGCTGGGGTGTTGGATTGCTGAGGATTTCCTGACCATATAGGATATGATATCTACATGCCTTAACTTGGCATCTGTCGGGCGAGTGCATTTAGGAGGCGGAGGTCTCACACATTACTGGTGTCAAAGTGGATCATTTCCGCACCTAGGGGTTCTTCATAGGGGAAGTTCATATGTATACATGCTAATTTTGGGACTAATTTGCAGCTTAAGCACTTTCCTAAAGGACTTGTTTTTTTTACATGTATTTTGTTGAGAACATCCCTAGAAGATATTCTTTGTTTCTATTTATTACTTATTTTGTTTGCACTATTTTTAGCACTTTATGTATGCACTTATCTATTTGGGTCTACAATGAGGGAAAAAGTATTTGATCCCCTGCTGATTTTGTACGTTTGCCCACTGACAAAGAAATGATCAGTCTATAATTTTAATGGTAGGTTTATTTTGACAGTGAGAGACAGAAAAAAAAACACAAAAATATCCAGAAAAACGCATTTGAAAAAAGTTATAAATTGATTTGCATTTTAATGAGTGAAATAAGTATTTGACCCCTTTGCAAAACATGACTTGGTGGCAAAACCCTTGTTGGCAATCACAGAGGTCAGACGTTTCTTGAAGTTGGCCACCAGGTTTGCACACATCTCAGGAGGGATTTTGTCCCACTCCTCTTTGCAGATCCTTTCCAAGTCATTAAGGTTTTGAGGCCGATGTTTGGTAACTCGAACCTTCAGCTCCCTCTACATATTTTATATGGGATTAAGGTCTGGAGACTGGCTAGGCCACTCCAGGACCTTAAGGTGCTTCTTCTTGAGCCACTCCTTTGTTGCCTTGGCCATGTGTTTTGGGTCATTGCCATGCTGGAAGACCCATCCATGACCCATTTTCAATGCCCTGGCTGAGGGAAGGAGGTTTTCTCCCAAGATTTGATGGTACATGGCCCAGTCCATTGTCCCTTTTATGCAGTGAATTTGTCCTGTCCGCTTAGGAAAAATACCACTAAAACATAATGTTTCCACCTCCATGTTTGATGGTGGGGATGGTGTTCTTGGGGTCATAGGAAGCACTTCTCTTTCTCCAAACACGGTGAGCTGAGTTGATGCCAAAGAGCTTGATTTTGGTCTCATCTGACCACAACACTTTCACCCAGTTCATTTCTAAATAATTCAGATGTTCATTAGCAAACTTCAGACGGGCCCGTACATGTCCTTTCTTGAGCAGGGGGACCTTGTGGGCGCTGCAGGATTTCAGTCCTTCACAGTGTAGTGTGTTACCAATTGTTTTCTTGGTGACTATGGTCCCAGCTGCCTTGAGATCATTGACAAGATTCTCCTGTGTAGTTCTGGGCTGATTCCTCACCGTTCTCATGATCATTGAAACTCCACGAGGTGAGATCCTGCATGAAGCGTTGGACTGAGGGAGATTGACAGTTATTTTGTGCTTCTTCTGTTTGCGAATAATCGCACCAAGTGTTGTCACCCTCTCACCAAGCTGCTTGACGAGGGTCATGTAGCCCATTCCAGCCTTGTGTAGGTCTACAATCTTGTCCCCGACATCCTTGAACAGCTCTTTGGTCTTGGCCATGGTGGACAGATTGGAATCTGATTGATTGCTTCTGTGGACAGGTGTCTTTTATACAGGTAACAAGCTGAGATTAGGAGCACTAACTTTAAGAGAGTGCTCCTAATCTTAGCTCATTACCTGTATAGAAGACACCTGGGAGCCAGAAATCTTGCTGATTGACAGGGGATCAAAAAATAATTTCACTCATTAAAATGCAAATCAATTTATAACTTTTTTGAAATGCGGTTTTCTGGATATTTTTGTTGTTATTCTGTCTTCCACTGTTAAAATAAACCTACCATTAAAATTATAGACTGATCATTTTTTTGTCAGTGGGAAAACGTACAAAATCAGCAGGGGATCAAATACTTTTTTCCTCACTGTAACTATTCAAGCACTGCGCTATTATGTTGTTTTAAAATAATATATTATTTTTCAATACTATCATTTCATCAGACAATTACAGTATTAAACAGTGGCACACTACCATCTTTAGACTGCAATGGCCTCTTTAGGGAGAGACTATTACTTTTTGAATCACATAGCAGAGATAGCAATCACATGATTTAGAAAGACTATGACTGGTTTCTAATCCTTAGTGGGGGATGAAGTTGTCTATGACAGCCAAGTTTCACAGCCAGCAGCTCTGAATAGTGTTGACTGCTACCTGTCAAAAGCAGAACGTAGATTAATATATACCCTCAGGCACAGGATGTGAGGAACGTTCATCTACAGATTGTCGGTTTGAAGGGGTTAAAGGCTCTTTATCTAAAAATTAAATGCATCTTTGATGCACTTCTGAGAAATGTCCTTCAGTAAAGACCAATGAGTGGACTTTTCAATATTCAGAATAATAGACAGTCAATGTGGATAATATGAAAAAAAAGAGGTTTTGCTAGATTTGCCCAACTTGCAAATTAATTACATGGTCTCCAGCCCTGACATGGCACTGCCTCATACTAAAATATCCTTCTGCATAGCATGTGGACACATACCGGGCTGGCTTTTCCCATTCCTCTTCATTGAAGCTCCCATCCAAGAAGGGGTAGCTTTTCCTGTGCTCTACCGGTGGTGTGTTCATCTTCTGCCGACTGGCTCTCCACTCATGTGGGTGCAGAGAGAGACCAACAGACTGATGTATGAAGTTCCCTGGATGAATAAATAGAAATTTGTGTTAATAGAAGACACTAAAAGGCGCCAAACAAATCTTTTTACTCTTCCTTGACTGCCTCAAAGGTGAGTCTAGTATGCATATGGATACTTCCAGTTCCAAAGATAGAGTTTAGTCACATGTTCCCCCCATCTTGGAGGAGTCAATGGTGCAGAAGGTCCTGGGTGTTCTGATAGATAGCATGCAATGACAAGCTACAGCTTCCAAAGCGAGCAAAATCCTATCTTGTATTAGAAGAGGCATTGACTACAGAGAGAGAGAGAGATATCATTTTGCCCCTGAACAAATCATTAGTAAGACCTCATCTGGAATATGCAGTTCAGTTTTGGGCACCAGTTCATAAAAAGGATATCGGGGAACTGGAGAAAGTGCAGAGAAGGGCAACCAAACTGATAAGAGGCATGGAGGAGCTCGGCTATGAGGAAAGATTAGAGGAACTGAATCTATTCCCTCTTGAGAAGAGGAGATTAAGGGGGATATGATCAACATGTACAAATACATAGGGGGTAGAATCTCAATATATAAATAGAATCTCAATATATAAATACATAAGGGGGGATATGGTCTCAATATATAAATACATAAGGGGGGTGGGATATGGTCTCCATGTATAAATATATAAGTGGTCCATATAGTGAACTTGTTGAATTATTCACTTTAAGGTCATCACAGAGGACAAGGGGCACTCTTTACATCTGGAGGAAAAGAGATTTCATCTCTAAATACGGAAAGGCTTCTTCACAGTGAGAACTGTGAAAATGTGGAATAGACTCCCTCAATAGGTGGTTCTGGCCAGCTCAGTAGATTGCTTTAAGAGAGGCCTAGATTCTTTCCTAGATAAACATATTATAACTGGACACTAATATTTATAGGTAAAGTTGATCCAGGGAAGATCCGATTGCCTCTTGGTGGATCAAGCAAGGAATTTTTTCCCCTGCTGGAGCAAATTGGATCATGCTTTGCTGGGGTTTTTTGCCTTCCTCTGGATCAACTGGGTATAGGATTGTATATATAGGATTGTTTTGTTTTTTTAGCTTCTATTGGTTCAACCAGACTAAGTATATAACTATCCATCCACCCCTGAATTCCTCAAGGCAATGGACTTGACCTCTCTGACTCATACAGAGATGCATGCAGGGGCCCCTCACTTTGGAGCTGCACAGCAATTTCCAAGAAGCCAGACTCAGTGATCATGGAATCCAAGGGTGCTCAGAAAGATAAAAAAAAAAAAAAAAGTACAGACCAAACATGTTTCAGGCGCTTTTAAACCTATAAGGTTCAGGCAGTTTTAGGACAAGCAGAGTCTAGGAAGAATTCCAGCAGTGTGGCGATATTCATTCAAGGTCCCAAGAGCAAGCTGAAGACAAGACTGGGGTGAGATAAGAAGCTATAGGTTGTACATACTGTTGCTACCCCCCCCCCCCCCCTAGCTTAGTTACTTTTTTTAGTCGAAGGCAGTCAGTCACCGAACAATGAGGGTTTCTTCCAATGTTACAAATATGTAACTGGTTATTAACAGAAGAACCCTCAAAATGGCTGAATGCTGAAAGCGCCCTACTGTCTAGGGCTGTGTGGCCCACATTAGTCATTAAAACTATTATATTGCAAGGAAAGACCATGCTTTTGAAATGGTAAACAACTTGGATGTAGCTTACCCTGACTGCTATAGCCTGTCTCAATGCCAGAGCCATCCCACGACTCGAGGGCGCTGTCCACACTGGGGATTGTAGTGGAGTAGATTTCGGATAGCTTGCTGGTCTTCTGGGAGTCAGTTAGGTCATCTTCTGGGTCGCTTCCTTCGTTCATTCCATCAGAGAGCTTTTGCGATTGAGGCCCTGCAATGTGACACAAAAAAAAAACTGAGTAAATCCAGAGAAAACAACCATTCTACTTGAACAGGGGTCTCCAAACTTTCTAAACAAAGGGCCAGTTTACTGTCCTTCAGGCTTTAAGGTGGCCGGACTTTGGCTGATGGGAGTAGATAATGCACTATCGTCAATGGGAGTAAGCTATACCCCATCTTTGGTTTTAATGGGAGGACTAATTTCTCTTTGTTGGTATCAGAGGGAAGAATAACACCCGATTGTTGACATCAATTGGAGGAATAGTGCCCCATTGTTGGTATCAGTTGGAGGAATAGTTCCCCATTGTTGGTGTCATTGATAGGAATAGTGCCTCACCTTTGGTGTCAGTGGGATAAATGTGCCCCAAGGGCCTGTTAACGACAAGCAAAGGGCCGCATCTGGCCCCCAGGCCACAGTTTGGAGACCACTGTACTAGAATACAAGGACAATTATCCCCAGTCTAGGCAGGCCAAAAGGTAATGCCATTTCAAGGTTAGAGTAGTAACTTCATAAATGATGGCTCTGTTGAACATTTCAATCAAGCAAAGAAAGCCAACTGACAGGCTGCTACTGCTGTACTCTCAATGTAGAAATAACACCCATAGAGCTCTGGGAATCCCTTGTCACATATTAAATGTTTAGTTGTAAAACAAACATTATAAATACCCTGGAACCGTGGGGTTCCAGGATGTTTTAAATTTATTAAAAGTGTCTATGTGATGACCCCAGAATGAGGAATATCATTGGAAAGAAATGGTACAGCTAGAGCACAGGGTGTATAAAATGGCTGCAACCTACCAATAATTATTTGAGCACAAATAGGCCACTGTCCTGAATACGTTACTTATGCACATAAAATAGTTGCTGTATATAGGCAAGCATAATGAGGCATAATTTGTCTCCCACTGTTATAAAGGAATGCCACCATTGTGCCAGCGGTACAGAAATTGTGCACTTACGCTCTGCCTGCTTCTTTATCTTGAGCGTCACCGTCTCTCCCGCCATCTGCAGCAAGTGGATCGCCTCACTCAGTGGCTTTCCTTTCAGACTGACGTTGTTAATGGCTAGAATGCGGTCCCCAATATGGATGGCTCCAGTCCTGGAAAACAATGGGAGTTGGTTAGGAGGCTGGGGATAGGATAGGAGGCACCTTTTAACCAACCGGTTTCTCAGTCTTAACCAGATCACTTTTTCACCCTTGTTTCCACACTTTTTGGGGACGGCTCCCCCCCCTGGGGAGAACACACTAGCTCCGTGGGAGGGATTCCCCCCATCAACACTGACTGTGTTGTTGCAGGAAAGAAAATTGCATGGTCTATTACCCTGCCTTAGGGTAACAGATCCACCCACCCCACATGTAGGCTGGCTGAAGTGGATTCGAGAATATTTCTTTCAGCAGAAAATTCTCTCTAGCTGTTGATGCTGCTTTGAAAGAAGTTACATTTTAGACATGTGCACAGCCAAAAAATTAGTTCATTTTTGTTTCATTAGTTTATTATTTTTTTCGTTGTTCGGGTCATTCGTTATGATCGCGATTCGTAAATTAGTTCATTCGTAAATTCGTAAATGCGTTCATTCGTACATTCGTAAATTCGAACATTCGTTCATTCGTTCATTCGTACATTCGTACATTCGCAAATTCGTAAAATCGTACATTTGTAAATTAGAAAATTCAAAAATTTGTAAATTTATAAATTAGAAAATTCGAAAATTTGTAAATTCGAAGTTTGAAAATCCAAAAACCCGAAAATTCAAAAATCTGAAATAGTAACTATTAAATTATAGGTATTGTAATTTCCTTTCAAATTTGACTGTCAGTGAACGTAACAAATACGAATTTATCCGAAGTTACGAATTATCCAAAACGAATGCTGCATCTAAACAAATGGAATGGAACAAATTAATAATAAATAATAATATTAAAATGTTGTTATTATTATTATTGTTATTTATTATCATTAATACATTACGTTCCATTCCGTTTTTTCGGATCATTCATAACTTCAGATAAATTTGTATGTGTTACGTTCACGAACAGCCAAATTTGAAAGGAAATTACAATACCAATAATTTAAAAGTTACTAGTAATTACTAATAGTTAAATTATTATTAGTTAATTATTATTTCAGATTTCCGAATTTTCAAATTTACAAATTTGCGAATTCACTAATTTACAAATGTACGAATGTACGAATGCCCGAATGCCCGAATGTCCAATTTTATCGAATTTACGAATATTCGGAAAAATTCGTTAAATGGGTTTTCGTTAATTCGGATAGTCTGCCCCCCTCTAAACTGTAAAAGAAAACCTCCAAATCTGCCACTTCCTGTGTGGCCTCTCTAAACAGACCACGAAAATCAGGGCTGCTCCGCCCCCATATCACCGGGGTCAAAGTGAGTCCCTCCGTCATATGCTGTCCTCTCTGCTCTCCTCTCTCCCCCCTCATCCCCTCCATCTTGTGTCTGTAGGTCTCCGTCTCACCCCCCCCCCCACCGCCGCTATTAGCAAAACTAAAAATTGTCAATAGACACTGCCAGCCCCTCTATGACATCCTAGCATAACACGCTGCGTTATTCTTTTATAAAAACGTATATACAGTTTTAGCGCGGTCTTCAGGCTGGTCACATGACTCTCGGCTAAGAATGAGCTCAGGCGTGTCCGCACAGCCCCCGTGCAGAGCCCGCCAGTAAGTCGGCACTGCGCTGCGCTAATCACAGGCAGTGAGACATTGTCCAGATCTCTGCAGCCGCACATCGGGAAATGTCTCACTGCCTGTGATTAGCGCAGCGCAGTGCCGACTTCCTGGCGGGCTCTGCACGTTGGCTGTGCGAACACGTCTGAGCTCATCCTTACTCTCGGCCAGGTTTCCCAGGCTACTGCAGGAGAGGCGTGATCTCCCCGGCTGACGTCAGAGGGAGATCACAGCCCCTCCTGCAGAAGCCATCCATCGTATGTATACAGCGGGCGCGAGTCATGTGACTGGCCTGAAGATCGTTGTAGATCGGTATTTACAACGCTCGGTTTTATGAAAGACTACTGCAGTGTGCTCTGCCAAGCTCTAATAGAGGGTCTGGCAGTGTTTGTATTCTTAGGGTTAACAAACACTTTAACATCTGCTATGAGTCTCACAGCGTGAAGCAGTCATTGCTGGTAATGGGGCATCTAGGGCCTAAACATGGATCCTGGGCCTAGATTCCCAGAGTCTGTGTGTTTTGGGGAGACATGAGAACTTGAATGAGAAATAAGACCACTCCAAGCATACACCTCACAAAGAGTAGTGTTCCCTTAAAAGCCAGGTCCCATAGTCAGTAGCCAAGAGGTTAGCCTGTGGTCCCCTCCAAAAGTCTCTGTCCCAGTTTGGTCTGTCACATTTCTCCCCAATCAAAAGTAAACTAACAAGGTCCCAGACCCCCACCTGGTCTGGACCTGTGTTAGTCTGGCAGAGTGAACCCACATAGTTGATCCACATGATCTCTATTCTGGGCCGCAGGGAATAGTTGTCATCAGTAGGTGTGGGACAGAGATCGTGGAATCTCTGTCCGGGTGCCAGCGCTTCAGCTGGTCTTTACTGTTCTGGAGCGCAGTATGCTGTTGGGGGAGGGGCCGGCTGCCCCAGCTCCCTGAAGCCGTAAAGACACATGAGGTGCTAGGCAGAGGCCAGTGGCGCTCTGCCCTGTTGCCAGCACTTCAGCTGGGAACCCCATATCATAACCCCATATCATGCGCTCCGGCTAACTGCTGAGGAGGGAGGCTGGCTTCCTCCACTCCCAGACTGCAGATCTGCTGCTCGGGAGGAAGGATGACCACCTTATCTCCTGAAATGTATCTGCTGCTGGGGAGATGAGCCAGCTGCTCCATCTCCTGTACCCTCATCTGGCTGCTGGGACGACATTTCTCTGGTACTATCACCCAGGTGCACTGATCCTTGCTGGGGAGTGACCGCCAAATTCTCACCCTGGGCCTCTGGAACTGCCATGGGTGTGGGGCAGAGGCCTTGGACCCTTCGTCCGGTTGCCAGTGCTTCAGCTGGAAAAGTTTGTTGTAACTCCACAGATGCTGGTGGCAGGAAATCCCATGTCCATGCCAATGGTGTGGAAGAAAGGCCGGCTGCCTCTTCTCTCAGGAGGGCTGAAGCTGCTATTGGTGCGGGGCAGAACTCAGTGATGTCCAGACCCAATGCCAGTTCTTCTGCTGGAGGCTCAACAGGTTGTTTTTCCTCAGCAGAGAAGTCTATCAAATCCCCGGTCTCTGGAATTGCTGAAAATCCAGGGCTTTTGCTGGCTGCCCCTAGGCCCAGTGCCGGCACTTCAGCAGGTGACTCATAATCCATAACATCCTCCGATGAAAATTCAATTAAATCTATGCTTTCTGTGATCTGTGGCAGGGGAGTGAGGACAGCTTCCTCGCCTCCCTGATCTTGGAACTGCCGCTGTGGAGATGAGCCGCTTGCTCCATCTCCTGTACCCTCCGGCTGTTTGACAGACGCGTTCCTCCATCCAAGCTCATCCAGTGCAGAAACAATTCATCAAGGAGAGTCAAAACTTGCTGCATCTGCCATAAGAGCTTCACTTCCATAACTGTGGGTGGTGGTGGGCAAAGCACACTGTTGCTCTGCCCCATTGGCAATACTTCAGACAGGATTCAAGAGCTGTTGGCTAGTACCTCCTGATTGTCCTAGGCAAAGGCAGCCCAGACCTGCTGCTGAGCAGAGTCTAGCAGCCGTCTGTAGGCGATCTCCAGCTCCCATTCCTGAATAGCTAGAAACTCCAAATCTTTCTTTTAGAGACATTCAGCCTCCGATTTCTGTACTCCAAGATTTCCTCCAAACGCCACTCCAAATCACTATATATATATATATATATATATATATATATATATATATATATACACACACAGTATATATATGTGTGTGTGTGTGTGTGGTCTCCCATATTGAGCCTATAGTCCGTAATATTTGGTGGTCAATTTCTGACTATAGTCAGATTATAACTCTTTTTGTATAGATCTTTAGTTATCACTAAAGGGATCCCCAGCAGGAGGAAGGAGGTCCTGATTCCTCTATATAGATCTTTATATCACTAGAGGGATCACCAGCAGGAGGAAAGAGATTCTCTTTCTACTATATAAATCTTTTTATCACTACAGGGATCTCCAGCAGAAAGGTGGAAGGAGGTCTTGATTCTGCTCTATAGATCTTTATATCACTAGAGGGGTCACCAGTAGGAGGAAGGAGGTCCTGATTCCTCTATATAGATCTTTATATCACTAGAGGGATCCCCAGCAGGAGGAAGGAGGTCCTGATTCTACTATATAGACCTTTACTTTAGCAAACTAAAAGTAATTAGATTGATTTTACATCTATGGTAAGTTTTGCAAATTTTGACTGTAGGCAGATATCCCCATCCCCATGTGTTACCCACCTCTCCGCCAGTCCTCTTTTGGTGAGACCAGAAATGACAATGGGATCAAATGGCTCTTCGGTCCCTGAGATTGTAATTCCCAGAGGTCCTCCGTATCTCTTTAGCTCCACAGTGTATATAATGGCACCCGTTGTCTCCTGCTCATCTAAAAAACAAAAGAAGCGTTATTATTAAAATGAACACATGGTTGACGAAACGGAAATAGACATGACTATACAGGGAGGACCTGTAAACTGGTTCTCAGTGGCCACAGCCATCATGTTGGCCTGATCCATGTTTAACTTGAACACTTTGGGGTTGATTTGCTAAAGGCAAATAGACCGTGCACTCTGCAAGTGCAGCTGCTCCAGAGGTTGGAAAAAAAATGGGTGAATGAGCTACGACTTATAGCTCACACAAAGCTTTTTTCTTTTTCTTTTTTTTGCTAATGGTAGCTGAATGGTTTCCACTATTTCCTGTCTCATTTTAAAGGCCAACATTGGGCAAAAAAAAGTTTTCCTGTGCACTGTAGGCACAGGCAACTGATCATTTTGTCTGTGTTAGAGGAGAAAGCTGTATGCTTACCTGTTCCTCCACTCCACAGGCAAATGGGGCTCCCCCACGATCCACCAATGGGCTATTCCTGACATCCTCATGTCAAGAGCAGGTCTATGGGCTTGATGACGTCAGGAACAGTCCACCACACAAGACCATGGGGGGGGGGGGTTGACACAGGGACTGGTCTTGTTGGGGGGGGGGGGTGCATTAGATAAGTATATCTCTGTTCTCCAATCCCATACATTAGAGAGCATAATCACACAGCACTTTACAGCAGCTGGCCAGGTGTAGCACTCCAAACTGCCTAAACCTCACCTAACACTCTCTAATGCAATGGTTCTCAGGTCCTGTCCTCAGGACCCACCAACAGGCCAGATTTTAAGTATTACCTTGGGGAGATGCAGACTAGAATACTGCAATCACTGAGTAGCAAATGATATCACCTGTGATGTGTTTCAGTTATCTTGCAAACCTGGCCTGTTAGTGGGCCCTGAGGAAAGGAGTTGAGAACCACTGCTCTAATGGCTGGAAAGGGTCAGGCAGCACTCTCTTGTGACCAAGCAGAATGACTTAGGACTTTCTGATGGCTGGGTGGCATTACATAGCACTCTATGATGCCTGGGAGGATAAGAAAGCACCCTCTGATGGCAGGACCACACACGGACTCTGATGGCTGGGCAGGGTCGCATAGCACTCTGATGCTTGGGTGAGATCACAAAGAACTCTCTAATGGCTGGGCAGGAGCATACAGACCTCTCTGATCCCAATGGTATTATTCAGATACTTGAAAAAGCTGTCCGGCCAAAATGCACCAATGTAGTTTAAAAAAACAAAAAACAAAAACAAAACAAAAGATATATTTTCTGATTGAAATTCATAGAAAGATGGATACGATTAATATTTATATCAGGGACCATAATGGCTCTTTGCGGAATACGGCAGGCTGTACACCGTAAACAACTTTAAGCACAATGTTTCATACCAGAGTTGTCTTCATCCTTGCGAATCTTCAGTTTGACCAGCTCCTCGCACTGCCGCAGGATCTGCACAGCATCCTCCATTGAGCAGTTGTCAAGACGGATGTTGTCGATGGCCAATAGCTTGTCACCCGGCTCTAAGGTGCCAGTTCTGCAGAGGGAAGAGGATAAATCTCTGCATTAGATAAATGACCCCAAAATGTCACCACTTGCTTGCAACGGATTTTTACTTTGTTAATACTACATGCGCATGTCCGGAGTGGTCAGGGGAATGTTTTATATTGGTGTGGTGCTACTTTAAATCAGCCTTTCTCAACTAGGGTCACTTGGACACCCAGGGTTTCTTTAGAGCGGGGATAGGCAACCTCAGCACTCAAGCTGGTGTGGAACAAGACCCATGAGGAGTTTAGAGACCGACAGCTGTAGGCCTGACTCCCAGAGGCAGAGGCATGATAAGATTTGTTGTTTCACCACAGCTGGAGTGCCGAGGTTGCCTATCTCAGCTTTAGAGGTTGCTAGATGGTTCTCTTGGCAGTTTCTGCCTCTCAGATAAATTACCATAAACTCCAATGATCCTTTAAGCTCTCTGTAAGGAGCATTCTTCTCACCAGCCACCAGTATAATGAGGCTCTTTCCTACTGACCATCAATGAAAGAGGGCCCTTCTCCCACTGACCACCATTGTAACTGAGCACTGCACCCTTTCCCAAATAAAAGTGGCTACTATACTGACTAATGATCAGTGTAAGAGGCCACTACACTCGCCTCCAGTGTAAGAGGCCACTACACTCGCCTCCAGTGTAAGGGGCCACTACACTCGCCTCCAGTGTAAGGGGCCACTACACTCGCCTCCAGTGTAAGGGGCCACTACACTCGCCTCCAGTGTAAGGGGCCACTACACTCGCCTCCAGTGTAAGGGGCCACTACACTCGCCTCCAGTGTAAGGGGCCACTACACTCGCCTCCAGTGTAAGGGGCCACTACACTCGCCTCCAGTGTAAGGGGCCACTACACTCGCCTCCAGTGTAAGGGGCCACTACACTCGCCTCCAGTGTAAGGGGCCACTACACTCGCCTCCAGTGTAAGGGGCCACTACACGCGCCTCCAGTGTAAGGGACCACTACACGCGCCTCCAGTGTAAGGGGCCACTACACGCGCCTCCAATGTAAGGGGCCACTACACGCGCCTCCAATGTAAGGGGCCACTACACTCGCCTCCAATGTAAGGGGCCACTACACGCGCCTCCAATGTAAAGGGCCATTACACTCGCCTCCAATGTAAGGGGCTACTACACGCGCCTCCAATGTAAGGGGCCACTACACGCGCCTCCAATGTAAGTGGCCACTACACTCACCTCCAATGTAAGGGGCCACTACACGCGCCTCCAATGTAAAGGGCCATTACACTCGCCTCCAATGTAAGGGGCTACTACACGCGCCTCCAATGTAAGGGGCCACTACACCCGCCTCCAATGTAAGGGGCCACTACACGTGCCTCCAATGTAAGGGGCCACTCCATACAGGGCGCAGAAGTGCCGCTCCCCTAATCCATACGCCCAGGCCCTAATCTATATGGAGGGCGCCGGATGCATGGATTTCTATTGGGGTTTTTTTTTTTTAAGCACGTGATTAAAGCCAGAGCCCCTAATTGGCTTCAAAAAATGGTGGGCTCGGAGCACAGAGCACTGCACCCCAAGCCCACCCACTTGTGTGACAATAGCAAATTAATATTCGTTATTGTCTTCCTGCTTCTCCTCCCGGTCAATCAGGAAGCAAGTCTTAAGACCCAATTGGCCGAGAGATAAAGCGACCGTATTGGCCGGGAGCAGGGGGGGAGGCACCGAGGAGGAGACGCAGGGGGAAGCTGCGAAGCTGGCCATGGCCTGGGTGAGGTAAGTGCAGGGCTGATGGACGGACGGACAATTAACCGAGCGACGGGGGCGGAGTTTGACTAACTAATCAACCAACCAAGCGACGGGAAGGGGTGGGGGTGGAGGGTTTGACCGACTGATTAACCCACCAAGCGACGGGGGGGGGGGGGGGGGGTACACCACATTGCTTTCTTCTATTTATTCTTAAATCCACAATTTACGGCTTACACGTATGGCCTGTGTGCTGTAGATAGAATAATTCTTAGCAGGGGTTCCCTGAGTCCTGAACATTATTTATAGGGTTCCTCTAGAAGACAAGGAGCTTATTATTCGGACTGCGATCCTATACAACTGTCTCATATAATATATCACAGCTTCGGTTTAGTGCTGCCTCACTGCCTAGAAAAATCTATCAAACTCTCGCATCGCTTGCAATACCCACCTGTGTGCTACACTGCCCTTCTTAATGTCAGAGATTATTAGAGGTTCTCCCGGTTTTCTGCTGGCTGAAAAGAGGAAAAAAAAAAAAGGTTAAAATAAAGTTTCTGTACATCTTTAGTTAATACACAATGTCACTGCACATTATAGCTATTCCATTGCCGTCACAGGTCCATATAAGCAATTCAAACAAAAGTTATTTGCTGCTCGCAAGCCCTTCATGCTGGGTCACCACCCCTGGCTGACCTGGTGCTATATCCAAGCTGAAGCTCCAACCTGTCCCAAACTATCAGTAGATCCAAAAGAAGGAATCCGGTGGCACACCCAAAGATCCAATGCATGTAAAGTTTTATTGTATCGGACAAGAAACACAAAGACCTGCCGGGGAATCAGAGATCGCTCACAATCCCTTCATGCTGGGTCACCTCCCCTGGCTGATCTCTTGCTATATCCAAGCTGAAGCTCCAACTTGACCCAAACTATCAGTAGATCCAAAAGAAGGAATCCAGTGGCACACCCAAAGATCCAATGCATGTAAAGTTTTATTGTTCCGGACAAGAAACACAAAGACCTGCTGGGGAATCAGAGATCGCTCACAATCCTTTCATGCTGGGCCACTCCCCTGGCTGACCAGGTGCAATATCCAAGCAGGGGCTCATCCTCTCCCCATACTATCGGTACATCCAAAAGAAAAAGAAAAAATTCAATGCAAGGTTTATTGTTTTGGACAAGCAACACAAAGCCCTACCTGGGAGGACCTGCTGATGCATTTCACCAAAACCTGGGCCTAATCATAGAGACCTGCTATTAAACCCAGTTCTAGGTGACACACGTCAGCGTTGGGGCTTTTGGTTGCTTATCCAGAACATGGCCCCAATCACACACACAGCTTAGCGTCTTTGGACACGTTTCAGGCTTGAGTGATTTATTTTTTATTTTTAGTGAATTGAAAACTAGTTACTAGGCGTGAAAAATTTGTTTTCTAGGTGCTCCTATTGAAGTCTATTGGGCCCAAAATGCATGACTCTGCCCAAAAAAGAGGCTCATCTACTTTTTTTGAGTGACAAGTTACAAGCTCTATGCTCAGGTGTGAAGGGACATCATTGAATATAATGGAAATCCTAGTGTTGGGAGACCTTCTGGTGAAGTTTCAAAGGAGCTTCAAATTGCTGAAGTGTGAATGGGCCCTAAAACTTTACATGTGGTGGATTCAAGGTGTGCCACCAGCTTTTTTCTTTCATTTAAATCTACATGTAGCACCCTGATGTTTAGGCAAGGTTACTATGACATTTAGTTGCCAGGCGATAGTTGCGTTGGCCAATTGTTAGGAGATCAATTGATTCCTCTCTAAATCTGGACTTGTTGCACCCTTTCTCTTCTGTCACTGGGGGGCACTATGCTAGTGACATTAGATAAGACAGGGGCTTTGCAAGCTCAGACATGAATGGATGGGGTGTCTCAGCCAATGGGCAGGGATTTTCTTTGGTCCCTTGGCCTGCTGGAAGAGCCTATTTATTTGGGTGGAATCAGGTGATCGGGGTTCTGTGCCACCTGGATGGCTGTCTGGGAGGACGTGTGTTGTGCTGCCCCGGGCTGCTAGGCCGGAAGCCTGAGGCCTATCCCGGGGACATTTGGCTGCTAGGCTGTCTGAGAGCCTTTCCAGGAGTGGGAAAGCAGCGTAGGGTTGGGACTGCTGGCTTGTAGTCCAACTAGTCCACTTTCTGAAAGCACACCAAAACTTCTGCATATAGGAGCTCTGAAAGCCCACCAAACCTGCAGGATAAAATAGAAGTTTCCCTGGTTTGAGGTCAAGGGCCACACCAAAGGGCTCCACAGGGCCACAGGTTCAACCCCCCTGCCCAACATTGGTGTGTACCAACAGAAAAACACAGCCCCCTAATATAGGATACAAACAGACTGGCACTGTCCACTCGCAACCCTTTCCTGTAAAGATCAGAGTCCTGGGAAGCAGCACAGAGAGGAGGAGCCAACATGTGCCAGGACTAGGTCATCTAGAGCCCAGGGTGAACAGGCCAAATTGTGTGCGCCCCATCGCCCCCCAAGATGTATAAGTATTATGTGTCAGCAAAATCCCCCCCCAGATTACTAATCTGCATGCTTACATTCTAAGCATAAATTCCCCCTCCTCCCGGCATAAATCCACCTCCTACTGAAATCCCCCATCCCAGCAAAAATCTTTGCCTCCCAGCTCAAATCCTCCCTCTCCCCATATGCCCCCCAGCACCTCCTATCCCCCATCCTAGCACAAATCCCCCCACCAAAATCTCCCCTCCTAGCACAAATCCCCCCACCAAAATCTCCCCTCCTAGCACAAATCCCCCCACCAAAATCTCCCCTCCTAGCACAAATACCCCCAAAAAATGTTTCCCTCCTAGCACAAATCCCTGCCCTCTCTACCATATCACCTTTTCTAGCACAACACCCCCCCCCCCCCCAAACACAAACCCTCCAAAATCACCACTCCTACCTCCCCAAATTTCCCCTCCTAGAACAATTCTTACCCCCTGCCACTCCCCAAATTCCTCCCCCAGCACAAATCCCCTCCCCCAATCACCTCATGGTGTCCCCCCCCCCACACCTCTCAATACCACAGCGCCCAGGGCAGCTGCCCCTCCTGCCCATCCCTGGAGCCAGCAGCATTGAAAGTTGTAAACTGTAAGTGCTTGGGGTAAGAATTTGACCATATAGTTTGCTGGGGAATGTATATTTTATTGCGCCCGATGTGCAAAATGCCGAGGGTTCATTATAACTTTGAGCAAGAAAAGACCACAAATGTCTCTCATGTCAGGTTTCTGGTTAATATTTGGGTACAGGGCAGCGGGTTTGCATATGTGTCCGCGCATTGCAACGCCAGACAACATCCCAGAATGCCCCTGGGCAGAAATCACGGAAAGCAGAGGCAATAAATCACTGAAACAACAGAACTAATCCTTCCGCAGGGACTGGAAGACAGAGCAGGAAGAATGGAAGGGGAGATTGATGCCGCACTGATAATAGATGTCTAATTAATTCACCATCTCCTCTGCAGGGAAGGATGATAAACGAGGGGAAGGGGCGCTCGGAGGCGGCGGTGGATTCCCGCATATGAGGGCCAGTTTGGGGGAAACAAGCCCCCGGGCTCTCAGAGGAAACCGCTAAACGCATCATAATTCACAGTGCGCCGCCCGTCCCGAAATACAAAAGGATGGGACTGTATTTATTTTCATCCAACAAAAAGCTACTCGGATGATAGAAAACGATTTCCAATACATCAGCACCGGGGCTTATTAATCTTTCCTATACCCGATCATTAATGAACACTGCGAGTTTCCATGTAAATGGGGTCATTCCTTATATCCTTTAGATAGATATGTTGTTATTTGTACAACTAGCCAAGGAACTGATATTCGCAGCACGCTGCCAAGTAGTTATTGAGACTTAAAGTGTTACTAAACCCCGGACCCTGCATTCACTATATCTGGTCTCCCACAGTACACAGAACATGGAAATGCAATTATTTTAGTAAATATAAACTGATAAATACCTTTTTCTCATCAGCAGTATATGGCAGTCTTGTGACTTCTACCAGTGTCTGGTTAAAGCTTGTAGGAGGAGTTTTAATTTTGCACTGACTGTCCTATGAGGCTGCAGGACCCCTGACCCTTTGTCTGCATAGTGCCGATTGGCCCTGTGCCGATAACATACACTCTCCCAAGTAAAAAAAAAAAAAACAAAACACACTCTAGCAATACACTCCAAACTGAGCACGTGCATAGTGTCCCTAAGGCTCCATTCTATCAGGAGTTGGATTGGGGACAGTGGAAGAAGGGGAGGTTCAGGGAAGACAGGATCAAACAGCCTTTTTTTTTTTTTACACAATGCAGATTAACCCCTTAGGTTCCACAGTGAGTATAACAAGCATGCTTTACTGCATATACAGACTGATTTTACTGTTGCGGGTTTAGTAACACCTTAAAGTCTTGCACAGTTGTACCGGCTCCTCTCGAGTACTGAAATGGCTTCCTCTGATTCCACTGCACACTGTGAGCTTCTCACAATGTGCATTAACCCTTTCCTCCCCAGCCTGACTGTCCCTGGTCTGCCTCTTATATTCATTGGATTTGAATTCTTTCAATCATGGAGGCTCAGCACCACATGTGGGTGTCACATAGGGTGGTCTGCATTACAGCCTGCCTAGGAACGCCCACTCCTCCAGACTGACACCCACCCATCAAGGCATTTTTATATTCGCATAGCTCCTCCCAAGAGCCAGCCCACTGCTTGCACCAGAGCGGAGGACACTTGAGAGGAGTACTTCCACTCACTCCAATAGTAATACCCTTGACTTTGTATTCTCCCATCTCTGCAACCTTGGCAACCTCACCAACACCCCCTTTCCTCTCTCTGATCACAACCTCATTACTTTCACTGTATCCTTGCCTCCAACCACCCATCCCTCCAAGCAGCAAACAATTACTTGTAGAAACCTTCGCCACTTTAACCCTTCTCTTCTCTATTCTGCTACTGACCACCTATATGACATAATCTCTCCCCTGTCCTGTCCTGACCTGGCCACCTCTGTCTACACCAGTTCACTCTCATCATCACTAGATGCACTTGCTCCTCTAACCACATGCAGAATCAGGCCCCGACCATTACAACCCTGGCAAACTGACAACACTAGAAATCTCAAGAGACATTGTCGTGCTCTTGAATGACTGTGGCGTAAAACCAAATGCCTGCAAGACTTCACGCTATATAAATCTGCCCTTCTAAAATACAATTCCTGCCTCCATGCTGCCAAACAAGCCTACTTTGCTTCTCTTATTAATACTTTGTCATCCAGACCATGGCAACTCTTCTCAACCTTTAACTCTCTGCTTCTTCCCCCACCCCCTCTACCCACTAACTCACTCACTGCCCAAGAGATTGCCAATCACTTCAAAGACAAGATTGATGCAATTCGTGAGGATACCTCCACTGTGCGTACGTCTTCCCCACCCAACATACCTTGACTAACAGCACATTCAACACTCTCCTCTTTTGAATTGGCTACTACTGAAGAGGTTACAAAACTTCTCAGATGCCCACCTAACCAATTGTCCCCTGGATCCTGTTCCCTCACAACTACTACGGTCACCCTCTTCTTCTATCCTATGCTCCCTCACCCGCATCTTCAATCTCTCCCTCTCTAGTGGCACCTTCCCCTCCCCTCCAAAACATGCCCAGATCACTCCCATACTTAAAAAGCCCTCACTGGACCCCACCAATCTGAACAACTTAAGACCCATCTCATTGCTCCCATTCACCTCTAAACTTCTAGAACGCTTATGCCGCGTACACACGGTCGGACTTTCTATCCTACTTGGTCCGGCACACTTTCTGACGGACTTTGTCTGCCAGGTGCGCCGGATTTTAAAACGGACGGACTTGCCCACACACGCCCGGACTTTGCGGCGGGCTAAGTCCGCCCGTCTTTCCGACCGACTTTCGCCGGAGTTACGGCGGACTTTCAGAATGAACGGACTTGCCCACACACGGACAAGTCCGTTCATTTTGAACGTGACTCAGGTGCGACGGGACTAGAAAAGGATGTCAATCTTGCCGCTTTTATCGGCGAGATTGACACCTTGCGAGCCCCGTCGCGGGGCATACCAGGCCCTTAGGTCTGGTATGGATTATAAAGGGAACCCCCTACGCCGAAAAAACGGCGTGGGGTCCCCCCTAAAATCCATACCAGACCCCGATCCGAGCACGCAGCCTGGCCGGTCAGGAAAGGGGGTGGGGACGAGCGAGCGCCCCCCCCCCCTCCTGAACCGTACCAGGCCGCATGCCCTCAACATGGGGGGTGAGTGCTTTGAGGGAGGGGGGGCGCCCTGCGGGGCCCCCCCCACCCCAAAGCACCTTGTCCCCATGTTGATGAGGACAAGGGCCTCTTCCCGACAACCCTGGCCGTTGGTTGTCGGGGTCTGCGGGCGGGGGGCTTATCGGAATCTGGGAGCCCCCTTTAATAAGGGGGCCCCCAGATCCCGGCCCCCCACCCTATGTGAATGAGTATGGGGTACATGGTACCCCTACCCATTCACCTAGGGAAAATGTGTAAGTAATAAAACACACTACACAGGTTTTTAAAATATTTTATTAAACAGCTCGGGGGGGGGGGATCTTCCTCCGGCTTCGGGGGTCTTCTTCCGGCTTCGGGGGTCCCTCCGCTTCATCTTCTCCCGGCGTCCGGATGGTTCTTCTCCGCTCTCTTCTCCCGGTGTTCCAGTTCTTCGGCCGGCTCCTCTGCTGTCTTCAGGTAGCTCTCTTGCCAGCAGAGGTCCGGACTTCTGGGCTTCTTGTCTTCTCTTCTCTTCTCTTCCCCAGATGTTGACACGACGCTCCCTCCGGCTGGACTGCTCTCCGAGGGCTGCGTTGTGACTTATATAGGCGGAGACCCCGCCCCCTTTTGATGTCACAGTCGGATCGGGGTCTGGTATGGATTTTAGGGGGGACCCCACACCGTTTTTTCGGCGTAGGGGGTTCCCTTTATAATCCATACCAGACCTAAGGGCCTGGTATGCCCCGTACTAGCCGCAATAGGAAAAAATTTGTTTTTCCTGTTGCAGCGAGCGCGAGATGCAATACCCTGCCTTCGTGTCGTATCTGGTCCGTTGGACCAGCATACACACGAGCGGGCTTTCCGTCGGACCAGCACACAGACGAGCGGACTTTCCGCCCGAAACTGAGTCCGACGGAAAGATTTAAAACATGTTTTAAATCTAGGTCCGGCGGGCTTTTGGGGAAAAGTCCGCCGGCGCCCACACACGGGCGGATTGTCCGGCACACTCTGGTCCGTCGGACCAAGTATGCCGGAAAGTCCGACCGTGTGTACGCGACATTAGTCTACAACCGCCTTAGCTCCTACCTCAGTGAAAATAACCTTCTTGACCCTTTACAGTATGGCTTTCGCTCACAGCACTCCACGGAAACTGCCTTACTAAAACTCACTAACGATTTACTAACTGCTAAAACCAACAGCCAGTACTCTATACTTCTACTACTTGACCTCTCTGAGGCCTTTGATACTGTTGACCACCCGCTCCTTCTCAATAAACTACATTCCCTTGGCCTCCGAGATTCTGCTCTATCCTGGTTCTCTGCCTATTTATCACAGCGCTCCTTCAGTGTCACCTACAACTCTGTCTCCTCCTCTTCGTTGCCCCTTTCTGTGGGGGTCCCCCAAGGCTCTGTTCTTGCACCCCTTCTCTTCTCTATCTACACCTCCTTCCTTGGTCACTTGATAAGTGCCCACGGCTTCCAATACCACTTATACGCTGATGACACCCAAATATATCTGTCTACTCCTCACCTCATTCCTTCAGTCTCCTCTCGCATTACTAACTTACTAACTGACATATCGGCATGGATGTCGCACCACTTCCTTCAACTAAATCTCTCTAAAACTGAGCTATTAATAATCCCCCCCGCCCGTGCCCCCTCCATGACTTTTCCATCAAAACCAACAATGCAACCATCAGTCCCTCCCCTCACGCCAGGGTACTCGGTGTAATCCTAGACTCTGACTTGTCATTTCAGCCTCAAATCCAATCGTTGTCAAAAGTTTGTAGAATTCACCTCCGTAACATCTCTAAAATTCGCCCCTTTTTAACAAATGAAACCACCAAGCTCCTCATTCACTCCCTTGTTATCTCTCGCCTTGACTCTTGCAACTCCCTTCTCATTGGCCTACCTTTGCATAGGCTCCTCCCCTCTTCAGTCTATCATGAATGCTGCTGCCAGACTTATCCACCTTACCAACCGCTCAGTGTCTGCCAACCCTCTCCTCCAATCCCTACACTGGCTCCCAATCACCCAGCGAATTAAATTCAAAATACTAACCACAACATACAAAGCCATTTACAACTCTGCCCCGAGCTACATCACCAAATATCACCCAAATCGTCCTCTCCGCTCTTCTCAAGACCTCCTACTCTCAAGCTCTCTCGTCTCCTCCTCCCATGCTCGTCTCCAGGATTTCTACAGAGCCTCTCCCATCCTCTGGAACTCGCTACCTCCACCGGTCTGGCTATCCCCTACTCTTGCTACCTTCAGGCGATCCCTGAAAACTCATCTCTTCAGGGAAGCCTATCACGTCTCCAACTAATCTCCTACCACTTCCAACAGCTCATTCCCCACAGTTACAACCTTTTGTACCACCTGCCCCACCCTATTAGATTGTAAGCTCTTCTGAGCAGGGCCCTCTTAATCCTCTTGTATTCTACTGTATTGTAACTGTATTGTCTCCGTTTTATATTGTAAAGCGCTGCGTAAACTGTTGGCGCTATATAAATCCTGTATAATAATAGTAATAATACCGAGGCCGGGTGCTGTGATGTTTTCAGGAATCTATGTACAGCACCCTGCTGGTCCCTCCCACCAGCCAAGATCTGCCTCCATTGCATAGAGAAGAACAAACATACAGCGCTGCTACCTCCACTTTACTAACCCACTCGATGGGAAACACCGGTGTGCTGGCTGACAGCGGCTGCAGGCTCAGACTGTATTATGATGAAAAGTCATAGAAAGAGAGTTAGCCACAGCTAGCTGACTGTACTGTTTGCAGACCAAATCCCTAATACGTATAGTAAAAAGCAAGTTGCTCAAGTTGGGATTTTAAAACGGACCACAAACAGTAATCGTAAAAAAATACAAATTTATTAATATATAGGATAGTAAACAATATTCAAAAAGATAATAAAAACAATCACATGTGTTGGTGGCAGATATGGAAACAGTTGAGAGGGAAGCCCAAAACAGTCAGACAGAGCATCCAATTCGTTTCGAAAAACCACTTCTTCAGGGACTAGAGGACTGACAAGTAGTAAGGGGAGGGGGGAGAAGGAAAGAGGAGCACATAGGAGGACAGTGGCAGACGGAGGCACGTACTCTGACCACTGTGTCAGGGCTCAGCAGCCCTGATTATCATGGTCAGTTTATAGGGGTATAACCAGGCAGGATCAGCCAGGTTTTTTAGGTGACACAGGGGACCAAATGACACAGCACAAGCACTGTGCTGTACAACATGCTTTAAGGGAACAGGATCAATTTTTTTTTTTTTTGGGTTAACAAACGCTTTAACTGTAAAACGGAGCCCTCCAGCGCAGCGCTGTCATGGTTCCCTGATGCTGCCATCTTCACCAGGTCTTCCCTCTGGGTTTGCGGGCTCTGGGCTGTATGAGTGGCCGGGAGGGCCACGATGACGTCACTCCTGCGCATGTGCGTGGGAGCCCTCGCCTCCAGGACCGTATTCGGTCTCTTCAGACCGCATGCGCCGGTGATGTCACCGGCTGCATGTTGTGTGAATATCTCCTAAACGGTGCAAGTTTAGGAGATATTGACTGTACCGACAGGTAAGCTTTATTATAAGCTTACCTGTAGGTACAAGTCCAAAAGAGGATGGTATGCCCATAGACTTCCTTTAAGTGTTCATCTATGGAGGGGGAGAGTGTTAGGTTAGGTCAGGGTAAGGAAACAAAAAGGATAAGTGCATTTTTTTTAGTGCACTTATACTTTCAAACTGCTGACAGGTGCACTTTATACTAGTTGACTTTTTTTACCTGGCACAACTGACAGCCGGGGGATTTGAGTTTGCAGTTGTAATGAACGGCCCTCTCCCACATGCGCTTCTATTTGATTATAAGCTGATGAACTGCCTTCTGCGTTTACAGCGCCCAGAGTAATGATATGCGGCGTGCGGCACCTTTCAGCAGTTTAGTGCAGTCAGACCCATGAAAAATTAATTCTGATTGTATGATACGAGTTGCTGCACTTTGCTGTTTGCTTAATAAGGGGAATAGAAATGCACAGAAGTGTGGATATCCACAGCAACCATTTTTCATCCCTCTGACTGCCTTAACGTGATGAAAGGCACAGGACGGTTGTTAAGCACTTAACACTTTTTTTTTCTGACAGTGCTGGGTCACTGGACTCAGTTTATCCCTTTCACCACTAAGCCTATTTTTGACATTTGGTGTTTACAAGTTAAAATCCGTATTTTTTCCTAGAAAATTACTTAGGGCCCCCAAACATTATATATATATATTTTTTAGCAGAGAATCTAGAGAATAAAATGGCGATTGTTGCAATATTTTATATCACACGGTATTTGTGCAGCGGTGTTTTAAAACGCAATTTTTTGGGAAAAGGGACACTTTCATGAATTTTAAAAAAACTAAACAGTAAAGTTAGCCCAATTTTTTTGTATAATGTGAAAGATGATGTTACGCCGAGTAAATAGATACCAAACACGTCACGCTTTATAATTGCACTCACTCGTGGAATGGCGACACACTACGGTACCTAAAAATCTCCATAGGCGACGCTTTAATTTTTTTTTTACGGTTACCAGGTTAGCATTACAGAGGAGGTCTATTGCTAGAATTATTGCTCTCGCTCTGGCGATCGCGGCGATACCTCACATGTGTGATTTGAACACCGTTTATATATGCGAGCGCGACTTCCGTATGCGTTTTCTTTGCTGCGCGAGCTCGCGGGGACGGGGGGCGCTTTAAAAAAAATGTTTTTCTTATTTATTTTATTTATTTTTATATTAATAAATTGTGTTTAAAAAAAAAAAAAAATTGATGACTTTTATTGCTGTCACAAGCAATATAAACATCCCTTGTGACAGTGATAGGTGGTGACAGGTACTCTTTATGGAGTGATTTAGAGTCTGAAAGACCCCCAATCCCTCCTTTACACTTCAAAGTATTCAGATCGCCGTTTTCGGCGATTCTGAACACTGTATATTTTTTAAAACTGGCGCCATTGGCAGCCGAGTAAACGGAAAGTGACGTGATGATGTCGCTTCCGTGTTTACAATTAGGAGGCTGGAACCAAGCCGCTTACGGCTTCATTCCAGTCTGTCCCTAGCCGCCGGAAGTGGCGGATTGGCGATCGGGCCTCCTGGGGGAACGGGAGGCCCGGTAAGAGCGGCGGGAGGGGGGGTCGTCCCCTCCCGCTCCTCCGGTATAACAGCCGAGCGGCTTTTAGCCGCATCGGTTGTTATACCTGGAAAGCCGATCGCCGGCTCAGTACCATGATAATGCCTGCAGCTGCGGGCATCATCCCCCGAAAGCCGAGTATGCACATCTGCGTATGCTCGGTGGGAAGGGGTTATACTCCATTGTCTACATGAGGTTTGTATGTTTTCCTTGTGTTTTTAGTGGGTATGCTGCCACAATCCAATATTGCTGGAATTTTAAATGCAAACCAGGGCCGGCCCGTCCATTAAGGGCGCACGGGCACCACCCCCTCTATCCACGCCACCTCCCTATATGGTTAATGGATAGATTCATGCACAGCATAAATCTACCCGTGGGCGCCGCAGCCACCCCCCTATTCAGGCGCCCGGCACCTTTCAGGAAGCGGGGCGCATGAATTACAGCGGCGGGGGGTGTTTTTTGGAGCACCTGATTAGAGCCAAAGGCTCTAATGGGCTCCAAAATAGGGTGGACTCAGAGCATTGCGCTAGGAGGCCACCCAGGTGTCTTAGAAAAGCAAATGAGGGGCGTGGCCTGGACATGGCTGAATGAAGACACGTTTTCTGTGAGCTCCCGGCCTCCCCTTGCTTGTCCCGACGAAATCAACCGTATGCTGCCTCTACTAACGGTATGCTAACCGCAAAACGCTACCGCACAAGATCGTCGACTCAGGGACGTCGCCCTCGCAACTCTCAGGGTGAGATACACCACTTTTTCCGGAACGCCATCCATACATCCCCAGGCGCCATAGTTGCAGCTCCACGCGGCACAGACCTAAACAGACGGGCACTAGCAGAGACAACTCCCTCACCCAGCCACTCTCCGAGTATAACCTCCCTCTCAGAGATCCCCGCTACACCCAGCTCAGCAATGTCAGTGCCAATAGACCCTCTCCCCCGGCACGATTTCCCCCACATCGATGGGGAGCTTAGAGCAATCCTGCAGGCCTTGCCCACGAAGCAGGATATTGAAGCACTGATAATGAAAGTGGAGGAATCTCATCGTAGAGATATACAAGAAGTGAGAACAGAGATACACTCTTTGGCTGATAGAGTGGATAATGGAGAAGCTTCCATCTCCACAATAGAAGCTAGATTGGGTGCCTTAGAACGATCACAAGCTGAACAGGCGGAGTCAACGATTGCAATTCAGCTACACATGGAAGATTTAGAGGACAGAAGTCGCAGGAACAACCTGCGACTTCGCGGTATCCCAGAGGCTACGGGCGCTGAAAATCTCCCAGACACAGTGACGGCCATCTTCCGGCAAGTTCTAGCCTCACCACAGACCGTCATTGAAATGGACAGAGTCCATAGATCTCTGGGGCCGAAATCTTCAGATCCCAGTCGCCCTAGAGACGTAATATGCCGCCTCCACAAATATACCCTGAAAGACATGATATCCCGGAAAGCCTGGGAACATGGAGATGTGGACTTTGATGGGGCGGTTGTTAAGATCCTCCCGGATCTCTCCAGAGCTACCTTGCAGCGCCGTGCCCGACTCCGCCCTCTCCTGGATCTAGCGAGAGAAAAGGGATGCACATACCGATGGGGATACCCACTTTCAGTTACCTTCAAAAAAGAATCTGCGTTCTTCACCCTGCGTACACCTGCCGACTTACCGGACCTGTTCTCCTTCCTTGAGGCGGCTCCCATCCAGGTACCTAATTGGCTACAACTCCTGCCGAACCCTGGGAATCGTCCAGGACCGGCGGGATCTAGGGGCTTCCTTTCAGCACGACCACAAAGATCACGGAGGCGACAACGTACCACATCTGGAGAAAGATCTCGGGAATCGTAAGTGAACAGTGTTCACCATCAGAAGATCGATCATCACCACAGGTTTTTTCTCTTATTTTGTGTTGTTTTTCTTTTGCCTTTTGCTCACCTATTGGAAGCGGACGTTCTGAGTAGTCCCCGCTACTGGTTGTACTCTGAAGGTGTTGGGGTTAACTGGATATCAGTAGAGATTCTCCTAGATTTACCGCCTGAACCCGAACCAAAGAAATAGATCTGCTGTATCTCAGATGTTCTCATATGTGGTTCTATTCTAACAATGGTTAGGAGACGATCTGAGATACCCCTTCTGCTGCCACATGAGATATATGTGACACTATACCCACAATGGTTCCTGTGATTAAATCTACAGAGCTTTAATTCCATGTAGGTACACTACTATTGGTCAAGATTTCAAGACTCCATGGATATACTTACGATCTCAGGTCGAACGTTTGTCTCTTCTCTCTGTAGCAATGGAGTCATTTGTGAATTACTGTTTATATATATCGCCTGATAGGTTAGACGGTAATACATATCTACAGCTAGTATGATATACACTTGATTTTCGAATCTAAGAGTTTACATAAGATATCTCAATCCTATTAGTCCCTTGTAGCATACTTCCCCGAGCAACACTCACTCCCGTCCCCCTTTTATACGAAGACAGCTAGCTAATCCATATCATCTCCCTCTCCCTCCCAACCCTTCCCTATCAGTAAAGCCATTCATCAGCCAAACTCTCCAAGGGTTTCATGTTAGTCTGGCGACACTCCCCTATAGGAGAAGATTACAGCGTTTAGAGTCCTCAGTAAATACTTAAAAGGATCCCTCCATTTTGGGACACAGGGGAGAGAAATAGGGAGACGGGGGGTTTTGGTAAATGACACCTACACTACTATATGGGTGTTCTTCATTTATAGTTCTGTTTTAAGCTGCAAACTACAGATTGCATGTTTATCTGCCTTATATACCTGTGTTTACATATAACCGTTCTCAATTTGAGATGTTAATAGCATACTTGTTATATATTTGTTCATTACTCAATAAGGTCGGGGCAGAGGGGGATGGCCGGAGCTCTATCTCCGGCTGTGTCTAACCGCTCCCCTACATAGGCCCACGCTCAATAGTCAGAGTGTGTCTGACGAGCGTTCTAGCATATTTGCTATTCTTTAGTGTCTTTCTATCTATTTTTATTGTTATTTTTTCTATTCTTCTATCCATCTCCACTACCTCTATCTTCACCCCAGTTCTAACCTTTTTCTATACCCTACCCCACCTCCCCTCATTCTCCTTCCCCTCTCCCCCTTTTTGCTGTTAACATGGAGGTTCTTAATGTGACATCATTGAACACTAAAGGATTAAACATCCCAGAAAAAAGGCGCATGTTGTTACAAGACCTTCACCGCATGAGAGCAGACATTGCTTTCCTGCAAGAGACCCACTTCAGAAGCGACAAACTGCCTATACTTAGAAATCGATCATTCCCCTTAGCCTACCACTCACCGAATCCAGAAGCGAAATCGAAAGGAGTATCAATTTTTATCTCCAGTAAGGTACCATGGACATGCTTGGATACTGTGGTGGATCCAGCAGGGCGCTTTTTATTTATAAAAGGCAGGATTGGAAATGTTAAGATGACTTTGGCCAATTTATACGTCCCTAATTCCCACCAGGACATCTTTATTGAGAGGACTATTGAGAAATTAATGAACTTTTCTGAAGGGCAACTAATCATAGGAGGAGACTTAAATATTCCTTTGATTCCCTCGGAAGACTCCTCATCGAAACATTCGACAATTCCTCCTGGCTCTCGTAAACGCATTGATCGGGCCTTACACCAGGCCCAACTAGTAGACGTGTGGCGTATAAGTCACCCTGCAGAAAGAGATTATACCTTTTACTCAACACCCCACAAGGTATACTCTCGCATAGACTACTTCCTTATACCACACTCACAGCTACACTCAGTCAGAACAGCCACGATAGGCTCTATCACGTGGTCTGACCACGCACCAATCTCTCTCTCATATGCACTCACTGACACTCTAACCTCAAAGACTAAAGGGTGGAGACTAAATGAAAGCCTCTTACAAGATAAAGAAGTATTATCAGAAATCACTAGAGAACTTCAGTTCTATTTCCAGACCAATGACACGACAGATTGTAACCCCGGTATTATCTGGGAAGCACACAAAGCAGTAATAAGGGGTATACTTATTAAACACGGATCGAGAATTAAAAAACAACGGACCCAACAACTTAACTCATTGTTAGAAGATCTGAAACTCTTAGAGGCGAGACATAAACAATCACCATCCCCTTCCATAGAGACAGACCTTCTTACCCGCAGATCGCAAATTAATGATCTTCTACAATTTAAGGCTAAAGCTTCGATGCAGATATGTAGAAAAATGTCCTATGAATCAGGTAACAAATGCGGTAGGATGCTAGCGAAATCTCTAAGAGATCAGAAGTTAGCAACATATATTCCTCATATATTATCATCCAAGGGGACCAAAGTCTCCAAACCTCATGATATTGCCCATGAATTTCAGAAATTCTACTCAAACCTATACAACATAGATAAAACCCCTCCAATGCAAGAAAACATACAAGAGTACTTAACCTCCTCACAGATGTCAAAGCTACCAGAGGTAGATAGAGAAGCTCTAGAGGACCCTATTACAATTGAAGAAATACAGGGAGCGATAGCATCATCTAAACAGGGGAAAGCCCCGGGACCAGATGGACTTACCATCCTATACTATAAAACTTTCATGCTATCGCTGTGTCCATACATGGTCAAACTATTTAACTCAGTAAACCCTACATCACCCTTTGCTGTGGAGACATTGCAAGCCCATATTGCGGTAATTCCAAAGGAAGGGAAAGACCCCTCCGTCTGCGGGAATTATAGACCGATCTCCCTGCTTAATATTGACCTTAAGCTATTTACGAAAATTCTAGCAAACAGAATCCAACAACACCTGCCACATCTAATCCATTTAGACCAAGTAGGTTTTATTCCTACCAGAGAGGCCAGGGACAATACCACCAAGGTGCTTAACTTGCTACAAAGGGTAAATACGTCTCGAACTCCATGTGTATTTCTGGGAACGGACGCGGAGAAGGCCTTTGACAGGGTGAATTGGAACTTTATGCTCGCAGTACTTCGATACATTGGGGTTGGAGACCATATGACCCAATGGATATCATCAATATACTCTAAACCTTCAGCTCGTATCCGAGCAAATGGGGTCTTGTCAGATCCTTTTCAAATTTCAAACGGGACACGACAGGGATGTCCGTTGTCACCTCTCCTCTTCGCCCTGTCATTGGAACCCTTTCTTTGTGCTGTACGCAAGAACCCAGATATTGTCGGCATAACAATTGGGAATACCCAACATAAAATATCGGCTTATGCCGATGATATGTTATTCTCCATTACCAATCCTGTGATATCGCTCCCAAATCTATTTAAAGAAATCAATACATATGGCACCCTCTCTAATCTTAAAATCAATTTCCAAAAATCAAAGGCAATGGGTATTAATCTTTCACAGTCGCTTAAGATGCAACTGCAGACAAATTTTAAACTAAAATGGAATGACACGGCTCTGACATATCTGGGTACTATTATCCCGACTCACATATCTAAAGTATACGAGCTAAATTTTCCCCCACTCCTCTCTAGGGTGAGGACATTACTAAAAAATTGGTCATCAGGCCTACATTCGTGGTTTGGCCGCTGCAATATACTGAAAATGAGTGTACTGCCCAAATTTATATATCTCCTACAAGCTCTACCTATACATATCCCCTCCACATATTTTCGACACATACGACAAGCGTTTTTTGAATTTATATGGGCTCACAAACCCCCCCGTTTGAAGAGATCACAACTCACTCTACCTAAACAATATGGAGGTCTAGCAGTCCCAGACATTCATAAATACTATCAAGCAGTACACCTTGGTAGGTTGGTTGACTGGAATAGAAATAGTACTCTAAAACTTTGGACTCAGATTGAACAGAATCTGAGCTCCATCCCCTTGGCTAGAGCACCTTGGTGTTATGACTCCCTACCTAAAGATTTGAAATACCACCCCATCATCGGTCATACGACAAAGGTATGCTCTCTCCTGTTCAAAAAAGGGTCCATCTCAACCGAAAACTCGCCACTCTTCCCAATTTTGGGAAATCCCCGTTTCACTCCGGGATATCAAGAAGATCAATTTAAACAACTAATATCTACGGGCTGTATCCAGGCTTCACATTTTCTTGTACAGGAAAGATGGCCCTTATTACAAGAACTTACAAACCAGACGGGTACATTTAGACTAAAGTTCTGGAATGCCCTGCAAATCACACATTTCTTTAGGTCCCTCCCTCCACCGAACAAATTTGCTCGACCCCTCACAACCCTGGAAGAAATCTGCTCCACAGAAGGAACATTATCTCACACACTCTCATACATGTATAACCTTTTAATCACTCCTCCAGACACCTACTCACTAAAACACATTGCTGACTGGGAACGAGACCTGAATTACACCTTTAGTCCACAACAGAAACAACGGATTATTCAACTTACATACAAATCCTCTATCTGCACGAAAACACAAGAAACTAATTTTAAAATCCTGACCAGGTGGTACAGGACGCCTGAGAAACTACACAAAATATTTCCTACATCATCAGATAGATGCTGGAGATGCCAGGAGGAACGAGGTACATTACTTCATGTGTTCTGGTCATGCCCCAAAATTAAACAATTCTGGCTAGAAGTCAAAAACATTACACAGAAATTTACAGAACAGCAAATACCAGATGACCCAGCCTTTTTTCTCCTCCATGTTTCAGATAGGTCAGTGAAAGCCTATAAAAAATCCATTATTTGTCATCTCCTTAACGCCGCCAAATCCTGCATCCCGATTATGTGGAAATCCTCACAATCTCCGTCGGTTGGGATGTGGCTTAGAAAGGTAACAGAAATCAATAAATTCGAAGACCTTATCCTTTCGGCCCGGAACCAACAGGAGAAATACTCTAATGCCGCGTACACACGGTCGTACTTTTCGTCTACAAAAGTCCAACGGACGCTGACGGACTAAAGCTGGCTGGTAATCCGATCGTGTGTGGGCTTCTCAGGACTTTCAACGTACTTTTTTAGCCTCAAATCCGACGTACTTTAGATTTGAAACATGCTTTAAAACTTTACTTCGTAACTACGACGGACCCCGAAATCCGCTCGTCTGTGTGCTAGTCCGACGGACAAAAAGCCACGCTAGGGCACCTATTGGCTACTGGCTATGAACTTCCTTATTTTAGTCCGGTGTACGTCATCACGTACGAATCCGACCGACTTTTGTGTGGTCGTGTGTAGGCAAGTCCGTTCGTTAGAAAGTAGGCCGCAAGTCCGCCGCAAGTCCACCGAAAGTCTGCCGGAAGTCTGTCGGACAGGCTGTCTGACTTTTGTAGACGAAAAGTACGACCGTGTGTACGCGGCATAAGACGTGGTCACTCTGGAACATGTTTGAATACTCAGATGAAGGCCAGACCTTACTCAGCTCCCCAGACGCAGATCAAGGTTAAGAAAGATAGGGGCCTAAAAGAAATACAGGCTCCCATCCCAGAGGTATAATATATATACTCCCAAAAGTAAACAAGAAGAGATAGGTTCAGATGTCACATTGTCCTCCTCCCCCCCCTCCCTAATTCTTCCCCCTTCCCCACTACTACCCACTTATGTACTCTACTGCTTGTGTTTTGTTTCTCAGCTTTCTTTCTATACTAATTCCCTCTTTATCTACCTTGTGCGGTGTTTACACAGTGACAGGGGTGCTTTTTGATTAAAATAAATGATAAGGGATGTCTATGTGGCTTATTTAACTAGACATTGTACTCCTTTTTGATGTTTGACAGATTGCTACATACTGGTACAACATTTACTTTTACTTGACTTATGCTGAACATATATTTGTAAATGTATTTTGGGTCCATGGACCTCTCCCTTTGAATAAACAAATAAAAAATTTGTAAAAAAAAGAAAAGCAAATGAATATTCGCTTTTATAACACTGAATTGCCTCTCCTCCAATCAGGAAGCGCGGGTCTGATACCCATTTCCTAATTGACTGAAAGGGTCAGGCAATCCTATAGGACGCCTAGTAGGAGGAGGAGGGGGGAATGCAGGGCGGAAGGCGCCGCCCCCCAAAAGAAAAAAAACCCATCAGCCGCCACTGATGCAAAGTCAATCACTAAATTTTGATATAAGCTTTAAAGGGTGTTCCGGCCGCGTTTTTTTTTTAAAAGTCAGCAGTCCCCCCCCCCCCCCCCCCGAGGCCGATCCATCCATCGATCCTTCGGATCGGCTGCCGGCGCCGCCATCTTAACGAAGGGAAACAGGCAGTGGAGCCTTGTGGCTTCACTGCCCGTTTTCTACTGCGCATGCGTGAGTCGCGCGACGCTTTGTGAATGGCCCCGATGTTTTCTGGGACACACACATGTCCCAGAAGGCAACGGGGCCGCTCGCTGAAGAGGAGGAAGCACCGCGGAGTAGGAAGAGGCAGATTAGGAAGACTGCCTAGCAACAGGGGTTTCTGGTAAGTTAAAAAATTTTTTTTTTAAGAATATTAATGCTATTTTTTTATTTTAGGGTGGTCCTCCACTTCAACATATTAAAGGGATTGTAAAGCGTATTTTAAAATTAATAAACATGTTATATTTACCTGTTCCGTGTAAGTGTATTGCACAAAGCGGCCCCTATCCTCCTCTTCTGGGGTCCCCCACCAACGCTCTGGGCTCCTCCTCTTCTCGATGCACCACCATAAGAAGCTGCTTCCTACCAGGGCACACCTGCAGGCTCGCTACCGTGCCGAGCTATGTGCATCTATTGGGGCACACACACACAGAGCATGGCTCAGCCCAGCCCCCACGCAGGATTTGATTGACAGCAGCAGGAGCCAATGGCTCCCACTGCTGCCTCTGTGAGCAGAGAGAGAGAAATCTGCAGCTTTTCTTAAAATAATACCCGATCCTGCCACAAAGGTCCTTGTTCAGCCATTTCCTTTTATAGGGTGACAACACCGTCCCTGTCATTTTATTTCACTTTCAGCTACACTTTAACATCAATTACATGTTTTGTCACAGTTGACACTGCCAGCTGTTACAGAGAAAATCATCATTGGGGGGTCCCCATGAAAATTCTGCCCCATGATGCGTAGTTACGCCCTTGTGATGCACAACTAAGAGGTGGTCAGGGACAAGTTTTATTCTGTTTCAGTGCTACCTAGAGCAAAGAGGGAATTTATGAGTCAAGCTGCAATAATATGATAAATCTATTTCTAATTCCCCCAGTTTAGCCGTACCTTGCTGCGAAGCAATTTTTTTTCCATGTCCATAGAGCACTAACATTTGTGCATTGTGGTGTGCTATAGCACAAGTACCCGTTTTTTGTATATGTGCACTGAAGTGCTTTACCAACTGCACAATGCACAAGCGCTGTATCCTGGCCTAGCCCGACAAGTCCCAGGCCTAGGGCAGCACTTTGCAGGGGGGGCAGCATGGAAAGAGTCCCCACTGGCTTGCGCTACACTGTTGGTGTAGCGCCAGTCTTATGGGGCGGACTGGGCTGAGAGGCAAATTAGTCTAGCGCCCCCATAAAGCGGCCGCACTGCTTCCGGTATGCGGGCGGCCGGAATTCCGCAACTGTGAGGGGGGGGCGCGCTTCTAATTTTGACTGTCCTATCATCCTGGACCACAAACCTTACTCACTGTGCTATATGTTTTCTGCTGCACTATTGGCATGGTTAGATCTTCTTAGTCCTCTCTATAAAATTATCAGAAATTTGTGCTTAAAGTAGAATAGGCAACACTTTTTTTTTTCATTTTGGATAGAATAAGGGAGGGTTACAACCCCTGTCAGTTTATTTTCTACCATCCCTGTCCCATTGCAGAGATTTCCCTTCACTTCCTGCCCCATAGCCAAAAAGGAAGTGGGAGGAAATCTATGTAAATTAAGGGAATCCATTGCCCCCCCAGGCCCTCAGAACTAGTGTCCCCACTCGAAAATTTCAGGGCGGGTCTTAAACAGCAAGGGTGTGGGCCTTGACAGGAAGGGGTGGGTCATATTTAAATTAGAGGGTGCACGAGTTTAGTCAGGTCTAGGGCAGTACAAAACCTATATACACTACTGCAATGCACAAGGGAAAATAACCTCCATGACCAAGTCCCATGAGCGGGACGAAACGCATCGGGGCATGGCTTGGATGGAGCTAGGCTGAGGCTGCTAATACCTGCAGGACAGAGTCGGCACCCACAGTGGACATAGTAGCCTGAGCGTTAACCTATATGCTTTCAGTGCACAAGGCACAGCAAAGTTATCTATAAAAGGCAAAGCAGTAGTGCACATCAAAACCTAGAAATGCGCCATGGTGTGAATGACCCTTATTTGACAGTAAGCATTAGATTGTTAGCTCCTCTGGGATACGGACCGATAGATATGTCTCACCATCCTTTGCAGCACTGTGTCAGAGCTCTGTAATTGAGATAAAATGTATAAGTGTGATCTTTATGGGCTATTTTTTTTTTTTTTTTTTTTGTGCTGCCTGTTAGACAAGCCAAAAAAAGACTTTATAGACCTTAAATCTTGTATTCAATTTTCATACGAAAAACCTAATAAAACTGATTAAGAGGCATTTCACAAAACAGCTAATTACTAAGCATCAACGCCTGCAGAGAATAATTCTTACTGACTAGGAGAAGTGCACTCATGCGCTGAACTGTAAAGCATTGCAGAGCAGTTATGTTTCTTTATCTGTGCATTAGTTTAACTACATACATCTTCAGAGTCCATTAATCATAAGAACTGGAGTCGTCCCGGATGTTTGTATAGCGGGTCATGAATATGCAGGAGGAAAGGGAATTACAATAATTTCTTTACAAAGGCGTGTGGAGAAAAATATGAACGATATGTGAGAGAGTGCGCACAAGATGATCAAAAGAAAATACTGATGTTAAAAAGCCCAAACAAACTTGTAGTTTAAATTAAAGGAGAAGAATATTTAAAGCTTTAAAAGCTAAAGCCCGCTGTCAGCTGATGCCACTAAGCCGGTCCAGGCTCGAAGAAGATCTCATATGGTCGGGATCCCCCCAAAAGCCTGGATCGGCAGCTGGCTCAGCCTCTCAGCAATCCACCGAGAGCCTGAGACAGCCCCCTCTACAATCCAGCGCTCCAGTGAGTCTTGGTGGGGAGAGCAGAGAGCCGCTTACTGACAGTCGCTGCTCTCTGCTGAGAACAAAGGGGGAGAACTGAGCGATCAGCAGTGTTTGATTGCTCAGTTCTCACTGCATAGACGGCGGGGGACAGATGTAGCTCAGCGAAGCTGGCCCCCCTACAATCAGCACAAATAAAAACTCAAGTGTGTTTCTTTAGTACTACGTTTGTGCTGTTTTGTGCCGTAAAAATTTACATTTGTGCTGCTTTTATTTTTAAGATATTAGCAATTGTTTTTTCCAGACTATGACATCACCTAGCCCCCCTACAACGCCCAAATGACACAAAACTGGTCTGGTTGGTTAGTGCTACATTTGTGCTGTTTTGTGCTGCTAAAAATTCCGTTCTATCTTTTATCGTTTTTGCGTTATTAATGATTTATTAAAGGTCACCAAAGGTCAGTCAGCCCCCCTACAACGCCCAAATGACACAAAACTGGTCTCGTTGGTTAGTGCTACGTTTGTGCTGTTTTGTGCTGCTAACATTTCCGTTCTATCTATTATCGTTTTTGCGTTATTAATGATTTATTAAAGGTCACCAAAGGTCACTCAGCCCCCCTATAATGCCCAAATGACACAAAACTGGTCTCGTTGGTTAGTGCTACGTTTGTGCTGTTTTGTGCTGCTAAAATTTCCATTCTATCTTTTATCATTTTCGTGTTATTAATGATTTATTAACGGTCACCAAAGGTCAGTCAGCCCCCCTACAACACCCAAATGACACGAAACTGGTCTCGTTGGTTAGTGCTACGTTTGTGCTGGTTTGTGCTGCTAAAATTTTTATTTGTGCTGTTATGGTTTTTAAGTTATAACAGTTTTTTTTTTTCAAACCCCACTCACTTTGCCCACCCTACGATCAGCACAAATACTCAAGTGTGTTTCTTTAGTGCTACATTTGTGCTGTTTTGTGCTGCTAAAATTTCCGTTCTACCTTTTATCGTTTTTGCGTTATTAATGATTTATTAAAGGTCACCAAAGGTCAGTCAGCCCCCCTACAACGCCCAAATGACACAAAACTGGTCTCGTTGGTTAGTGCTACCTTTGTGCTGTTTTGTGCTGCTAACATTTCCGTTCTATCTATTATCGTTTTTGCGTTATTAATGATTTATTAAAGGTCCCCAAAGGTCACTCAGCCCCCCTATAATGCCCAAATGACACAAAACTGGTCTCGCTGGTTAGTGCTACATTTGTGCTGTTTTGTGCTGCTAAAATTTCCGTTCTATCTTTTATCGTTTTCTCGTTATTAATGATTTATTAAAGGTCACCAAAGGTCAGTCAGCTCCCCAACAATGCCCAAATGACACGAAACTGGTCTCGTTGGTTAGTGCTACGTTTGTGCTGGTTTGTGCTGCTAAAATTTTTATTTGTGCTGTTATGGTTTTTAAGTTATAACAGTTTTTTTTTTTCAAACCCCACTCACTTTGCCCACCCTACAATCAGCACAAATAAAAACTCAAGTGTGTTTCTTTAGTGCTACATTTGTGCTGTTTTGTGCTGCTAAAATTTCTGTCCTACCTTTTATCGTTTTTGCATTATTAATGATTTATTAAAGGTCACCAAAGGTCACTCAGCCCCCCTACTACACCCAAATGACACAAAACTGGTCTCGTTGGTTAGTGCCTCATTTGTGCTGGTTTGTGCTGCTAAAATTTTTATTTGTGCTGTTATGGTTTTTTAGTTATAACAGCTTGTTTTTATATTTGTGCTTTTTTGTGTCATAATAATAAAAATTTGTGCTGCTTTTTTTTTAAGATAATAGCAATTTGTTTTTTTCCAGATGATGACATCACCCTGCTCTCCTGTCACGTACCTGGTTAGTGAGCTCCTGGTTAGAAAGCAGCCATGGGAGCACAGTGAGGTATGAGTGCCTGTGATCAGTCCAGTAGACTGCGTGGTGGCAGCAGTCAGCAGGTGGATGTGGCGGCAGAACCAGCTGGTGGCAGATGAGCTGGCACTGAGCTTGGCTGGTGGCAGACTATGGGTAAGCAGCTGGAAGCAGGAGACAGATGAGACCTTGCTGGGCTGAAGAGCTGTAGCAGGCTGGATGAGCAGGATGCAGGGTCAGATGAGCCGGGTCCATAATGGCCAGGCAGATCAGGCATAGACGGCACACAACAGGATAGTCGGGTCACAAACCAAGTCAGCAACAGGAGGTAGATCAGGCAAGAAGAGAAGGCAGAAGCAGAATCCAGAGACAAGCCAAGGTCAGGGCTGGTAGCAGTCAAACGGAGGACAGGAGCAAGCTGGGTTAGGATCAGAGGTCAAACACAGGAATCAGGAATGAACACACAGAAGCGGCACACCAAATTGCAGCCTGTTTAAATAGTCTGTCTGGTGCCAGCATTGGTGACAGGCTCACACTCATCTGCCCAGCCAGTTGCCAGTCTGCGCATGCACATATGTATGTACAGGGAGACATCATTTGTGCTATGCAAAAGCCTTCCCTGACACCCCCTACAACAACCAAACAAAATGAAAACGGGCTGGTTGGTTAGTGCCACGTTTGTGTTGATTTGTGCCTATTTACTTTCCATTCTATCTCCTTTTGTTTTTCAGTTATTGTTGATTTATTAAAGGTCACCAAAGGTTACCCAGCCCCCCTACAAGAGACAAAGGGCATGAAACTGTGCTGGTTGGTGCCTCCTTTGTGCTGTTTAAATATCAGTTCTACCACTTTTTGTTTTTCAGTTATTTACTATTTAACCAACACAAACCAACCAGCCCGTTTTAATTTTGTTTGGCTGCTGTAGGGGGTGTCAGGGAAGGCTTTCGCATAGCACAAATGATGTCTCCCTGTACATACATATGCGCATGCGCAGACTGGCAACTGGATGGGCAGATGAGCGTGAGCCTGTCACCAATGCTGGCACCAGACAGACTATTTAAACAGGCTGCAATTTGGTGTGCCGCTTCTGTGTGTTCATTCCTGATTCCTGTGTTTGACCTCTGATCCTAACCCAGCTTGCTCCTGACCTCCGTTTGACTGCTACCTGCCCTGACCTTGGCTTGTCTCTGGATTCTGCTTCTGCCTTCTCTTCTTGCCTGATCTACCTCCTGTTGCTGACTTGGTTTGTGACCCGATTATCCTGTTGTGTGCCGTCTATGCCTGATCTGCCTGACCATTATGGATCCGGCTCATCTGACCCTGCATCCTGCTCATTCAGCCTGCTACAGCTCTTCAGCCCAGCAAGGTCTCATCTGTCTCCTGCTTCCAGCTGCTTACCCACAGTCTGCCACCAGCCAAGCTCAGTGCCAGCTCATCTGCCACCAGCTGGTTCTGCCACCACATCCACCTGCTGACTGCTTCCACTACGCAGTCTACTGGACTGATCACAGGCACTCATACCTCACTGTGCTCCCATGGCTGCTTTCTAACCAGGAGCGCACTAACCAGGTATGTGACAGGAGAGCAGGGTGATGTCATCATCTGGAAAAAAACAAATTGCTATTATCTTAAAAATAAAAGCAGCACGAATTTTTATTATTATGACACAAAAAAGCACAAATATAAAAACAAGCTGTTATAACTAAAAAACCATAACAGCACAAATAAAAATTTTAGCAGCACAAATGTAGCACTAAAGAAACACACTTGAGTTTTTATTTGTGCTGATTGTAGGGTGGGCAAAGTGAGTGGGGTTTGAATAAAAAAAACTGTTATAACTTAAAAACCATAACAGCACAAATAAAAATTTTAGCAGCACAAACCAGCACAAACGTAGCACTAACCAACGAGACCAGTTTTGTGTCATTTGGGCGTTGTAGGGGGGCTGACTGACCTTTGGTGACCTTTAATAAATCATTAATAACGATAAAACGATAAAAGATAGAACGGAAATTTTAGCAGCACAAACGTAGCACTAACCAACGAGACCAGTTTTGTGTCATTTGGGCATTATAGGGGGGCTGAGTGACCTTTGGTGACCTTTAATAAATCATTAATAACGCAAAAACGATAATAGATAGAACGGAAATGTTAGCAGCACAAAACAGCACAAACGTAGCACTAACCAACGAGACCAGTTTTGTGTCATTTGGGCGTTGTAGGGGGGCTGACTGACCTTTGGTGACCTTTAATAAATCATTAATAACGCAAAAACGATAAAAGGTAGAACGGAAATTTTAGCAGCACAAAACAGCACAAATGTAGTACTAAAGAAACACACTTGAGTTTTTATTTGTGCTGATTGTAGGGTGGGCAATGTGAGTGGGGTTTGAAAAAAAACAAAAAACTGTTATAACTTAAAAACCATAACAGCACAAATAAAAGTTTTAGCAGCACAAACCAGCACAAATGTAGCACTAACCAACGAGACCAGTTTTGTGTCATTTGGGCGTTGTAGGGGGGCTGACTGACCTTTGGTGACCGTTAATAAATCATTAACAACACGAAAATGATAAAAGATAGAACGGAAATTTTAGCAGCACAAAACAGCACAAACGTAGCACTAACCAACGAGACCAGTTTTGTGTCATTTGGGCATTATAGGGGGCCTGAGTGACCTTTGGTGACCTTTAATAAATCATTAATAACGCAAAAACGATAATAGATAGAAAGGAAATGTTAGCAGCACAAAACAGCACAAACGTAGCACTAACCAACAAGACCAGTTTTGTGTCATTTGGGCGTTGTAGGGGGGCTGACTGACCTTTGGTGACCTTTAATAAATCATTAATAACGCAAAAACGATAAAAGATAGAACAGAATTTTTAGCAGCACAAAACAGCACAAACGTAGCACTAACCAACGAGACCAGTTTTGTGTCATTTGGGTGTTGTAGGGGGGCTGACTGACTTTTGGTGACCTTTAATAAATCATTAATAACGCAAAAACGATAACAGGTAGAACGGAAATTTTAGCAGCACAAAACAGCACAAATGTAGCACTAAAGAAACACACTTGAGTTTTTATTTGTGCTGATTGTAGGGTGGGCAAAGTGAGTGGGGTTTGAAAAAAAAAAACTGTTATAACTTAAAAACCATAACAGCACAAATAAAAATTTTAGCAGCACAAACCAGCACAAACGTAGCACTAACCAACGAGACCAGTTTCGTGTCATTTGGGCGTTGTAGGGGGGCTGACTGACCTTTTGGTGACCTTTAATAAATCATTAATAACGCAAAAACGATAGAAGATAGAACGGAATTTTTAGCAGCACAAAGCAGCACAAACGTAGCACTAACCAACGAGACCAGTTTTGTGTCATTTGGGTGTTGTAGGGGGGCTAGGTGATGTCATAGTCTGGAAAAAACAATTGCTAATATCTTAAAAATAAAAGCAGCACAAATGTAAATTTTTACGGCACAAAACAGCACAAATGTAGCACTAAAGAAACACACTTGAGTTTTTATTTGTGCTGATTGTAGGGGGGCCAGCTTCGCTGAGCTGACAGATGTAGCATCGGATCAATTCTGCATTCACCTAGGCGAGTATAAATGTTTGTTTTTTTACAATCCCGAACTTCTCTTTTAACTAGTGTGAGGCAGTATTGAGGACGAATATGTGGCCCCTAGGTTCCTCACCTCACATGTTCTATTCTTGGTCCAGGAACCCGAAAGGTTTGTGGAACTTTGGGTTCGATAAAGCCTCTATTCTGTTCTTGGCCCAGGAGTATGGAGTTTTTGAAGAGCTTTGGGTGGGATAAAGTCTGCATGACTAGGTCCACACTTTACCTGTTAGCAAGACATCACTATTTAATCTCAGCTTCCTATCGATAAAGCCTCCATTCTGTTCTTGACCTAGGAGCCCAGAGACTTTGTAGAACTTTGGGTTCGATAAAGCCTTCATTCCGTACTTGGCACAGGAGTTTGGTCCAGGAACCTGGAGGCTTTGTGGAACTTTGGCTTCAATAAAGCCTCCATCCTGTTTTTGGTTTAGGAACCCAGGGTCTTTGTGAAACTTTGGGTTCGATAAAGCCTCTATTCTGTTCTTGGTCCAGGAGTATAAAGGCTTTGTAGAGTTTTGGGTGGGTTAAAGTCTGCAGGACAAGGCTGAATGGAGGTTGCGGGGAGGGGGGGTTGGGGGAATACTGTATTGTTGACGCGCTGAGTTTTGGTACTGTTGGATTGTGGTAGCGATGTAAGATGTTTTACCTGTTAGCAAGACATCACTGTGACGGGAGTCACTTTGGGTGGGGGGCTTGTGGAACCCAGCTTACCTTGGAGAGCTCTGGAAACTCAGTGTCCAGTTCTCCCCTCCCCTCCTATGTGTAAATCACCCTGTGTCCATTAGGGGCACAGGGTGACGAGAATCTGTACTAGTCGGACTCACTGTACAGCCACACTGGAATATTACATATATGTATATATTGTGTGTTGTCTCGTGCTGTTGTGGACTTGCTGCTGGAATTGTTTGGGGTGTGGCTGTATCCCATTGTTCTATTGTGTCTGTCTGCCTTGGGAGAAAAGTATATTATGGCATGTATGTCTATGCGGAGGGGGGGATTCCTCCAGCAGCCCCTCTCTGCTAATAAGGCTGTTTACTGATGAGAAGTTTGAATACACCTGACCTGTGTGTCTATTGCTGATTGGACAGTTTACCCCACCCTGAATTCCAAAAGGGAGGGTTGATTGTCCCCTGAGTGTATCTCTGTTGTTACATGTGTTTGAATACAGTCTTACATTGAGTTATGGCTAATGACTGGGTACTCTGTGGGATCTTGGATCGTGTGTGTTACTGGACAGAGGAAGAATTTACGACGGGCAGACTCATCTTGAGTACGGAGGTCCGTCACAATCACCATTTCATCTCAACTCCCTATTGTAAGGCCTCCATTCTGTTCTTGGCCTAGGAGTCTGGACCATTCTGGCCTTGTAGAGCTTTGGGTTGGATAAAACCTCCATTTTGTTCTGGGTACCTGAGACTTTGTAGATCTTCGGGTTGGATAAAGCCCAGAGACTTTGTAGAACTTTGGGCTCAAAGCCTCCATTCTGGTCTGTGTCCTGGAGCCTGGATACTATGTAGAGCTTTGGGTTGGATAAAGTTTCCATTTTGTTCAGGGTTCTGGGTGGAACAAAGTCTCTGGGTCCTAGGTCCACGTTTTACCTGTTAGCCTGACCTTTTTATAATGGAGCTCACTGATGCCAGAGGCTCTTTTTCTCTCTGCTGTGACAGTTTGCTGCTGGGTGAAAAGGTGCTACCAGAACACTAAAAATGTACAAGTACAGCCTGTTCGGAGAACACATTAGTCAGCACCCCATTAGTCAAGAACAGACTTGGTTAGTGGCTTGGACAAGCATATTTTTTTTCTGCTGTAGACTTGTTGTACCTGCATCAATGCAAAGTTTTTTTTTACTGCCTTGCTGAATAAGGCTTCACTCACACCGGCCTCCTGTGCTTCCTAAATTGCTTCCTGCTGCAATAAATGCACCTGAATTTCCACATGTTTAGCTGCACAAGTTCAGATTTATTGGCCCCTGTACATACATATTGTTGGTTTATGTAACATAGCTACAGTGAATGTCTAGATGTGCACTCCAAACACACCTGGACACATGTATTTTGATGCCAATATGCATTAGACCTAAAATTTCAGGACAAACCTGCTTGAACTGTTGCTGGGTGTCCCTGTCTCGTGATTGGTTTACTGATGCCAGTACCAGTTGAGCCTGCCTCCCTTACACTAGAGATGAAGGGTCTCCAAACTTTCTAAACAAAAGGGCCAGTTTTACTCACCTTCAGACCTTGGGGGGCTGGACTGTGGCCATTGGGAGTAGAAAAGGTCCCGACATCAGTGGGAATAAACAATGCCCCATTTGGTGTCAGTGGCAAGAATTGTGCCCCATCATTTGGTGTGATTGGGCCCCACTGTTGGTGTCAGTGGAAGCAAATGTGCCCCATCTTTGTTGTCATTGGGCGGAATTGTGCTCCTACATTGGTGTCAGTGGGGGGAATTATGTCCCATTGTTAGTTTCAGTGGATCAAAATAGTGCCCCAAGGGCCGGAAACAAAGGGGCGCATCTGGGCCCCAGGCCACAGTGGAGACCACTGCACTAGATATATTTTAACAAAAATTGTGCTACAGTAAGTCTTAACAGTTATTTTTTTTATTTTTTTTTTAGAAAGCAGACACATCCTGACTAGAATAGCCTGTCCCCTGCTAGCATGTTGCAGAGAAGGCCCTTTGCTCTCTAAGTGTAAGCAGTGGTCCGCCTGCAGAGTTCTGGTACACCCCCTGCTGAGTCAAACCTATTCTCCAATCAGCAGTGAGCATGAGTTTTACTGAGTGCAGTAGCTCTAGCTCTAGCTCAGACACGCCCTTTACAGCTGAACTCTGGGAGCAGAGGAAAGACCTATGAGTTTGTAATATTCCTTCAATTTTCCAATCAGCAGACAGGCGGGCGTGTCCAGGACCAAGCTGTGCTTCTTAGCTTTGCTAGAGGTCAAAGATGTGTTACATGTATATCAGAGGAGCAGATAGGAGCTTTGACTTATCTGTAGTTTAAGAAAGTCAATCTAGTTCATACGTAGCGCAGAAGCTTCGGTGAGGCCGCTCCCAACAAAAGCAAAAACAAAAGCAAGGCAGACCCAAAATTAAAGATCGGTTGGGTAACATGTCAAATGAGAGAGCTAGACCAAAGATGTAAAAGTCCAAAATCTTTTAATATTAGTACAAAAGAGAAAAGTAAGGCCAAGTTTAGGTGTATGGTTGGGGGGGGGGGGGGTTAAAATGCGTGGTTGAACCACTTTTTTTTAGCCCCTCCCCCCCCCGAGCGTCCCCTGCATTGACAGCAGATAGGGATGTTTACATACCAAAGTTTGTGCCTGTAGCAAAAACTTTCCAACATATTGCGATCAGCGGGTGGCAAGTCGAAAGCAACCTATTCAAGAGAATGGGAAAATGCCGTGAACGTCACACCACCTCCTCACTGCCTGTCAGTAGCCTCTGAATCGCGGATCAGTCTTCAGAGCAGCGGCCGGTTTAGATGCACGTCTAAAGAAAGCCTAAATGTGTTTTGAGGGTTCAGACATCCCCCCCTCCATCACCAGTATTGGCAGTATTAGCAGGTCACATCTATAGGCCCTTGTGAAGGGGAAGCGTCGGAATCCCTGAAACGTGTTGGGTGTTCCACGTCGAACTGTTATGCAGAAATACTAACGCGAAAAGATTTTGGACTAAACATTTTGGGTCTGGCTCTCTCAGTGTAATTCTGTCTGGCAGGAGCATTTGAATCAAAAGACTGGCCAAGCAGAGTTACAAATCTTTTTCAGTAGGCAAGACAGATTATATATGCACTCCAAGCGTGTGCGTCTAGCCTGGAGTTCAACCTTCGATCCACTGAACCGTTACTCACAGCTGATTGTGATGCCCAGCTCCACTCCTCTCTTCTTCGGCAGCTTGACGTGAAACGTACCACTGCTCGGAACCACAGACTCTTGGAGGAAGCAGAGAAGGGGGAATTAATGAGGGAAATGTAGGTCAGCCTGCAGTCAGCCATCTGTGCCGAGCGCCTATACATTGTAAGGAGGGGAGGGCTGAGCAGCAATAAAACACACATCAATGTAAAAATTATACAAATACACATTAAAGTGAAACTCCAGTCGTTCATTTTTAGCCCTATGAAGCCCCAATTCTCACTTTCTCGAGGATTGGACGTTTTTTAGATGGCCAAGTAGACTCTTCCTTTAGCTTCATCTTTATACTCTGTATTTATATAATTACTGTATAAACTTTAGGGCCTATATAATGCAAGTACTTAATATGCTTCTATCTTGTATGTATTTTCTGATTGTCAGAAAAAGATTTGTATCTAGCATATTGAACTATGCCAAGTTTCCGTTGTACTTTTTTGAAACTTCAGTAAAAACTATTGGAAAAGAAATAAATGAAAGAAAACGCCCCCTGCCACTGCATATAGCAACGTACATATAGTATGCACATAGTACATAAATACTGTACAAAGTACATTTTACCTGTTAGCAAGACATCACTGTGATGGGAGTCACTTTGGGTGGGGGGCTTGTGGAACCCAGCTTAAAGGGTCATGGACATAGCTAAAGGGGTCCATGACCCAAAAAAAGGTTAAGAACCACAGTTTTATGACAATATATCTATACTTTCCCCCAATTTGCATCCTCCCCCCAACCGAAAATTATAATAGTTAATGATTCCATGTTTAAATTAATACAAACTTGTATCATTAAAATCAAATAATCATTGTTGGATTAATAGAATATACGGGTCGACTGGACATGAACTTCATTTTGTATATCCCCATATCCAACACCCCTAAGATAGAAACCGGTCCGGAATTTTTTTAAATAATTACTGTATACCTGTGACTCTACCAGAGAAGGGTGACCCCATGTTTTGTCTTTGTAAGAGATGTGGTACTTGGGAAGAACTGTGAATTTTGGTGTGGATTTCTCAACCACAGTGTCCCAGAGTGATATAAAAAGACACATGATTCGACTTTCCGGCAACCATACAATAATGGGATATGTTTTGGGTTGAGTTAGCCTTTGAGGCGTTCACTTTTAAGAGGTGTAGCCCCAATAGAATAGAAAAGAATTTAACAGAAAATAAAAGAATAAGATATAATAAAGTGAAACAGAACAAAATAGGATAGAAAATAAAAGAAGGGAATAGAATGGAATAGAATAAAAAGGAATAGAATAGAATAATAAAAAAAATTGAATAAATTATAACCATCTTCTGAAATTTATATAGAATAGAATAGAATTAAAAAAAAAACAATAGAATAGAATAGAAATAATATAACCATTTTCCAAAATTCAAATAGAATCAATTCGAATTTGAACAGAATAGAAACGAATAGAGTAGAATAGAAAATAACACAATAATATAGAAAAAAACCCAGAATAGAATAGAATGAATATATTCATCTTCCTATTCTGATCTATGCTTTTCTATTCTATTCAAATTCTTTGATTCTATTTGAATTTTGGGAAATTGTTATATTTTTTCTATTCTGTTGTTTTTTTAATTTTATTCTTTTTCTATTTGTTTATTCTATTCTATTATTCTCTATTCAAATTTTGGAAGATGGTTATATTCTTTCTATTGTATTTCTTCTATATTATATTTTCTATTCTATTCTTTTCTATTCAAATTTGAAATGATATTATCTGAATTTCGGGAAATGGTTATATTCTTTCTATTACATTGTTTATATTTATTATTTTCTATTCTATTATAGTCTATTTTATTCTTTTTTTTCTATTCTTATGTATTTAAATGTATTCTTTTGTTTGAAATTCAAATTTCATAAGATGGTTATATTCTGTGTTATTCTATTCAATTTGTTTCTATTAGGGTTGTCCCGATACCACTTTTTTAGGACCGAGTACAAGTACCGATACTTTTTTTCAAGTACTCGCCGATACCGATTACCGATACTTTTTTTTTAATGTCACGTGAGTTTTTTTTTTTTTTTTTTTTTAACAATGCTTTCTTTTTTTCGGGGGGGGGGGGGGGGGGAGGGGTGAACGGTGTCTGTGTGTTTTTTTTTTATTTACAATTTTTATTTTTTACAATAATAATTTTTTTATTCATTTTTGCAATATGTGTTTTTTTTTTTTTAAATCAGCCCTGTTGGGGGGCTTTGGTGAGATATCAGGGGTCTTAACAGACCTCTGATATCTCCCCCTTGAGACAGAGAAAGAGACAGAGGATAGAGATTCCCCAGTCCCTTTCTCTGCAGCCTCAGCTGCACTGAGAATGAATGGAGAAGACAGCTGCTCCTCTCCATTCATAAACTGACACATTGTAATCACAGGAGATTACAATGTTTCAGTTATGTGAATGGACAGAGTCAGCTGACTCTCTCCATTCACACAGGAAGGAGGAGGAGGAGGACGGCGGATCGGAGGGGACAGCGGAGAGGCAGAGGAACGGAGGAACGGAACGGAGGGGGACAGATAAGGAGAGGGGGACAGAGGAACGGAACGGAGGGGACAGCGGAGAGGCAGAGGAACGGAGGAACGGAGGGGACAGCGGAGAGGCAGAGGAACGGAGGGGGACAGATAAGGAGAGGGGGACAGAGGAACGGAACGGAGGGAGACAGAGGAGAGGGGGACAGAGGAACGGAACGGAGGGAGACAGAGGAGAGGGGGACAGAGGAACAGAGGGGGCATGGAGGAGGATGCAGTGACAGTCAGCGGTGATCGCGTGGGGAAGTTACAAGCACCGATCACCGCTGTATGTCACTGAAAGCCGCGGGGGGGAATCTTGTAACTCCCCCACACGCCGATCACCGCTGACTGTCATAGTATCGGCGGAAGCATCGGGAGCATTTGCCCGAGTACAAGTACTTGGGCAAATGCTCGGTATCGGTGCCGATACCGATACTAGTATCGGTATCGGGACAACCCTAGTTTCTATTATATTCTAGTCTATTCTGTTCTTTTATTTTCTGTTATATTCTTCTCTATTCTATTTTTTTTTCTAGTCTTTTCCTTTATTTTTTTATTCTATTTTATTCTCTGTGGAGATTCCAAAATGATTCGAAAACAATTTGTATTCTAAAAGTAATCGAAAACTATTCGAATTTTGTCAGAATTTTTTTTAGTTATTTCGGATTTGTTCCAATTCGGTACTATCGTAATTCGGAAATCCGGATACATCCGAATTTTTGTAAAATGAAAATTCAGAACAAAATGAACCGCACATGTCTACTCTGAAGGTGCCATCCTGCCTTTGGGGTGTCAAGGGAAAAGAAGGAGTGAAATCACACTATCCGAGGCACCAAATCATAACATCCATTGAAAAAAAAACAAAAAAAACGTGTTTCTGAGGGCTGCTCTAAAGACCAGGCTGTGGTGACCTCAAAGCTGTTAGGAGGTGCTGTCATATCTACTGAATTTCAGCATTCCCTAGAAGTCTTTATATAATATTGGAGTGCTGAACTCTGCATCAATATTATGGAGCATTGAATATGATTTTGAGGCCTTGGAGGCTGCTCTGCATCAACAGGGATATTCTGCAGGACCCCCAGAGGAAACACTGCAGGACCCCCCCTCCCCCCCAAGGAAACTCTGCAGGACCCCCCCCCCCCCCAAGGAAACTCTGCAGGACCCCCCCCCCCAAGGAAACTCTGCAGGACCCCCCCCCCTGAGGAAACTCTGTAGGACCCCTCCCCTGAGGAAACTCTGTAGGACCCCCCATCCCAGGGAAACTTTGCAGGACCCCCCAACCCAGGAAACGCTGCAGGACCTCTGAGGAAACGCTGCAGGACCCCCTGAGGAAACACTGCAGGACCCCCCCACCAAGGAAACTCTGCAGGACCCCCCCCAACCCAGGAAACTCTGCAGGACCCCCCCAACCCAGGAAACTCTGCAGGACCCCCCCAACCCAGGAAACTCTGCAGGACCCCCCCTCCCTGAGGAAACTCTGCAGGACCACCCCCCTCTCCGAGGAAACTCTGCAGGACCACCCCCCTCTCCGAGGAAACTCTGCCGGACCACCACCCACCCCGAGGAAACTCTGCAGGACCACCCCCCTCCCAGAGGAAGCTCTGCAGGACCCCCCTCTCCCCAAGGAAGCTCTGCAGGACCCCCCTCTCCCCGAGGAAGCTCTGCAGGATCCCCCCACCCCCCCCCAACCGAGGAAACTCTGCAGGACCCCCCCCCCCGAGGAAACTCTGCAGGACCCCCCCAAGAAACACTGCAGGACCCCCCCAAGGAAACTCTGCAGGACCCCTTCTGGAGGAAACTCTGCAGGACCACCCACCTGAGGAAACTCTGCAGGTTCCCCCCCCAGGACCCTCATGAGGGAATCTAACACATTAGAATACCCAAAAAGAACCCCACCGATAACCTTGCATGCGGGTAGGCTTTCCACTTTAGCCCTCAAGGTGGATACCCCCCCTTAAGTTCCCTTAGTATCAAGGCATAAAATGTCGTCAATGCTTGTAAAAAAATAAGAAAAAAAATCCCATGCAGAATAAGTGTTAGCGCCGTTCTCTGAAAGCAATCTCATCTGCCAGTCAAGCAGGACAGCGGGATCACCAAAGAAGGAGGATTTCTGACAGCTGCAAGAAAACAGCTGTCAAGTGATAACTTGAAATTGTTGCAAGAGACGACTAAGCCGGAAGCAAAATCGTACATTATAAAGGGACGTGTCAGCTGTGCGGAGGGAGAAGATATGGCTGGTTGCTGTGAAAAAAAAGAAGCACCATCATTACTTTAAAATGCCAACATGATCATAGATTTTGAAGATTTAAAAAGGCTGTCAGAGCATGCTGGGACTTGCAGTGCTACTAGAGAGCAGTAGGTTGCCAGTCAGCTCTCACAATCTATAATGACACGTTCTTCCGCTTTCATGGGATATGTGGAGTGCGATTCCTCTGTTTTCCGGAGCAATACGACATGAACTGCAGAAATACACCAGCAGTCAATGTGTACACACAAACCCACGCTCAGTCTGTTGTGGTTGTAATAAACATCCATTTTATCTGGCTCCATTCACATTAATGAGATAAAGTGTTATTCCCAACTGATCTGCATTTAAAGGAAACCTGCACTGATAGATATACACTATATAGCCAAAGTAAAGCTGGCCATACATGGATCCAAATTTGGCCAGGTTCAGCAGGAGCCAGCTAAGTTTCGATCCACCTATGGCTGATTCTGTTCTAGAGGAGTAGACGTAGTGATTAATTGCCCTTGAATGGGAATGCTGGAAAATGTTATGTTTGATCAGGGCTGCAGGGCTGCAGCACTGATCAGCGTATTCTGAGAGCAGAGGAGTCCTGCTGTCAGAATACAATGACATAGTGGGGGGGGGGGGGGGATTACTCTATCCACCTCAAATGTGTGGATGGGGAACCTGGCCTGCTAATTAGACATGTGCAATTCGTTTCGTTACCAATTTTCCACAAATTTCAACAAATACTTTAATTCAGAAACATACAAATTAACGAAAACCCCTTTAACAAATTTTTCCAAATATTCATAAATTTGAAAATCTGAAATAACAACTAATAATAACTTAACTAATACTAACTATTGAATTGTAGGTATTGGAATGTCCTTGCGTTATGATCGCAATTCATAAATTCGTAAATTCGCAAATCCAAAAGTAAGAAATAAAATTTTAAAGAATAACTAATAATAAATATTAAATTATAGGTATTGGAATTTCCTTTCAAATTTGTCTCTTCGTGAACGTAACAAATACAAATTTATCCAAAGTTACGAATTACCTGAAAATAACGAATGCCGCATCTAAACAAATGGAACGTAACAAATTCATAATAATAAATAATAATAATAAAAACTTTTTATTATTATTAGTATTTATTATTTATTTGTTCCGTTCCATTTGTTTAGATGCGGAATTCGTTATTTTCAGGCAATTCGTAACTTTGCATAAATTCGTATTCGTTGCGTTCACTCACAGCCAAATTTGAAAGGAAACTCCAATACCTATAATTTAATAGTTAGTTATCATTAGTTAGTTATTCTTTCGAATTTTCTTTCTTACTTTTGGATTTATGAATTTTCGAATTTACTAATTTACAGAGGTTACGAATTTACGAATTGCGATCATAACGAATAACCCAAAGAACGAAAAAAGAAATTAATGAAACGAAAATGAACAAATTTTTCGGCAGTGCGCATATCTACCACTGATAAAAAACAAATCATCTATGGCCAGCTTAAAAGGCAATTCCACTTTCGTGGGGGGAAAAAAATAGCAAATAAAGGTAATCAAGCATGTTCAATAGCTACACCAGTCATACTGTAATTGAATGTTATTAAAAATTACCTTTCATTTTCAATCTTCGACGCTGTAATTTTTTGTAAAATACAATGCAATATGGCAGCCTGGAGGCGTTCTGTATACCCACTTGAAGACCAGGCCTTTTTGTTTACAATTTTAAATTAGGACTTTTTTTTTCTAGAAGATTACTCATAACCCCCAAACATTATATCTAGATATAGATATATATCTAGATATAGATATATCTCTATATAGATAGATCTATAGATATACCGGTATATATATATATATATATATATAAGCAGAGACCCTAGGGAAAAAAATGGCGATTGTTGCAATTTTTAAATGTCACACGGCATATGTGCAGCTGTTTTTCAAACGCATGAATAAGAAAAAAAAAAACACACACACACAATATATAACCTAATCTCTTTGTAAAATATAAAAGATGATGTTATGCCAAGTAAATAAAAAAAAAAATGGTTTACTTCCGCCCCAGACCAGAAGTGACCTCATGACATCACTCCGGTCCTCCAAGGCCATAGAGGCGATCAGAGACGATCTGGTCTCTGGTATCCTCTGTGTCTAGCCAGCCGAACCCTGAAGTTGATAAGAGAAGAGCCCAGAAGAGAGATGACAACTGAGACGGTCTGATTTTCAGAAGGCGTGGTTTGCTGAATGTAGACTAAAAGAGATTCTAACTCACCTGCAACATCGTATTCAATCTCCAGCACGACTTTATTGGACAATGCTGCATCTCGGAGTAGCTGATTGGCCTCTTCCAGCGTCCCATCTTCTGTTAGGATGCCATTGATGGAGAGTAACCGATCGCCAACCTGCAGGAGCCCACACCTGGTGAGACAGGGTTCAGGAGTTAGAACTTAATATTCTGCTACATTGCTAACGTAAAGGGTAACTCCTATTTTGTGGGGGAAAAAAAAGGAAATAAAAAAAATATATACATATACATTTACTACACAAGTCATATTGTAATTGTGTGTTATTTTTTGGTGAGATACTCCAAAAGGGAAATCACATTTACAGAGATGCAGACCCTGCCACTTCCCTCATTAGGACCCTTCAAATACAGCAGCTGATTGATAATTACAAAATGACTCACATTCACTTTGCACATGGACACAGACAAACAATCAGCTATTTCTTCAGAAAAACAAAAGAATCTGCAGCAGTAGGAATCGGCAACAAAGTTTGTTAAAATCCCTGCAATGTACAGAGATCACCCAGAGGGGAAGGTTTTTTTTTTTTTCTCTCAACAAAAGTGGAGTTACTTTTTAACCACTTGCTGACCAGCTGCCGTCATTATACTGCAGCAGGTCGGCACAATCCCGTGAACCGTCGTAGCTGTACGTCGGTCCCTTTAAATGGGATAGCAGGCGCGTGTCCGCTGCACTATCGGGGCAATGACTGCCGGCCACGAGCAATCGCGGGCATGAGAGGAAGAACAGGTATGTACACACACATCCCTGTTCTGTGAGGCGAGGAGAGAGAGATCGTGAGTTCCTACGAGCTGGGAACCACAATCTCTCATCTCCTCTAGTCAGTCCCCTCCCCCACAGTTAGAACACACAGTCAGGGAACACAGTTAACCCCTTGATCGGCCCCTAGTGTTAACCCCTTCCCTGCTAGTGACATTTACACAGTAATCAGTGCATTTTTTGAGCACTGCATCCCAAAAATGTGTCAAAAGTGTCCGATATGTCCGCCATAATGTCGCAGCCCCGATAAAAAAAAAAAAAAAAAAAAAAAAATAAAAAAAATCGCAGATCGCCGCCTTTACTAGTAAAAAAAAAAGAAATAATAATAAAAATGCTATAAATCTATCCCATAGTTTGTAGACACTATAACTTTTGCGCCAACCAATCAGTATATGCTTTTTGCGATTTTTATTATTTTTATTAAACTGAGTAAAAAATTTGCTTTAAAAAAAAAAGTTGGGGATATTTATTATAGCAAAAAGTACAAAATATTGTGTTTTTTTTCAAAATTGTCGCTCTTTTTGTTTATAGCGCAAAAGATAAAAAACGCAGAGATGATCAAATACCACCAAAAGAAAGCTCTATTTGTGGGAAAAAAAGGACATCAATTTTGTTTGAATACAATGTCGCACGACCGCGCAATTGTCAGTTAAAGCGACGCAGTGCCGAATCGCAAAAAATGGCCTGGTCATTGAGCAGCCAAATCTTCCGGGGCTGAAGTGGTTAAAGCGTGTGTACTGCCTATACTTGTTTTAGTTTCAGTCAGGTATAGGGAAAGACAATTCATGGACCGGTGCCCAGGGAAGACATCCAGAATCATCTAGCTCTTTCTTCCCCAGACTGCCTGTCCTTGCCCCACCCCTTTCCTTCATTGATTTTCAAGAATTTTAATCATGGAGGCTCAGCATCACATGTGGGGCATATTTATAAAGCAGTGAATTTGATATTCAGCAAACATTCCCTAGAGGTGAATGGTCCAGGTGTTTTTTATGACGTTTGTCTACTAGAGAAGGTTTGGTGTGTGTCACATTCACCCCCTTTACCACTTGACCTCCAGAAGATTTACCCCCTTCATGACCAGGCTAGGGTTGCCCCCTGTCCAGGATTCACCCGGACAGTCCAGGATTCACCCGGACAATCAGGGTTTTGAAACTTGTGTCCAGGTTTCAGATGGACTGAAACCCGGACACATTATTCTGACTGGGCTGTGGCTCCCCTAGTAACCAGTCACACACAAATCTGTTGCCATCCGGGACCCGCAGGCGGCCATCTGGGGGCAGGGCAATGATGTCAGCAACAGAAATTTGGATACACCTACTGTTCGCTGCGGCACGCTATGCGCACCGCATTACTACTCTCCTTGGCGGCACCCAAAGGTGTCCCAGGCCGCTAAAGTGTTCGGGTTTGGCTTGAAGAAAAGGTGGAATCTAGACCAGGCCATTTTTTTTGCTATTTGGCACTGCATTACTTTAACTGACAATTGCAACACTGTACATAAATTAAATTTATGTAATTTGCTTCACATAAATAGAGCTTTCTTTCGGTGGTATTTAATCACCTCTGTGTTTAATTTTTTGTGCAATGAAAAAAAAAAAAAAAAAAAAAGACAAAAAAAAAATAAATTAAAAAAAAAACACAAAACAATATTTTTACTTTCTTAAAAAAAAAAAATCCAATAAAATAATAATTAAAAAGAAAAAAAAATCGAATTTCTTCCTATATTTAGGCCAATATGTATTCTGCTACATATTTTTGGTAAGTAAAAAATCCTAATAAGCATATATTGATTGGTTTGCGCAAAAGTTATAGCGTCTAAAAACTGTGGATTATTATTATTATTATTTATTATTATTAAAAAGGTACTTATATAGCGCCGTCAATTTACGCAACGCTTTACATATACATTGTACATTCACATCAGTCCCTACCCTCAAGGAGCTTACAATCTACGGTCCCTAACTCGCATTCATATACTAGGGCCAATTTAGACAGGATCCAATTAACCTATATATACACACTGAAGGCTCTCATTGAAGTGACTCCTAATGATTGAAAGTACCCACACACCTCATGCTGGACTAACTTAGATAGATATCTCTCTCGCTCTCTCTCAAAAGAAAGATTATATACGAATCTGTTGCAAGTGTAACTAGCTGTCAATGCATTTTCTTCCTTTTTTGTGTACTTCTTACCTCACACGTATATGCAGGTTTGGAATCTGCCTTCTTCCATTTATTAAAATTATTAAATAAAAAATTTGAAAAAATCCCCCACAAAAAATATGCACCGTCGCTGGTTAAGGGGTTAACATCAGGAGCGATCAAAGGGTTAAATGTGTGCCTAACCTAACCAGTGTTTTTGTGTACTGTGTGCTGCTTTCACTAAGGGATTGCTTTGCAGGGAAACAAAATCCAGCACATCCCCGCTGACAGGAAAGAGCTCTGCTTTGTTTACACAGGCAGAGCTCCGCTTTGTCTGTCTCCTCGCCGGTGGCCACCCATTGGCCGGCACCCGCTGATCTGCCTCTGCTGTGACTGTGATTATCCGAAATAACGAATGCCACATCTAAACAAATGGAACAGAACAAATTCATAATAATAATAAAACGTTTTTATTATTATTATTATTATTATTAATAATTCATTACGTTCCATTGGCTTAGATATGGCATTCGTTATTTCGGATAATTCGTAACTTCAGATAAATTCATATTCTTTACGTTCACTAACAGCCAAATTTGAAAGGAAATTCCAATACTTATCATTTAATAGTTAGTAATGTAGTTAAGTTATTATTAGTTATTATTTCAGATATTTTGAAATTTTCGGGTTTTCGAATTTTGGAATTTATGAATTTGCCAATTTCCAAATTTATTATTATTATTATTATTATTCAGGTTTTATATAGTGGCAACAGTGTGCGCAGCGCTTTATTTGCAAAATGTATGAACTTTCGAATATATTCGAATTTACGAATATTTGGAAAAATTTGTTAAATACGGTCTTGTTAATTCAGATAATTCCGAATTGACGAATTTGTCGAAATTTGTTAAAAACACTAATTCGGAACGAAACTAATTGCACATGTCTAGTACTCAATTCTTTCTGTTGCATGGAACAGAAAACCAGCAACAATTCACCAACTTGCCACAAGGTGGCATTGCAGCTCCTTTAATGATCAACGACTGATCGACTAAAATTGTGCGGCATTTTCATTTTGCTGTCAACCAAATAAGGACAAAGCACTTCCAAAAGGTTCTTGCATTTTATGAGCGTTCAAGATTTTTTCACGGATACTGCCGTTGCGGAAGTATTTATAATAAAGGTGCGGGTTCCAGGGGTTCATTACCTAGTGAGACACGGAGCGAGGCAGGATGGGAGGTCAGGCTTGTTCTCCCATTGCAAGCGAGAGAATAAATACCCAACTTGTGTTCTGCGATTTCATCAGAGTCATTACAGTAGAATAAAAAGCATTGCTTTTTTCCTCATTCTGAATAGAGTAGGGAGGGTTATAACTAGGGTTGCACCAATACTAGTATTGGTGCAGATACCGAGTACTGGCATTGGTATTGGTACTCGTGCAAATTCACCGATACCTGGAACCAATAGTTTCAGGCTCGGCTCTTTGAGCTGTCAGTGGGGTCTCTCTGTTGACAGCTGAAATGTTAAAGAAGTTCGGTAATTGGAGCTGTCAAAAAAAAAAAAAAAAAAAAAAAAAAAAGCAGCCAGCAATGTTTTGCTAAAATAAAAAGAAACATTGTTTCTTTTTGTATCTTTCCGTTTCTTCATCTGCAGATCAAAAGGGATAAACAAATGTTCCTCGGTTTAACCCCTTATTAACCCTTAATTTACTCTAATCAGCCTTAATTAACTCCCTATTCTCCTCCATTTAATTATTATTTTCCTGCTTTTTTTTTTTCACAACTTTTTTTGTTTGCTTTGTTAGTGAATATTTTTACACATATATATTAACATATATTTACACATTTCACATTGAAAAGGTGCAAAAAAAAATGTATTTAATTTGTAAATAACTTTTCAATGCTTTGTACCATTGCTGACAGCTGAAGTGAAAACAAAACAGTTGCGGTAGGTATCGGTAATTGGTATCGGCGAGTACTAAAAAAAAAAAAAAAAGTAACGGTACTTGTAATTGTTGTAAAAAAAATGGTATCAGTGCATCCCTAGTTATAACCCCTGTCAATTTTTTTTTTTGCCATCTGTGTTCCATTGGGGAGACTTTCCTTCCTGTCCCATAAGCCAAACAGGAAGTGAGAGAAAATCCCTCCAAAGTTGTCACCCGAGCGAGTGGAAGATCTGCCCTCTATTCCTGTTCTGGTAACAACTCAAAATATGGGATTTTCTTTCACTTTCACTCTCAGAGATAACAGTCATCCGGACAGAGGGGGCGAGTCTCCCTGATGGGGGTATAAACAGCAATAAACACCAGACAGGGGGTCTAATCCCTCTCCACTCTACCTTTAGTTTTACTTTAAGTCACTGTTAAAGTGTTAGTTACCCAAGAAAAAAAAAATAATACACATGCTGGTCCCTTAAAGCAGATTACACAGCACAGTGCTTGTGATGTGTAATCTGCCCCTCTCTAAACTGTAAAAAAAAAACCTCCCTTAACCTGCCACTTCCTGTATCCCCCTCTCTATACTGACCACGATAACCAGGCTACTCAGCCCTGACCACCGTGGTCAGAGTGCGTCCCTCCGTCATACACTGCCCTGCTCTCAGCTCTCCTCTCTCCCCCTTCCACGTGTGCATGCCGCCGGCAGGCCGCTTCTGCTGTGTCCTCCGGCACCCGCTGATCATCGGTAAGGCACACAGAACGGAGATCTGCCTACGTAAAGAAGGCAGAGCTCCGTCCTGACAGGGAGGGGGGGGGGGGGCGGAGATGGATTCTATGTTCCTGTAATGCAGGGAATAAATTCCATCTCTTCCCCTAGTAAAAGCACCTCACACTGTACACAAAAACACTGGCTAGGCACACAGTTAACCCTTTGACCGCCCTAGCCCTTCCCAGCCAGTGTCATTAGTACAGTGACAGTGCATATTTTTAGTACTGATCACTGTATTCGTGTCACTGGTTCCCACAAAAAAGTGTCAAAAGTGTCAGTTAGTGTCCAATTTGTCCGCCGCAATATCGCAATCCCATTATAAGTTTCTGATCGCCACCATTACTATTATATAAAAAAATAAATAAATACATAAAGCTGTCCCATAATTTGTAGGCGTTATAACGTCTGCATAAACCAATCAATAAACGCTTATTGGGATTTTATTTTTTTTTTTAACCAACAACATGTAGCAGAATACATATTGGCCTAAATTTATGAAGAAATTCGATTTTTTACATTTTTTAAATAAACATTTTATTTTTTAAATTAATTTTTTTTTTTTGGATATGTTTTATAGCAGAAAGTAAAAATTTTTGTTTTTATTTTCAAAATGTACGGTCTTTTTTGGTTTATAGCGCAGAAAATTAAAAAAAAAACAAAAAACGCAGAGGTGATCAAATACCACTAAAACAAAGCTCTACTTGTAGGGGAAAAATTATATAAATTGAATTTGGTTACAGCGTCGTACGACCGCGCAATTGTCAGTTAAAGGAATGCAAAATTGGCCTGGTCATGGGGGGGGGGGGGGGTAAATCTTCCTGAAGTCAAGTAGTTAAAAAAAAAACAAAACACACAGATCCTGCACATGATAGCTTCCTATAAGAGAGGGGATTACAGGATTTCTCGGAAGGGATGTTACAGCCATAGTGGCGGGAGGAGACGGGATGGATAACACACAGACTCCCGAGCTGACAGGGAGGGGGAGGGAGGAGAAGCTGCGGGATGACGTAACCTGACCACGGTAATCATGGATCAGCAGCCATGATTACTGTGGTCAGAACACTAAAGGGGGACACAGGAACAGGCAGGATCAACCAGGTTTTTTTTTTTAGAATATAGAGGGGGATAGATGAACCAACACAAGCACTATGCTGTGTAGCCTGCTTTAAAGGATCAGGATAATTTTTTGTTTTTTTTCTTCAAACTGACACCCACTCATCAAGGTGTTTTTTTTTTTTATTTGCATAATTCCTCCCAAGAGCCAGTCCACTGCTTGCATCAGGGCTGAGGGCACCTGAGAAGGGTACTGAGACAGGGTACAGCACCCTGCTGGCCCCTCCCATAATCTGCTTGCATTGTATAGAGAAGCACAGAGACAAAATGATGTCATCACTAGGTTCAAAAAAAAAGTATGTATTGCAGATTTCATTAAAAAAAATTAATCATTGTGTTAATGATGGGAAAGAGACAAACCAGGGAAGGCAAAATACGGGCAGAAAAAAACTTTTTTTGTGGATTTCTTTTTTTTGTTCAAGTGGTTTTTCCCAGGAGCATAGGCGAGGGAGGAAGTGACGAGGAGCTCCGCGGATCAAGAAGTGGCAGATTACGAGGACTACATAGCAACAGGGCGTTTAGGGTAAATATTATATATATACACACATTATATATATATATATATATATATATATATATATATATATATATATATATATATATATATATATAATGTCCTCCAAATATTTGTTTATAGGTTAAAAGGAATCTTTTAATGCAAACATTTTTTTTTAGAGTGGAACTCCGCTTTAAAAGTGACTGGCCTCAAGTGATACACAGAGATGGAACAAATCCTCCTACACAAGTTGTACCTGTTTATCTGCAGTGTTCTCTTCACCTTAAAGGCCAGAATTTATACAGCTTGTCTGAGAATTCAGAAAAAAGGGGGTGGAGATCTGAAGTTACACTCTGCAGAGCTGATTGGAGGGAAGGGGATGACACCCCTCCCCTTCACACAGGAACAGAGCTGAGGCGGTTAATCAATGTCTTTGTGCTGGAGCTCCCTCCCCTGTCACCTTTTATCTCTTGGTGTCAGAAGAACTTGTCAGAAGTGACTCGAGCTCGATTTACACTCAGAGCCCTTGCACACTGGGGCGGTTTGCAGGCGCCATTGTGCTAATAATAGCTTCTGCAAACCGCCCCGAAAGTGCCGCTGCTTTCATTCCAGTGTGCAAGCCCCGAGGGCTTGCACACTGGAGCGATGCGCTGGCAGGACGGTAAAAAAAGTCCTGCCAACAGCATCTTCAGAGCGGTGAAGGAGCGTTGTGTATACCGCTCCTTTACCGCTCCTGCCCATTGAAATCAATGGGACGGCGCGGCTATACCGCCGGCAAAGCGCCTCTGCAGAGGCGCTTTGCGGTGGTATTTAACCCTTTCTCGTCCGCTAGCGGGGGGTAAAACCGCCCCGCTAGCGGCCGCATACCGACGGTAAAACGCTGCTAATAAAAGCGGCGTTTTACCGCCGACGCTGCCCCCCGCCCCAGTGTGCAAGGGCTCTAAATGCGGTGCGAATTTACAGAGAATTCGATGCAAATCTGCACCGCATTTAAAATCGCAACCCGCACACGCTGATTGCAGAGTGTATGTTAAGTTAAGGACACCCCAAAAATCGGGTGCGATTTGCAGAATGGGAGCGCATGGGTGTGAACACCCATTCTGGTACGGACAACAAAAAAGGGGTCCTGCACGAGTGTGGTGCAAATGCGGTGCGATTTGAGCCATAAAAATCCGTAGCTCAAAATCGCACCCCCAGAGACACCGCATGTAATTCGCACAAAGAATAAGGGCCGTCTTTAATATTGATTGGACCCTGAGCAAAATTTTTTTTTGCCCCCCCCTCTATGCAGTTTCACTCTCCACCTGCTCTGACACATACAATAAATAGCAGCTAGACTGATGATATACATATGAATACCGTCTCTATTTACATATGAATGCCGCCGGTCCGCCGCTATTTACATATGAATGTTGGTATTTACATGTAAACATAGGGTCTGCAGGTGAGTCATCTGTACACAACAATAGGGCGGAGCTGGGCAGCCTTTGTAACAGAACTTCACACTGAGATATCAGGACACAGCACAGGACTAAAACCTTAATGAATGAGGGAATTTAAACTGGTATAGTTGGCAAGTATGAGGCAGCTGCTTTGGGCCCCACAACAATGACAGGGCCCAGGGCAGCTGCCCCTTTTGCCCTGCCTTAAAGACGGCCCTGACAGGAATGCACTGCGATTCCTGTGCGAATTACTTGCGGTGTCCAGCATCGTATCAGTGTGAACCCAGGCTCATGCTGATAGAGGAACAAAGAAGCAGACAGAAATAACACTTAGTGCTCTGGACTGAGACAAGTACACACTATAGCGGGATATGCTTTGTTCAGATTTCAGGTCTGAGGTTTACAATCACTTAGGAGACAAAGCTCCCATTATAACGAGGGTCACCCTGTGCGGGGACCCCTTAATGGCTGCTGGCCCCAAGGCCCAGCCATGACCGCCCCCATCCCCCGAGACGACGGAGAGAACAGTCTATGTAATTTAGTTCTCTGGAAGTGATTCGATCGGACGCGCCGTGCGCTTTGCATCCGGGCCACAGACAATGCAGAGAGGCGCAGTCCTTCCCGGGTGTCAATGCGGAGGCTAATTAAAATCTGCAGTCAATTAGCTGTGAGCGTGGAGCTCATGGATAGACTGAGTGTCCTTGTGCCAGGGCAGAGCGTGTCCCTGCAAGCCTGGTTACCTCTCATTTCACGCACGCTGCACCAGATATGTCATTCTGACAAAGTCTGAGCTTTTCGGACCTCGCTGCTGTTCCGCCCCGAGCGCCTCGCACACGTTTCCCTGAGCCCGGCAGAAGCTGCAGATTCTACCCCCGAATTCTAACTCCCAGCATACTCTGCACAAAGCAGAACGGCGTCAGCAGATTATTTGCAGGCCGCAATTGTTTAATACCACGACGTTCTAATCAAAGCACAGAAAAAGGGTCAATATAATCCTCCAAATTTTACATGACTCCTCCCCACTGCTTTTATATTCCCTGCATTCATTCTCTAATAAATTCCAATGTCATATCTCCCAACTGTCCCTGATTTCGAGGGACTGTCCCTGATTTGGAGCAATGTCCCTCTGTCCTTCATTCCTCCTTATTTGTCCCTCGTTTTGGTCTGATCTATATAGTTGTATATAAAATGCACTTTTTATCATTCAAAAAGTGTTTCCCAGCGCTAAACCTTTCATCCAATTTCTACATTTCTGCATTTGTAATTGTCAAAAGCCAATATAAAGGTCACGTGACGCAACGCGTAGGATCCAGCTAGCAATCACGCACAACACTCAACGCTGTTTTGACCCCGGGTGTTGTTACTGTGAACCGGAAGTTTTGCACCAGGTGACGGCGTTCCGCCGCCATCTTTCCCCGTCACCGCTCCACACTGTACACACAGTGTGGATGTTATTTTTGAACCCTTTTTTACTCTAATAAATTGGATTCTTTTAAAAAACCTACTACACCATTGGGAGCCCTCTTGTCTTTTCTCTCGTTTTGTTGGCTTGGAGTCCAGGATACAGAATCACTCCCATCAAGAAGCGGCCAAGGCATCCATTCACCTGTAACCAGTGGACATCACCTGGCAACTTGGAGAACAGGCATCCTCTGATCATCACTCCACATTCCCATTAAGGCTTTATCTTAAGCCCCTTGAGGTAAGGGCATTGGGAGCACTTACACAGAGGGAACTAGTCTAGTTGTTATTATTGTATTTTTGGATACACCATCACTAAAGCCACATCACACAGCTGATTGATCACATTATTGTTTGACCAGCAGCTAGAGGCCATTATTTATTGCTTTACCTATTATTTCACCACTAATGGACACTTGGAATGGATTTTTTATTAATTGTTGACCACAGATCACGTGATACACCAGTCAACACTTATGTATGATTATTATTGATTTACATGTGTTTGCGCGAAATCCTACTTACAACATTTATTTTATGGTGTTACAGTGTGCACTATTGATTTTGCGGCATCACTTTTTGGAATTTTTGTACACATTTGAATTTTTTCTTATTGCACGGTTATTTAGTAGCGCAGAGGTCCCATCACAAATCAATATAAAGGAATAATAGTGGCAAAAAAGGGCACTTAACTAATCATTAAAATAATTCTCCTTTTAAGGGGGCGTGGCAGGGGGTGTGTTCTATATCTACACACTTTTGCTAACAGGTGTCCCTCGCTCCCATCTCAAAAAGTTGGCAGGTATGTAATGTAAATACTTTAAGTTTTTCTATGTGGTCACATGACAAGCTCTGGCCAATCTGTGCATCTGTGGAGGGGCAGCAACACTTCTGAGTCCCAAGAACCGTGATGTCATCTGTAGCACTAAAGCGGTGTCGGCCGGGAGAGGAGTTCAGGCCCACCGGCCACAGGGGAAAGAAGATAGACCCGCAGTTTACAGTCATGTGGCTGCATGGAAAAACTTTAAAGAAAAGTAATTACATTGCAATTTATTAAAAAGTATATGCAGGGAGGATCAGAGCAATGGGGAGGGAACCACTTACAAACGCACATTGTAGCTTTACTGCTACAGTGTGGGCAGAATCAAATATATATACGTTATTCTGCTTTCCCGGGTAGGGGGCGCACTGCCTGTCCTCCAATTGGCCAAGAATTGTGCTGACACGCCCCCTTATCTAACTGTATATATGTATTATTTTACTGAAAGGGTAGTTGATACTTGGAACAGACTTCCAGTAGAGGTAATGAGCCAGTCGACAGTAAGTGGCTTTAGAAATGCTTGGGACAAACACATCTACACTTAGCCTAAAAAAGGCAAACAGTTTGCTGAAGACAAGCAGACTAAGGACATGGATTACTAGAACCATGTCCTGTGGTCTGATGAGACCAAGATAAACTTATTTGGTTCAGATGGTGTCCGGTGTGTGGCGGCAACCAGGTGAGGAGTACAAAGACAAGTGTGTCTTGTCTACAGACAAGCATGGTGGTGGGAGTGTCATGGTCTGGGGCTGCATGAGTGATGCCGGCACTGGAGAGCTACAGATCATTGAGGGAACCATGAATGCCAACATGTACTGTGACATACTGAAGAAGAGCATGATCCCCTCCCTTCAGAGACTGGGCCGCAGGGCAGTATTCCAACATGATAACGACCCCAAACACACCTCCAAGACGACCACTGCCTTGCTAAAGAAGCTGAGGGTAAAGGTGATGGACTGGCCAAGATCTAAACCATATTGAGCCTCTGTGGGGCATCCTCAAGCAGAATGTGGAGGAGCGCAAGGTCTCTAACATCCACCAGCTCTGTGATGTCATCATGGAGGAGGGGAAGAGGACTCCAGTAGCAACCTGTGAAGCTCTGGTGAACTCCATGCCCAAGAGGGTTAAGGCAGTGCTGGAAAATAATGGTGGCCACACAAAATATCGTCACTTTGGGCCCATTTTGGACATTTTCACTTAGGGGTGTACTCACTTTTGTTGTCAGCAGTATAGAAATTATTGGCTATGTGTTGAGTTATTTTGAGGGGACAGCAAATTTACACTGTTATACAAGCTGTACACTCACTACTTTACATTGTAGCAAAGTGTCATTTCTTCAGTGTTGTCACATGAAAAGATATAATAAAAGATTTACAAAAAAGTGTGAGGGATGTACTCACTTTTGCGAGATATTGTGTGTGTGTGTGTATATATATATATATATATATATATATATATATATATATATATATATATATATATATATATATATATATATATATATATATATATATATATATATATATATATATATATATATATATAGTAGCTCCCTGGTCCTAAACTGGGGCTTAAATGTAAATTCGTTTTTGGCTGGGCAGTAGACAGCTCAGGCTGATTGTACAGTTTATCTGGTCTTTCCCCAATCTCAATGGGGTTGTGCATTTCTCACTGTCGCCAGTAGGTGTCACTGGTACCACAGGCCCGTATGAGAAGTACAACTAGATTGAGCTATGAATATTTCTTCTTCTTCCAGCCAGCCCAGTAGGAAGTTCTTAGCCGCTGGTGCATTCTGGCAGAGGATATTTATTTGGGCTGGGCCATGTGCACACTCTCTCTTGCCTCAGGCCCTCCTGGCCTGAGGACATGCTGCTGAGGTGAGCTCTGCACGTAGGCTCAGAAGCCTGTCTGGGGCCTACCAATCCTGAGGTGGTCCTTAGGCTGTCTTGCCCGGCATGGAAGAAGCCAAGCCAAGCTGAGAAGATCCAGCAGAGGACCCTTGCTGGAGAGAGCCAGGATGAAGGCTGGTCTTTCAGGAGGTCCTGGTGACTCGTTTGGAGGACGCATCTACATCTAAAACGTGCTTAGTGTTGCCGGGTCGGCTTAAAGGTTCTGACACTAAAGCTGGATCTTGTTCTACATCTAAAACGTGTTTGCAGTATCGCTGGGTCAGCTTAAAGGTTCTGGTACTGTCAAGCTGTTCTTTTTCTGGATCCAAGGAGTAAGTGATCTGCCACTGGTATCTGAGACCCCTAACCCTCTCTCCTACTACCTCCTTTCAAGTTCTGCATTAAAGCTTTGAAAATATCAAAAGTGACTGGCACCCAATTTCTGTTCCAAACTCCCCATTATAGCCATGGACTCAGCCCTGGGGTAAATGCTGGCTCATCCCCTGCCTCTGGAGGTCACACCCTGCCTTCAGTAGACCGGGGGGGGGGGGGGCGACAGACAGACAGACACACACACAGTAAAATGGGTATTAAACACGTCACCATTTTTCTAGGTAAATATATTTCTAAAGGTGCTATTGACATGAAATGTTCACCACATGTCGGTAACAACCCATGCAATCCAAACATACAAAGACACCAAAACAAATAAGTTCAGAAATTAGGTTATGTGTAATAAAATAAAATGACCCAGGGAAAAAGTATTGAACACGTGAAGAAAGGGAGGTCAAAAAGGCATTGAAAGCCAAGACACCAGCTGAAATTTATCGGTAATTAGAAACCCTGCCCCTTGTCAGTGCAAATTAATATCAGCTGGTTCAGTCTCAACTCATGGTCTATAAAAAGGTGTCTCATTACCAAGGTGTCACACAAGAAGCATCTCATTATGGGTAAAATCAAAGAGCTCCCTCAAGACCTTTGCAACCTTATTGTTGCAAAACATTCTGATGGCATTGGTTACAGAAGGATTTCTAAACTTCTGACTGCTCCAGTGAGCACTGTTGGGGCCATAATCCGAAAGTGGAAAGAACATAATTTCACCATAAACCACCCACGACCAGGTGCTCCCCGCAATATTTCTGACAGAGGAGTGAAAAGAATGATCAGATAAGTTGTTCAAGAGCCAAGGACCACTTGTGGAGAGCTTCAGAAAGATCTCGATATAGCAGGTTCAATTGTTTCAAAGAAAACAATAAGTAATGCACTCACCCGCCCATGGCCTGTATGCAGGCTCACAACGCAAGACTCCATTGCTGAAGAAAAAGCATGTTGGAGCTCGTTTAAAGTTTGCTGCACAACATTTAGACAAGCCTGGGAAACACTGGGAGAATATAGTGTAGCGCTGGTAGATTTTTATCTACCGCTGATAGGTAAATCTAGTGGGTCAATTATTATAGGAAGTTATATTTGCCTCTGTTCCAGCTTTGCTGACGTTGCGTGTGGTTCCACACTGTGCCGGTGGGTGTCGTTGTCACCATGGGCCGGTGTTGGAAAAGCAACGTGTTGAAGCGTATGAGTGCTCCCCTGTCCCGGAGACAACTCAGTGGAGGTGGTCCTCCGAGTTGCATTCTGGGAGAGGGTATTTATGGGACAGACGCCATGTTCTGGGGTTCGTTTTCAGCCACCTGCTGGCCCTCCTGGCCGACAGGTATGTGTTAAGAGTAACACCTCGTGGTCCTCCGTGCCGGAGGCCCACGGCACTGCAGCGTGTGGGTGGGCCCAGAAGTCTGTCTGGGGCCTATCCCAGCAGCAGAGGAATGGTCCTGAGCTGTCTATCCTGAGTGAAGAAGCTGGACAACCGAGAAGATCCCAGGGGAGGACCCATCATGGAAGGATCACGCAGAGTGCTGGTCTGGAGAGGGGCCTGGTGACTTGGTTGGAGGACGTATCCTGAAGTAGTCTTACTGTATAGTACTGCCGGGTTGGCTTAAAGGTTCAAGTACTGTGTCTGACATTCATCGCAAACCAATACATCCTGTGGCAGAGGATCGTACAGGTTTTATTTCAAACAAGTCTGTGGCAGAGACTTTTGTTCGTGCTACGTACTGGCTGCTAGGCAAGTGAGAGAGGCCTATCCAGGCGGGCAAAGATTGAATCCCACAAGGGGAGCGCATTCAACTACAGGTGTTCAATTACTAAGAATGTTCTGAAGAATACTAAGGAAAGGTATTTGAGCTTCCCTGCAGCTTTCCTTCTGCCTCTTTCCTGCTACTTCCTTTATTTGTTCATTAAAGCATTGGAAAACCTACTCAAGTGTTTGGTGCTTATATCGTCCAGAGGTAAACTCAACGGAACCCTAGACCCGGTGAAACAGAGGTATCGAGAGTGAAGGTAACAAGCCCGCTTTAAACCAGCAGCTTCACCGAGAGTTAGTGCTACAATAGTCTGGTCAGATGAGGCCAAAATTGAACTCTTTGGATGCCATAATACTCACCATGTTTGGAGGTCACATGGCACATCACCTCAAAAACCAACACCCATACCAACAGTGAGGTTTGGAGGCGGGAACATCATGGTGTGGGGCTGTTTCTCAGCATACAGTACTGGAAAACTTCATATCATTGAAGGAAGGAAGGATGGAAAAATATACCAAGACATTCTTGATAAAAATCTGCTGCCATCTACCAGGAGGATGAAGATGAAATGAGGGCGGACATTTCAGCAAGACAATGACCCCAAACATAAAGCCAAAGAAACTCTCAATTGGTTTCAAAGAAAGAGAAAATTAAGCTGCTAGAATGGTGCAGCCAATCACATGACTTGAATCCAATAGAAAATCTATGGAAAGAACTAAAGATCAGAGTTCATAGAAGAGGCCCACGAGACCTTCAAGATTTTGAAGACTGTGTGGAATAATGGGCCAAAATCACATCTGAGCAACGCATGCGACTAGTTTCTCCATACAGGAGGTGTCTTGAAGCTGTCATTACCAACAAAGGATTTTGTACCAAGTTTTAAATACATTTCAGTTACCGTGTTCAATACCTTTTCCCTGTGTCATTCCATTTTATTACACAGAACTTCATTTCTGAACTTATTGGTTTTGGGGTCTTTGTATGTATGGATTGCATGGGTTGTTACTGATGTGAAAATTTCATGTCAATAGCGCCTTTAGATTTACCGTATATACTCGAGTATAAGTCATTCCGAGTATAAGTCGATGCCCTAATTTACCACAAAAAAATGGGAAAAACTTAGTGACCCGAGTATAAGAGGGTGAGAAATGCACAGCTACTGTAAGTGGAAAAGAGGGTCAACAATGCCCATTTGCAGCCTCACTGTGCCCATTTGCAGCCATAGGTCCCCCGAACTTCAAACTCGGTAGTTAAGGGTTCCTAGATGCCCCCTAGCTGCAGCCAAAATTTGGGGTCTCTGAACCCAAAGGATCCCGAAATGACATTGCTGCAGATGGACACAGTTGACCAAATTTGGGGCCCCGTATCTTGGGGCCACTTAGTGCTAAGAACCCCAGATTTGGTGTGCAAACCCAGAGGAACTAGCACCATAAAATTTCCAAATCTGGGGTTTCTAACACCAAGTGGCCCCGAGATACAGGGCCCCAAAAATCAGTTCAGAAAATGTCAAGCACTTTTCTGCAGCAGAGAATGACATTTTCCAAACCGAATTTGGGGCCCCGTATCTCAGGGCCACTTGGTGCTAGGAACCCCAGCTTTGGATATGTTATGGTACCAGTTCCACTGGGTTTGCATCTCAAATTTGGGGTTTCTAGCACAAAGTGGCCCTGAGATACGGGGCCCCAAATTCGGTTCGGAAAATGACATTTTTTGCTGCAGAAAAGTGCTTGACTCGAATATAAGTCGAGGGGGGCACTTTCAGCACAAAAAAATGTGCTGAAAAACTCGACTTATACTCGAGTATATACGGCAGATTTATCTAGAAAAATGGTGACGTGTTCAACACTTATTTTACCTGATTATATATATATATAATCACTCTCCTAGGTAGGTAGGTAGTAGAGGAGAGTATAGTTTTGGTCTTTCTGCTTACCAGGAAGATGGTCAGGTTAAACTTATAGTGCTCTCTGCCCACCAGGGAGCAGGATCTATTGGTTAGGTCTGCTCATTGTACTCGGGTGCAGCTCAGCTTGTTCTGACTGTCCCTCGCTGGTCCAATAGGGAGGCATACTGGACAGTGGGAGGGCACTTGACAAGTGAGTGCACAGGCTTTGTTACAGCCCTTGGGGAACAGAGTCCAGGAGGGAGAGGCTGAACATGCTACACCCCAAATACAGGCGTGACATGCAATATGTTCAAAAGGTGAACTTATCAACGAAGCGAAGATCTCACCTCTCGGCTGGGCTGTCCGGCTCAATGAATCTGATTAGCGGGGGTGATGACAGCGTCTCAGTTGCAAATATTCCTCCCTGCAGCTGAATCCCAAATCCATTTAAGGGGTCACCCCGAAGGATTATCTCTGTGATTTCCGTGTGTATGATCTGACCGCCAGGACCCACCGTACTAGAAGAAAGGGACACTGAGGGGGGGAAAAAAAAAAGGGGGGGGGGACAGGCGTTACAAGGAGGCAACGTTAGTTTGTGTATTAAAATATTGAGCAGCAATTGGTCCTTTAGCCATAGAGAAACTACAACTTATTTTTTAATATAATTAGATAAAAAAAATTATCCTCATCCCATGTACTGATCAACATAAATCTATAGTCAGACAATAAAGGTGAATGAAAAAAAAAAAAAAAAAAAATAATTGACAGACTCGATGGACTACTCTTTTTCTGCCGTCACGTTTCTATGTTTCTATAGAATAAAATAATTGCACACATTTTACAATCATAAAAGCAATGGTAAAAGCACACAACCCATATTACACCAAGATAAGATCAGATGACACAAGAAACATCAACCTCATCCAACAGATACTCCCTTCTGTCCTAACCGGAATGGCAATACCCACTGAACAAAACACCGCACACACACATAAGGATGCATCTATAAAAAACGTACAAAGCTATTCTTCCTGCATAAATGCATCTACACTTGTTCTGTGAGAAGTAGGCAAAAATCAAATGTTATAAGGCTATTTTCTCTCCAGGTGGAATATTCTTCAAACAGAATACAGTAAATAAGGAAATAACACATTCTGACCACTAGATGGAGCTGATGATCAAGACTGATCGATTTGGATAAAGGGCCACGCCCCAAAACGGGTTGTCATGACTACAGCCTGCTGACAGTCTTACAATGGCTCTTGTTGTGTTACACTTTGTGATTCATTATTGCTCTGTGTCTTTGAGCTATGTTCCCTCTGTCTATCTGAACTCTCTCCACCACCGTAGTTCTGTATATTCCCCCCCTCTTCCTGGCTCAGATTTATTTGCTCAGTATACCACCATGCTGTAACATCTTTCCATGTGGCTTACAACACCAACGTTTTTCTACCTATATGAATATCCATCATTAAACGGAACATTTGAAAGGATTGGTCTGTCTCTCCATACAGTGAGTTTATTCACTGAGTTAAGCTGTCTGATTTGATGCAAGGGATTAATAGAACACCAGGTCGTGTAAGCCCTATATGAAACTGGAGATAAAGTTTATGGCCTTGTAGTTGAGTCAGAACAGCTCTACTACCGCATCTGCGTTCCATCCCAAGTCTCATTGTGGTGAGTCGGTCCGACATCGCTCCGTGTTGGGGATGTCACATCCGGTGCACCACCCGACTACACCAGCTGCACCATGCGGTGGGATTGGAGTCCTCTGTCTGGTCCATTGGGGGCCTCTCCACATCACTTAACCTTCCATTGGGTGGATGCCCATGCGACATCTGGTACCTACACACCTTTTTGGCCGCCCCCAGCACCGGCCCTGACATGCCTGCCGGGGTTTGGGTGAGATTGAGGTTCATAACTATGCATGATGTTTAACATTGATTGCCTGTCAGCCATATTTTAACCCTTTCCATTCTTGGAATCCTTTGACTTTGATTTCACAATAAATCTTCTAAATCACAAACTGTGGCATAGACATTTTTATGACTTCTCCGAAGGTATGCCTCTAGTAGTTTGTAGCCATCACCCCCCCCCCCCCCAAGTGGTGGATTAAGAGAAATCTTTTGTTGTTTGTACCGATGATCATAACAAAATACCAAAATACCAACTACGGGAAAAAAAGCCCAAAAAAACAAACACGGTTTCCCATGCAGTGGGGCTGTGCCCACACTGCACGGGTCAACTGCTAGCTTTTGTCTAGGCGCAGGGGTCTCAAACTGGTGGCCCTCCAGCTGTTGTGAAACTACAAGTCCCTTGAGCCATTGCAAGGCTGACAGTTACAAGCATGACTCCCACAGGCACTTGTAGTTTTGCAACAGCTGGAGGGCCGCAAGTTTGAGACCCCTGGGGGATTGGAGAAAGTTTATACTCACCAGATCCTCCACTCCACCTGCATACAGAGCTCTCCCTTGATCCAGCAGTGGACTGCTCCTACAGTCCTCACATCCAGAGCAGGTCTATGGGTGTGATGACGTCAGGAACAGTCCACCAAACAAGACTGCTAGACCACGGGGGGCGGGGGGGGGGGGGGGAGACTGGTCTTGTGCGGGGGGAAATAAGTACATCTCTGTTCTCAAATACCCTAGAAAAAAAATGAGCAGTTGACCCGTGCAGTGTGAGCACAACCCCACTGCATATGATAGGTTTTTTAGGCTTTAAAGTGACTATAAAGGAAACATTTGTTTAAACAAACATCCCTGCTCTGTCCAGTAGAATTGCACAGAGCGGCCCTGCACCTCCTCTTCTGGGGTCCCCTACTGGCGCTCCTGGCTCCTCCTCTCTGTCCAGTGCCCTCATGGGAAGCCACTTCCCATGGGTGCACTTGTGCGTGCTTTCTCCCGAGCCCCGCTGCTGCGTCCATTGACACAGACAGCGTGACTCGGCCCCGCCCCCTTGTCACTGGCTTAAATTGATAGCTGTAGGAGCCAATGGCTCCGGTTGCCCCAGCAAAGCCAGTGAGACACAGAAGTGAGGGGAGAGAAGAGCTGCAGACGTGTACAGCGCTGGATCGAATGAGGGCTCAAGTAAGTAAAAGGGGGGGGGGGGGGTGAGGGGCCAAAACATTTTTTACCTTGATGCAAGAAATTTTAAAGCTTTAGGCAACCAGTTTAAGTTACTATGATCATCAGCTCCATCTAGTGGCCATAATGCTGTATTTTCCTTAACCACTATTATTTTTTAGGAAGGAATAACATTTGACCTTTTGAAGAAATAGGAGAACGTTCGATTTTGCCCCTATTCTCACAGGACAGAAGTACATGCAGTTTCACAGGACAGATAGCTCTGCAAATTTTAAACAGATACACTGCATAGACAGTGCAAGGACAGGATTAAAAATCAGTTTACAGGAACTCTTGTGGTCCTTTCTCCGCTGCCGTCTTCTAGTCATTGTCGTCCTCGGACTCATCTGGTGCGCAGTACGGGGGAGGGTGTTGGAATTTTGGCTGCTACTAAAGCCAGGAGTGCCTGCTGACGAGGAGGAGGAGAAATTGGTGGCGACCAACGCTGTGGGGGATAGAAGAGTATGAAAACAGATGTCAATTAAAGGGCAAGTTCATACAGAACAAGCACAATATATTAACAGGCCCGGGCACATTTGTAAACAATGAAAAAAAAAAGAAGAAAAAAAAAGAAGAAAAAAACTTTCCCGTACATTTTCTTCTAAATCTCATTAAAGTATTCTTTTAGCTCACTGCATTGCTGCATACTGGAGCTCATGGACAGAGAGAAGTGATGAGTGGGCATTACCTGGATAGTGATCCTCAATAGTAGACCAAAGGGCAGGCATATGTGTGGCGGGAAAGAGGGTGGACTTTAATGCCTATGTCATGTCACATTCGGCTACCCATCACATTTTGCTACCCGCTGGAGTGCGCATGCGCGACGCCGCCATATGCGTTCCAACACTGTTGTAAGACCATTTTGCCACAGGGCCCCTCGCAGGCTCGCCTCGCTCGGCATAATTATAATCTAACTCTATGTCCACTTGGTTGGTGATGGCTTGAACCTGGACTCAGGGGTGTGGCCACAAAATTCTGCACAAGCGCAGATCGCCACAGTGTTGTAACACATATGGCGGCGTTGCGCATGCGCAGTCTAGCGGGTAGCCAAATGTGATGGGTCGCCATATGTGACGCTACACCCACACACCGCATATATGCGTCCATGGCCGGCAGAGGTTTCTATGCCGAGAGCAAGATCGCTGCGCTTGATCACTGCGGCAAAGACTGCGCACACACAAATACGTACATTGCCATGAAAAAGTATTTGCCCCCCTTCTGATTTTTTTTTGCATATTTGTGACTTTAAATGATTCAGATCATCAAACTATTTTAACTTTTAAAAGATAACCGGAGTAAATACAAAATGAAGTTTCTAAATGACGATTCCATGTATTAAAGGGAAAAAAAGCTGTCCAAACCTTCCTGGTCCTATGTGAAAAAGTAATCCCCCCCCCACCGCTAAATCATGAATGACCTGCGATTAACCACATTTTTTTGTAAAGTCGAGTTAAATTTCACTTGCCACACCCAGGGCTGATTACTGCCAGACCTGTTGAATCAAGAAAATCGATTAAAAGATGAACTGCAGTCCGCTCACATAATTTGTAATAAAAACATCTTTGCCTTTCTGAAGCTTCCCTCCAACCACTTTGCATATTATTTTATATATAATGTGATTCTGTACTTGCCAAATATGCTGCAGAAATCTCCCTCCGCTGAGTCTGGCTGCAGTCAGAATAGTGGCTATTTTTAGCTCTGATCGCTGTATAAATGTCACTGGTCTCAAAAAGGTGTCAAAAGTGTGTCCGTCACAATGTTGTAGTCCCGCAAAAAAAAAAAAAAAAAAAAAAAATAATCGCTGATCACCGCCATTACCAGTAAAAAAATAAATAATAAAAATGCTATAAAACTATCCCCTATTTTGTAGACGCTATAACTTTTGTGCAAAAAAACAATCAATATACACTTATGGCGTTTTTTTTAACCAAAAATATGTAGAAAAATACATATTGGCCTAATCTGATGAAGAAGTTTTTTGTTTTGTTTTGTTTTGTCTTTGTATATTATAGCAAAAAGTAAAAAATATTGTTTGTTCTTTTTTTTTTAAATTGTCGCTCTTTTTTTGTTTATAGCGCAAAAAATAAAAACCGCAGAGGTGATCAAATACCACCAAAAGAAAGCTCTATTTGTGGGGGGGGGGGGGGGACACATAAATTTTATTTGGGTACAACGTTGCACGCCCGCGCAATTGTCAGTTAAACGACGAAGTGCCGTGTTGCAAAAAAAAAATGGCCTGGTCATTAAGGGGGCTGAAGTGGTTAATAAACAAAATTACCATTTAAAAACTGCATTTTGTATTCACTCGGGTTATCTTTCTGTGATATTAAAATGTGTTTGATAATCTGACTCATTTAAGTGTGACAAATATGCAAAAAATAAAAATTAAAAAAAAAAAAAAATCAGGAAGGGGGGCAAAAACTTTTTCACAGCACTGTATATACAAGGGGTGTGATCATGTGTTAATGACGCAGGAGGAACATTTATTGTACATTCCTTTTAAGCACAAACCCTTTAATTAGCCCGCAGTGCCTGGCAGGGTAAACGCCGCTTCTTGTGCCCCGGCCAGCTGTAAAGGGCTCGTTATTGTGCCGGCTTTGGTTAGATAATACAGTAACTTCTAATTAGTAACTGGCATCTGCCTGGCATTGTGCGCTGCACTGCAGACAGCCATTTATCATCATAGTAGAAGCGCTCGGCCTGGCGGCATCTTCTCATTCCCGCGTGTCGGCAGATGTAGTGTTAAACTCCGCCACTGCCAGAGGGGGGGGGGGGCACTAGGCGATGCCTATTCCAGGGACAAACGTCTGCTTCATTATTAATGGGGCATTACTCTGAGAGATCCCTGACTGTGATCAGGATATATATATATCTCTATCTATCTATCTAGAGAGATCTCTCTCTATTATACATATATAGATCTATCTATTTACACACACACACACATATATATATATATATATATATATATATCTATATACAGTATATAGATAAATATATATATAGAGAGAGAGAGAGAGAGAGATCTCTATTACATATAGATAGATATACACACATCTCTCTCTCTCTCTCTCTCTCTCTATATATATATTTATCTATATACTGTATATAGATATATATATATATATATATATATATGTGTGTGTGTGTGTAAATAGATAGAGAGAGATCTCTATTACATATAGATAGATATACACACATCTCTCTCTCTCTCTCTCTCTCTCTCTCTCTCTCTCTCTATATATATATACATACACATATATACACATATATACACATATTATATCAATATATATAAAGAGACACTAAGGGGCATATTTTTAAAGCAGTGACATTCACCAAGTTTTCACTGGGGCAAATCCCCCTACTCCCAGTACAAATTCCCCCCCCCCTGAAATCTCCCTTCTCAGCAAAAATATTTGCCCCCCCCCCATCCCCCAACACAAATGCCCCCCTCTATAATATCACCTCTTCTAGCACAAACTCCCTAAATCCCCTCCCAACACAAATCCCTCTAAATCGCCTCTCCCAGCACTCCTCCCCCCAAAAAAATTTCACCTAAAAAAAAACATACTTAACCCTGCCACTCCCCAAATTCAACTCCCAACACAAATCCACTCTCCCCTAACTCCTTGCAGCACCCCCCCCACCCTACATATTAGTGCCCAGGGCAGCCGCCCCTCCTGCCCCCCCCTTGTCCCGGCCCTGTATGCGTCTATTATACAGACATAGACAAGGCACACAAAGCCTGGGGAGATTTTACCCTCCGTTCCTCCTTATTGTTCCCTTGGAAAACACTCTCACTTCAAGTGTGCTGTAAAGCAGTGTTCCTCAACCCTGTCCACAAACAGGTCATGTTTTTCAGATCTATTCACAGAGTCACATTAAATATTTAGGAAGATTTGTTGAGAGAATTCCAGGATTTTTTTTTCTCCCTGTGGAGTGGGGCTGTGCCCGCAATGCATGTGTTAACTGCTCGTTTTTGTCTAGGGGTGAGGAGAACAGAGATCTATCCCCTAATCAGTCAATCCTCCGAACGCAAGACTGGTCCCTGCGGCTCCAGCCCCCCGCCCCGGTCTTGTGCGGTGGACTGTTCACACCCATAGACCAGCTCTGGACATGAGGACGGCAGGAACAGTTCACCACTGGACGTGGGGGGGAGCGCTGTTTTCCGGAGGATGGAAGGATCTGGTGAGTACAGATTTTCTGTGCGCCCCCAGATAAAACCAGCAGTCAATTGTGCCCACCACTGCATGGAAAAAAAATCCAGTAGTTCTGCTTTAAATCTGACCTCCGGCCTTCCCTTCAGTCTTGCACTTTCGTTCACACCTGAGCAGAGCGACTTTCATACATTTTGAGAGTTTTGAGCGTTTTTAGACGTGTATTACAAACATTTTAGAAACGTATTACAAGTGTTTTACAGCTTCAGAAGTTTTTGGTTAGCCAATAAAAAACACTAGGGGGGAGGAGAGGTGGAGGAAATTAGAGGTAGAGTCAGGGCCGTCAAATTGGGCAGCTGCCCCGGGCCCGGTCATTGCTGTGGTGCCCAAAGCAGCTGCCCCTTGAGCCCACCCTGGCCGCAAATTTTTTTCCAGGTGTAGCGGGTCCAGCCTGCTGGTCAGTTCAAGCGGCCACGCTGTGACAGGGGAGAGGCACAGCTCTGGGCTGTATGTGCTGGAGCCCGCTAGTCACGCTTCTCCCTCTGTCAGGACTGGAGCTGCTTTTACAGGAAGTGAGGCAGAGCGCCTCTGTGTTCCCCCGCTCGCCCCCTTTGTCCGGTCAGCAGCTTGGAGATCAAACACACAGAGCTCTCTGTGTGTGGATTTTTCTCCCTCACCCTTCTCCTGTCAGCAGGAGAGAGATTAATAGAGATTATTATCAGGGCAGTGGGGTGCAGGGGAGATTAATTAATGCAGCGGCAGGACTGGAGTAATTTGCAGAGGACAACACGAGGTGAGTTGCATGCAATTAGTGAGCAGTAATGTGCAGTAACCTCTAGCAACCAATGAGCGATCACTAAGGATGTGCAGTAACCTCTTGCAACCAATGGGTGAGCAATAATGATGTGCAGTAACCTCTTGCAACAAATGGGTGAGCAATAATGATGTGCAGTAACCTCTAGCAACCAGTGAGCAGTATTGATGTGCACTAACCTCTAACAACCAATAGGTGAGCGGTAATGATGCACAGTAACCTCTAGCAACCAATGGGTGAGCAGTAGTGATGTGCAGTAACATCTAGCAACCAATGAGTGAGCGGTAATGATGTGCTGTAACCTCTAGCAACCAATGGGTGAGTGGTATTGGTGTCCAGTAACCTCTAGCAACCAATCTGAGTGGTAAGGATGTGCAGTAACCTCTAGCAACCAATCAGTGAGCCTGGACCAATCGATGACTGTGGACCAGTTCTTTATGTGTACATTATTAAAGTTTTTTGAGATAAAGCCAGCCATAGACTGTTTGGATCTCAGCCGGTTCGGCAGGAACCGGCCAGGATTAGAACCATGTATGGGCAGGCTGAAGGTACTCAAGTTGGACAGCTTTCCCAGAAGCTTTCCCAGAAGAGTTGAAGCTGTATAACAGCTGCAAAGGGTGGGCCAACCCTACGGACTAAGACTGGGATGCCATTAAAGTTCATTTGCGTGTAAAGGCAGACGTCCCAATACTTTTGACAGTATAGTGTATTTGGAACTATTGCCAATTTTTTTGATTTCCCACAATGTAGTGTCCTACATTGTGGCAGGCATGAGACATAGCGGTGTACTCACACTTGCAGTAGTCTTGATTTGAAGGAGGATTCCAAGTGGGGGTCTTGCAGTGCCCAGGGAGGTGGGTATGGCAGTAGTTCACGCAGGGGTCCCAGCAGTGGTGGTGTTCACTCTTCTGCACCTTAACTGGGAGGAAAAAGGGGTTCAACTAAACTGTAAGCCATGACTTTCTATTTCTTGTGAGAATGTAGAATTGCTGCACCCTCCTAAAAATCCACAATGACCAGGGAAGGACTTCAAAGGGTTCATCTAACTTCTGTAGTCATCTTGAGAATTCACTGGCTTTAAAACCATCAGCCTCCATCTATAGGGGAAGATACTCATTCTGAGAGGAGTGAGCTTTTAATAGCAACATTTTGACTCAAACTTCTAATTCAGGACAAACGTATATTATTTATTACCTATTCCTCACTATGGGGGTTTTCTCTGCTGATGTTTGAGAAGTGGCTGAATGATCTACTATTTGCAGTATATGGCATCCTAATTAAAGATTCCTTCAACCTGCTCAAAAAACAGCTTCTTCTTCCCTTCTCCTTACTAAATTTTCTAAAACTTCTCTCTGCTAACCTGCTGTTCCCCATCTCTGGAACTTTCTTCTATAGTACTGTATTAACCACCCCTTTTGGACTTTAAAAATCCGAAAAAATTCTAAAACACAGTGCGGGAAACCAGCATTCTGTGCGCGTTTCGTCCACCAAGTTCAAAACGCACTGCAGTTACCATCTGCAGCAGATGTCACCCCAAATGCAGGTCGCAAACGTAGTGCATTTGCCTGCACCGGATGGCATGGGTCAGAAGTACAATGCCATCTGGCTGCAGTGCGTTTTTTTTAAAAGTAGTACACGCACTACTTATGGCGTGGTCCAGCTTGAGCCCATTAAAAATGGATGGGCTCAAATTGCACCACACTGCACCGCATGTGAATTGCATAGGAACGCGCAGCGCATTCCTGTGCGATTCCTGGTGTGAACTGAACCGGTCCCATTCACACTTTGACAATTTGGAATCGGATTCTGCCGGCAATTCCATATGGCGACAAAATGTGCAATGCACTTTTGGGTGCCATTCATCATGAATGGCACCCCAAACGCTACGCAATTTTGCTGCGACTTTTGGTGTGGTCCAGTGCGATTCAGTCCATTTAAAAATAAATAGGCTCAAATCACACCACATGTGAATTGCACAGGAAAGCACGGCGCGTTCCTGTGCGATTCCTGTTGCAAACCAGTCCCATTCACACTTTGGCCGAGATTCTGCCTGTGATTCCACATAGCGACAAAATGCGCAATGCACATTTAGGGGCCATTCATCCGGAATAGAATCCCAAAACGTAGCGCGATTTCGCGGTGATTGACGCAAAACGTAAGTGCAGAATTGCTCCTGCCTCAAGGCCAAAAATTTGGTCCCTGAGCTTCTTTGGATCTGCAAATGCGCATAGGGCAGCCCATGCGTGACGCGCGTTTCCACGTAAAAATCGCAAGTTTATTTTGCAAGTGGGAACAAAAGTCCCTGCTATGCATAATGTGAACAGGGCCTATAGATTGCTTTTTTTCCCAGAAAGGCATGCATCTTTACTTCACAGCAGTTCTATCCCACCAAAATAATTCCACTGACTTTACAACTTTATCGATACAAGATCTACTATGGATTGCAAGCTCTTGTGTACAAGGCCCTCCCTCTTTGCAATTTGTTGTTTGCTACCTTGTAGTAAGCTTTGTATGTTTTGGGGGATTTATTCCAGGTTGCGATGGATTTGTTGCATCATATTAAGAATGGAAACAAACAACATCTATAGCTGCCACCTCTATCTTCTTGTGTCTACTCCTTTTCTATTTAGATCATGGGCAATCAACTTACTAAACATCAAGGGCCCCATGTGCCGCCATAAGGCATCACCATAGGGCCACATACGGAGTAAGGTTCTATTCACACCAGCTAGTGCATTACAACATAGTGACTGGTGTGCATTGAAGTGCAGGCAGTGCTGATGCACCAATCCTGGTGCATAGCATAGTGCACTTTTTTTTTTTTCAAAACAAACTTTATTGAAAAGTCACACAATGACATTTCATATAGTTCTATCGGCTGGCATGGACTTACTGTGCTGCACTGAAAAAAAATGTACAGCACACAGTACTTTTTTCAGCGTACACCACCTGCACACCACTGCTATGCAGTGGTGTGAACCAGCCAGACCGGAGAAGAGGTATTTTGCCTTGTCTTGCTTTGGGGATGCAGTGGGACTCTGCTAGTAGTAGTGGCCCAACACAGTCCAATGGCACCTGGTATGAACAGACCCTAAATGCAACGCTACATAAGCTGCCAGAGACTATGGGCATGCTAAAAGAGATGGTCAGAGACTATGGGCCCTCTACTGGAGATGGTCAGAGACTATGGGTATGCTACTGGAGATGGTCAGAGACTATGGGTATGCTACTGGAGATGGTCAGAGACTATGAACATGCTACCGGAGATGGTCAGAGACTGAACATGCTACCAGAGATGGTCAGAGACTATGGGCATGCTACTGGAAATGATCAGAGTCTAGGGGCATGCTACCGGAAATGGTCAGAGACTAGGGGCATGCTACCGGAAATGGTCAGAGACTATGGGCATGCTACCGGAGATGGTCAGAGACTATGGGCATGCTACTGGAGATGGTCAGAGACTATGGGTATGCTACTGGAGATGGTCAGAGACTATGGGCATGCTACCGGAGATGGTCAGAGACTATGGGCATGCTACTGGAGATGGCCAGAGACTATGGGCATGATACTGGAGATGGTCAGAGAATAATGAGCATGCTACTGGAGATGGTCAGAGACTATGGGCATGATATTGAAGATGGTCAGAGACTATGGGCATGCAACTGGAGATGGTCAGAGACTATGGTCATGCTACTGGAGATGATCAGAGACTATGGTCATGCTACTGGAGATGGTCAGAGACTATGGTCATGCTACTGGGAGGGTAAGAGACTATGGGCATGCTACTGAAGATATTCAGATGGTGGGCATGCTACTGGAGATGGTCAGACTATCGGCATGCTACTGGAGATTATTATTTTTACTCAGGATTTATATAGCACCCACAGTATGCTCAGCGCTTTACAACATGGGGATGGTCAGAGACTATGGGCATGCTACTGCAAATGGTCAGAGACTGTGGGCATGCTACCCGAGATGATCAGAGACTATGGGCATGATATTGGAGATGGTCAGAGACTATGGCCATGCTACCGGAGATGGTCAGAGACTATGGGCATGCTACCGGAGATATCAGAGACTATGGCCATGCTACCGGAGATGGTCAGAGACTATGGGCATGCTACCGGAGATGGCCAGAGACTATGGCCATGCTACCGGAGATGCTACTGGGCATGCTACTGGAGATGGTCAGAGACTATGGGCATGCTACCGGAGATGCTACTGGGCATGCTACTGGAGATGGTCAGAGACTATGGGCATGCTACCGGAGATGGCCAGAGACTATGGCCATGCTACCGGAGATGCTACTGGGCATGCTACTGGAGATGGTCAGAGACTATGGGCATGCTACCGGAGATGCTACTGGGCATGCTACTGGAGATGGTCAGAGACTATGGGCATGCTACCGGAGATGGTCAGAGACTATGGGCATCCTACCGGAGATGGTCAGAGACTATGGGCATGCTACCGGAGATGGTCAGAGACTATGGGCATGCTACCGGAGATGGTCAGAGACTATGGGCACGATACTGGAGATGGTCAGAGACTATGGGCATGATACTGGAGGTATTCAGACGGTAGGAATTCTACTGAAGATGGCCGGGCCTTGGGCTTGCTACTGGAGATGATTATTACTCAGGATTTATATAGCACTCACAGTTTGCTCAGCGCTTTACAACATGGGGATGGTTTCGAGACTATGGGCATGCTACTGCAACTGGTCAGACTGTGGGCATGCTACCGGAGATGATCAGAGACTATGGACATAGATGGTCCGAGACTGCTATAGGTGTTATTGGGGACTGGGGAAATGCTTCAGAGTCATAGACTAGAGACCTATGACATGAGTGCTAGAGATCACTGCTATTACAGCCCCTTTTCAATCAGTGCTTCCACCAAAGCGTATAATAGTGTTTGAATGGATCCTGGGAGCACGATCTGTGTTTGATTAGCTTCAGCGGAGGTCAGGGGAGACAATGGGGATTTAATAGAGTCCTGATGTCTCTATAAAGAAAACCTGTTACCTGTCAAATGCTATATATATATATATATATATATATATATATATATATATATATATATATTATATTATTATATTATTATTATTATTATTATACAGTATTTATATAGCGCCAACAGTTTACGTAGCGCTTTACAACTTGAGGGTAGACAGTACAAATACAATACAATTTGATACAGTAGGAATCAGGGGGCCCTGCTCCTTAGAGCTTACAATCTAAGAGGGAAGGTCAAGAGATACAAGAGGTAATAACTGTGGGTGATGTGCTGATTGAGAAGATAAATCTACAGTTGTGGGGGCCAGATAGGCTTCTCTGAAGAGATGAGTTTTCAGGGATCGTCTGAAAGTGGATAAAGTAGGGGAAAATCGGACAGATTGGGGTAGAGCATTCCAGAGGATGGGGGAGGCTCTGGAGAAGTCCTGAAGGCGAGCATGGGATGAGGTGACAAGGGAGTTTGAGAGCAGGAGGTCTTGGGAGGAGCGAAGAGAACGATTAGGTTGGTATTTTGTGACTAGGTTAGAGATGTAGCTGGGGGCCAGGTTGTGGATGGCTTTGTAAGTTATAGTTAGTATCTTGAATTTAATTCGGTGACTGAGTGGCAGCCAATGGAGGGATTGGCAGAGGGGTGTAACAGACGCTGAGCGGTTTGTGACGTGGATGAGCCTGGCAGCAGCGTTCATGACGGACTGAAGTGGGGATAGCCTATTTAGAGGTAAACCAATGAGGAGGGAGTTGCAGTAGTCAAGGCGGGAGATGACCAGGGAGTGGATTAGAAGCTTTGTGGTGTCATTGGTTAGGAAGGGGCGTATCTTGGAGATGTTGCGGAGATTGAGGCGGCAAGCTTTGGATAGTGATAGAATGTGGGGTCGAAAGGTTAGTTCAGAGTCCAAGATTACACCTAGGACCTTGGCGTGGGGAGATGGGTTGATAGTTGAGCCGTTGATCTTGACAGGGAGATCAGGGGAAGTGGCACCTGAGGGAGGAAATATCATGAGCTCGGTTTTGGATAAGTTGAGTTTGAGAAAGTGATGTGACATCCAGGCTGATATGTCTGCTAGTAAGTTGGTAATGCGTGAGGAGACAGATGGAGAGAGCTGGGGGGTGGAGAGATAGATTTGGGTGTCATCAGCGTAGAGATGATATTTAAAGCCGTGGGAGGCAATCAACTGACCCAAGGAGGTGGTGTAGATTGAGAAAAGGAGAGGTCCAAGAACAGAACCTTGGGGGACCCCAACGGAAAAAGGAAGAGGAGAGGAGGAAGTAGAGTTGTAAGTGACACTGAAGGAGCGGTGGGATAGGTAGGATGAGAACCAGCGAAGAGCGCAGTCACGGAGACCAAAGGAGTGGAGTTTTTTGAGGAGGAGGGGGTGGTCCACTGTGTCAAAGGCAGCAGAGAGATCCAGGAGAAGTAGTACAGGATAGTGTCCATTGGCTTTAGCCATTAGTAGGTCATTTGAGAGTTTAAGGAGAGCAGTTTCCGTGGAGTGTTGAGGGCGAAAACCGGACTGAAGGGGATCAAGAAGTTTATTCATGGTCAGATGGTCGCTTAGTCGGTTGTAGACCAGTCTTTCAAGAAGTTTGGAGGAGAAGGAGAGTAAGGAGATGGGACGTAAATTGTTGAGATTGGTGGGGTCCAGTGAGGGCTTTTTTAGTATGGGGGTGACTAGCGCATGTTTTAGAGAGTTTGGGAAGATGCCACAAGAGAGGGAGAGGTTGAAAATGTGAGTTAGAGAGCGTAGAATCGAGTCAGAGGGTGAGCGTAGCATTTGCGAGGGAACAGGATCCAGGGGGCAAGTGGTTAGATGAGTGCTAGATAAAAGTTTAGCAACCTCAGTAATAGTAGCAGGGTTGAATGAGGGAAGTAATGATTGTGTCTGTGGACATGGGGTGTTGCATGGGGGAGGTTTTTGCGCATTGGCGATCTCCTCGTGAATTGTATCAATCTAATGCCGCGTACACACGGTCGTACTTTTCGTCTACAAAAGTCAGACAGCCTGTTCGACAGACTTCCGACAGACTTCCGACAGACTTTCGACGGACTTTTGGCGGACTTTCGACGGACTTGCGGCGGACTTTCTAACGAACAGACTTGCCTACACACGATCACACAAAAGTCCGTCGAATTCTTACGTGATGACGTACACCGGACTAAAATAAGGAAGTTCATAGCCAGTAGCCAATAGCTGCCCTAGCGTGGGTTTTTGTCCGTCGGACTAGCATACAGACGAGCGGATTTTTCGACCAGACTCGAGTCCGTCGTAAAGTTTTAAAGCATGTTTCAAATCTAAAGTACGTCGGATTTGAGGCTAAAAAAGTACGTTGAAAGTCCGGAGAAGCCCACACACGATCGGATTACCAGCCAGCTTTAGTCTGTCAGCGTCCGTTGGACTTTTGTAGACGAAAAGTCCGACCGTGTGTACGCGGCATTAGTTTTGAAGTGATTGGCAATCTCCTGGGCAGTGAGTGAGTTGGTGGGTGGAGGCAGTGGAGGACAGAGTAGAGTATATATATATATATTTTTTTTTTAATTCAAATATAATAAAATAAGTTAAAAAAAAAAGAGTAAAAGTATTCCCATGACCCAGTGCATGCATCTGAATGCAAATCCTCATGGGCGCCACACATCTGAGCTATTGCCACAGACATCAGAGTGGGGGCAATAATTCTAGAGCCATAGTTCACTGTTCACTCTAAACTGATAAACTGTATAGGGTCTTAAAGTGTCACCTATGGACTATTTTAGGTACCCCAGGCTTGCCAGTTCACCGGAACACAACATTTTAAGGTTTGGCACGTTTGGTATTTGGATTTTATTTGGATTTTATGGTAACCTATTGTGCTTGCGTGCATTAAAAGTATTTTAGTGTATTCTTTTCTGAAAATATATGTTTGATAAACAGTTATGCAAATATCATGCAACATAAAAAAAAAAAAATAACCTGCCACCATTTTATTATTAAATTATACATTTTTTGTGGATTTAAAGCAGTGGCTCTCAACTCCTGTCCTCGGGACCCACTAACAGGCCAGGTTTGCAGGATAACTGAAATACATCCCAGGTGATATCATTTGCTGCTCCGTGATTGCAGTATTCTAGTCTGCATCTCCCCCTAAGGTAATACATAAATTCTGGCCTGTTAGCGGGTCCTGAAGACCGTAGTTGAGAACCACTGATTTAAAGTAATTCTTTAGCAATAAAAAATGCTGATTTTAATTTAAAAAAAAATAAAAAATCCCCTGGTAGAAAATGACCCAGGAGACTTTGGAGTGGATTTAATAAAAGGAATATAAATTTGCCTGTGCATACATCTTTTATGTATCTCCACTTCTGCATTTTAAGGTTTCCTTCTGGCCCCCCGTGTGCCCTAGATTTGTGCAGCGCTGCAGCTGATGCTGACATTCTATAAATCAAAGTGAATATAATGAATTCCTATGCACAGAAGCTGTAGTGGTGTTAAGAGTTTTGTAAGGACTGAGGACAGGAGAGGGTTACAGAGCTGCCTATACAAAAAGCAGGCTACGTTATTACACAGCTCTGCTCCAACCTTGCCCTGTCAAATAACAACCCTTCACGGATGAGAGGCTTTAGATGAAGAGAACTTCTCCCTCTGCAAAGTGACTGCAGGCGGCTGAGCTCGACCTTCACCTAGCACCATCCTCTGCTTACAGATCTCATCGCCACTACCCCACAGGGGGGTAGAAAGCAGCAGCCACTGACCGGTCTCTGGCGGCCGGAGGGACAGCCGGCTGTGATGGACTGGCAGGATCTCCAGCTTGACGTTCTCCATGGTGCTGGCCAGGAGCTGCGTGGCTTCCATCACCGTGCAATGCTCTGTACTGGTGCCATCGATGGACAGGATGTGATCTCCGGGGTGCAGTGCTCCACACCTGGAAGACAAATGGATGGAGGAGATTATATTACAGAGTTACATAGTTACATAGTAGGTGAGGTTGAAAAAAAGACAAGTCCATAAAGTCCAACCTATACATTGTATATCCCTGTACGTTGAGGTCGTTCAAGTGCTTATCTAATAGTTTCTTGAAACTATCGATGGCCACCGCCGAGACCACCGTCTGTGGAAGGGTATTCCACATCCTTGCCGCTCTTACAGTAAAGAACCCTCTACGTCAGGAATATGCTATTAGCGGACCTCCAGCTGTTGCAGAACTACAAGTCCCATGAGGCATAGCAAGACTCTGACAGCCAAAAGCATGACACCCAGAGGCAGAGGCATGATGGGACTTGTAGTTTTGCAACAGCTGGAGGCAGGGCCGTTTTTAAGGCAGGGCAAAAGGGGTAGCTGCCCAGGGCCCTGTCATTGTTGTGGGGCCCAAAGCTGCTGCCTCATACTTGCCAACTATCCTGGTTTAAGTTCCCTCGTCCCTTCAGGTTTTAGTCCCGTGCTGTGTCCCAATATCTCAGTGTGAAGTGCTGATACTAATGCTGCCCAGCTCTGCCCTTTTGTTGTGTACAGATGACTCACCTGCAGACCACGTGTTTACATGTAAATTACCGGCATTCAAATTAAAATTTCGGCAGCATTCATATGTAAATAGCAGCGGCCGGCGGCATTGATTTGTATATCATGCCCCCCTGAGGTCATATCCACAGTAATCTCTAGCAGCCAATCAACAAGCATTAATTATGTGCTGTAACCTCTAGCAACTAATCAGTGAGCCGTAATGTGTGCTGTAACCTCTAGCAACCAGTCAGTGAGCGGTAATGATACACTGTAACTTCTGGCAACCAATTGCAATAGCTGCATGATCTGATTCAGTAAACTGATATTGAGTCTAGCTGCTATTTATTGTATGTCTCAGAGCAGGTGGAGAGCGAAACTGCATCGGGGGGCCCCCCAAGAAAAGTTTTGCCCAGGGTCCAATCAATATTAAAGACAGCCCTGGCTGGAGGTCCGATAATTGCATATCCCTGTTCTACATAGTTTAAGGTTAAACCTCTTTTCTTCTTATTTTAATGAGTTGCCACGAGTCTTTTTAAACTCCCTTCGCGAAAAAGTTTTATCCCTATTGTGGGGTCACCAGTATGGTATTTCTATATCGAATTTGCAAATACAAAAAAGGGTTTTTGCTCCTTCCTTACGTTTGTATTACAAGCAGGAGTGGCCCCATCCATTAAGGTCGCATTGGGGCCTCACCCCAATGTTCACACGTCTGGCCCCTTTCAGGACACCGTATTCATGAATTACAATGGTGGGGGGGGTGTTTTTTTTAAGCACTTGTTTAGAGCCAGAGGCTCTAGTAGGCTTCAAAATAGGGTGGACTCGGGGTGCAGAGAATGCGAACGGAGCCCACCCAGGTGTGTTAAAACAGCGAATGAATAAATCGCTATTGTAACATTGATCCTCCTCCCGGCCACTCAGGAAGCGGGTATCGATACGCATCACCCGGTTGGCTGAAAGGACAGGCGATCCTGTTGGACGCCTAGGAGAAGGGGAGGAGCCGCACGCTGGAAGCCGCCATGATGGAGGAGAGGACGCGGAGCCGCTGCCCGCCACCCGCCTAGATGGGGTATGTGCCGGACCGACCAGCAGACAGCGGGGGGAGGGGGAGGCGGGGGTTTGTGGAGGGGCTGCCCCCCTCCAACAAATAAAAATAAATTAAAAACCACCAACCATCACTGGATTACAAGATAAAAATATAAGCAAAAAAAAAAAACCAAATGTGTAAATTGGCCAAGCCTTTCTAAACTAAAAAACTGGTGATAAAACTTTACCTTACGTGTAGATAATATTTAAAATCAATCAAAACAAAAATTTTAGTGACATGAGCCATTGTTACATGTGTAAAACCCAATTCGAGGGAAAGAAGGGGTAAAGAGCCAAGAGGCCTTAATTCGGACCTTACAGGCAAAATGGTAAAAGAGTAACATCTATACTTTATTAACAATGAGTCATAACAGACAGGTCAAGTAGAAAAAAAAAAGTTAAAAACATACAGTAAACATATGATGGTCGTAAATGTCTAGTGTAAAGGGTTGACGCCAACGGATGGCAGTGAGCCCCTGTGCTTCAACGCGTTTCGCTATTTTGCTTCGTCAGGACACACTTGGGGGGGTAGTTGAAAGAAACAGGTCTCACTTGTCGGCATAAGATTGTCTCCACATGGAGATTTCCCAGATGATCACCAGAAAATCACCATATAAGGCGGGGGACTTCTTTCCCTCAAATTCAGTTTAGACGAATGTGGCCTTAGCAGTGGCACTTAACACTCCCCCCCCCCCACAGTTAGAATCTCTCCCTAGGACACACTTAACCCCTTCATCGCCCGTGTTTAACCCCTTACCTGCTAGTGCCAGTGTCATTTACACAGCAATCAGTGCATTTTTATAGCACTGATCGCTGTATAAATGACAATGGTCCCAAAATAGTGTCAAAAGTGTCCGATCGGTGCGCCATGTCGCAGTCCCGATTAAAAAAAAAAAAAAAAAAGAATAATCGCAGATCGTCGCCATTACTAATAAAAAAATAAATAAAAAGGCCATAAAAATATCCCCTATTTTGTAGACACTATAAAATTTGCGCAAACCAATCAATATCAATATACGCTTATTGCAAAATTTTTTTTACCAAAAATATGTAGAAGAATACATATCAGCCTAAACTGAGGGAAAAAAGGTTTTCTTTTATATATTTTTGAGGGGTATTTATTATAGCAAAAAGTAAAAAATATTGCGTTTTTTTTTCAAAATTGTCGCTCCTTTTTTTTTTATAGCGCAAAAAATAAAAACCACAGAGGCGATCAAATACCACCAAAAGAAAGCTCTATTTGTGGGGGAAAAAAGGACGTCAATTTTGTTTGGGTGCAAGTCGCACGATCGCGCAATTGTCAGTCAAAGTGACGCAGTGCCGAATCGCAAAAAGTGCTCTGGTCAGGAAGGGGGTAAAACCTTCCCGGGGCTGAAGCGGTTAACATGTATTTGCTGCAACATTCTGCTTCAATATCAGATCAGAAAGTTGCCAAGTGATCCTGACCATGGAAAAAAGAGTGAGAGCCAGCGGCAGAGGAGATCAGATTGTGTACTTATATAAACTCTGTGTCTGCGGTTATTGTATATCACACTGTGAAACGTGAACTGCAGAACAAGAGGAGGGCGGTACGGCAAAAAATAAATCAGAGACGTCATAAGGAAAGGCCAGGTATATTCCCATCACCAGAACAATGACCGCTCACCTGTCCGCCACGCTGGCTGGCTTAACCTTGTCGATGATGATCACCTGCTTGTTCCGATGAGTGCTCGTGCTCAGCGAAATGCCCAATGTGGAGCCGGGTGTCTTGGCGATTTCCACCAGTAGGGGTCCTGATGCGTTTGTCACAGTGTCTAGGAGAGAAGGATCATGGGTAAACATGGAACACACCATGGAGATTCTTGTTTAAATCATTCCCGACACTCAGGATACGCCAGGGGTGGACTGACCATTCGGGCACTGGGGCACTGCCCGAGGGCCCCATGCCACTAAGGGGCCCCATCAGGGTTGCCAGCCTCAATAAAACCAGGGACAGTATGTAAAAATCTGTGATTTTTTAAACTCCCAAGGTTATAGCTGTCCCGGCTCTCCAGTACCTTTTCAGTGTGTGTATGTGTATTCTGTGTGTGTATACTGTGTGTGTATATTGTGTGTCTGTGTGTGTATACTGTATGTGTGTGTGTGTATATATACTGTGTGGCCCCATAATCTATTGCCTGGGGGCCCCATAATCTTCTCCTATTGCCCGGGGGCCCCATAATCTCCTATTGCCCGGGGGGGGGGGGGGCCCATGAGTTGTCAGTCCGCCCCTGGGATAGGCTTTACATAAATGGATAGCTAAAAGTGCTTGCAAACCCTTACATGTGCCCAGTGAAGTGACTGGCCTCAGGTGATAAACAAGAGAGCAAACAAATCCTCCTACATAAGTTGTACCTGTTTATCTGCAGCCCTCCCTTCCCTACAGCCATTCAAAGTGCAGAATTTATATAGCTTGTCTGAGCTTTCAGAAAGCGGGGGGGGGGGGGGGTGGAGAGCTGAAGTTACACTCTGCAGATCTCATTGAGCAGAGCTCGGAGGGGGGGGGGGGGCGACGACACCCCCCTCCCCCTTTTGATAGTCTCAGCTCTGTCTCTGTTCCTGCATAAAGCATACCTCCCAACATTTTGAGAAGGGAAGGAGGGACACCTACTAGCAAATGTATGTAGGCATAGGACACGCCCCCTGCCACACCCCCTTAAAGGAGAATTAACCCCTCAAAAAGTTTAATCAAATCCATAAGAGCTTTTTTTTTACCACTACTGTTCCGTTATATTGGCTTTTAAAATGTACAAATGCAGCAATTTAGAAATCAGATGAAAGGTTTAGCACTGGAAAACACTTTTTGAAAGATAAAAAGCGCATTTTATATACAACTATATGGATCAGAGCAAAATGGGGGACAAATGAGGAGGAATGAGGGACAGAGGGACATTGCTCCAAATCAGGGACAGTCCCTCCAAATCAGGGACAGTTGGGAGATATGATACTGTGTAATCACAGGCTGTGTGCTGGAGCTTCCTCTCCTGTCACCTTTTTATCTCTTGGTGTCAAGCAAACTTATCAGAAGTGATTCATGCTGATAGCAGAGGAATAGGCTAGCAGAGAGAAATGACACTTAGGGGTTGATTTACTAAAGGGAAAAAAGACTGTGCACTTTGCAAAATGCAATTGCCCTCTGCAAGTGCGGTTGCTCCAGAGCTTAGTAAATGAGCAGAAACTCTGCTGACTGACATCATCCAATCATGTGCAAGCATTAATGCATTTTTTTTTTTTAATTTTCCTTGGTCATGATTGGGTACTCTTTCAAACATGAAGCCTTACCTCATTTACTATGCTCTGGAGCAACTGCACTCGCAGAGGGCAATTGCATTTTGCAAAGTGCAGTCTTTTTTCCCTTTAGTAAATCAATCCCTAAGTGTTATGGGTTGAGACAAGTACACACTATAGAAGGCTGTGCTTTGTTCATATTTCATGTCAAAAGTTTACAAACCACTTTAAAAAAGGACCTTCGGTCATTTTTTTTTATCTTTCCATCTATTAAATCTTCTGCCCTTGTTGTTTTAACTTTGAATAGTAAATTTTTTTTTTTTCTGTCAGTAAATCCCTTATACAGCCCACTTCCTGTGTCCTGTCTGGTCATTAGCCTAGGCTTATGACATCATACACAAACCTTCAATGTGGCTGAATTAAAACAATTCTGCAAAGAAGAGCGGGCCAAAATTCCTCCACAGCGATGTGAAAGACTTCTTGCCAGTCATCCCAAATGCTTGATTGCAGTTGTGGTCCCCAAGGGTGGCACAACCAGTTATTAGGTTTAGGGGGCAATTACTTTTTCACATAAAGCCAGGCAGGTTTGGACAGCTTTTTTCCCCTTTAATAAATTAAACCATCATTTAAAAAAACTGCATTTTGTATTTGCACGTATTTATCTTTGTGTGATATTAACATTTGTTTGATGATCTGAATCATTTAAGTGTGACAAATATGCTAAAAAATAAAAAATCAGGAAGGGGGCAAATACTTTTTACAGAACTGTATATATACACATACATACATATACACAGACACATACACTATATTACCAAAAGTATTGGGACGCCTGCCTTTCACACACATGAACTTTAATGGCATCCCAGTCTTAGTCCGTAGGGTTCAATATTGAGTTGGCCCACCCTTTCCAGCTATAACAGCTTCAACTCTTCTGGGAAGGCCGTCCACAAGGTTTAGGAGGGTGTCTATGGGAATGTTTGACCATTTTTCCAGAAGCGCATTTGTGAGGTCAAACAGTCTCCCCTCGAATTCATCCCAAAGGTGTTCTATCAGGTTGAGGTCAGGACTGTGTGCAGGCCAGTCAAGTTCCTCCACCCCAAACTCGATCATCCATGTCTTTATGGACCTTGCTTTGTGCACTGGTCCAAACCATTTGGTGGAGGGGGAATTATGGTGTGGGGGTTGTTTTTCAGGGGTTGGGCTTGGCCCCTTAGTTCTAGTGAAGGGAACTCTTAAGGCGTCAGCATACCAAGACATTTTGGACAATTTCATGCTCCCAACTTTGTGGGAACAGTTTGGGGACGGCCCCTTCCTGTTCCAATATGACTGCACACCAGTGCACAAAGCAAGGTCCATAAAGACCTGGATGAGCAAGTTTGGGGTGGAGGAACTTGACTGGCCTGCACAGAGTCCTGACCTCAACCTGATAGAACACCTTTAGGATTAATTAGAGCAGAGACTACAAGCCAGGCCTTCTCGTCTAACATCAGTGCCTGACCTCACAAATGTGTGTGTAAAGGCAGGCGTCCCAATACTTTTGACAATATATTGTATGTGTCTGTGTATAGGTATGTGTATATATACAGTTCTGTGAAAAAGTATTTGCCCCTTCCTGATTTTTTTTTATAGATAGATATATCTATATATATATACACACACACACGTCTATCTATCTATCTATCTATCTATCTATCTATCTATCTATCTATCTATCTATCTATCTATCTATCTATCTATCTATCTATCTATCTATCCACACACACACACACACACATGTATAGATATCTATCTATCTATCTATCTATCTATATATACACACACACCAGCTTTTTGTGATAAAGCACTTTGTACTTTAAACTTAGTAGCACACTGGAGGTCCAGTCCTGAAGGGGTTACATGTTTTCCGGGTAAATCCATGGAGATAAAGCTGAATCTGGTCCAATCAATTAATTTCCTGCATGGGATGGAAGCAGAGTGATTGTGCCTTGGAGCGCCGCAGTCTGTTATACGACTTTTAGTGAATGTTATCGGAACACTGGTCTTCGACCTGCCCCAGCCGCCAAGAGATCAGCATGGAGAAAGGCTTGGCTCCCATCAGCCTGTACTGTCCTGAGATAGCGAATAATTCTCATTATGGTAGCGAGATATGAGAGGGGAGAGTGCCAAGATTTTGTGACCTCTACTAGTCTGCAGGATAGTTCAAGATCTCAATCTGTATCCAGGGCTACCTAAAGAAGTGGTGTTAAATGAATATGAAATGTTGGGTCTAAAAGAGAACCAGTCATTCTGGATCTGAATATAAAGTCTTTCAAGTGAACCCAAGGTCAGACATATTTTTTATGTTTAGGGCCAGCGTGTCCAGTAATATGTAAGTATAAAGCTTCCAGGTATTTATAACCTCTCAGAGAGATCCCAGTACTCCCCCTCACAATGCTTTCATTTGCTTTTCTCCAGTAGAATGGAGCCATCTTTGTACACCTTTTTTTTTGCTTTTATCTCCAGTAGAATGGAGCCATCTTTGTACACCTTTTTTTTGCTTTTATCTTCAGTAGAATGGAGCCATCTTTGTACATCTTTTTTTTTGCTTTCATCTTCAGTAGAATGGAGCCATCTTTGTACATCTTTTTTTTGCTTTTATCTCCAGTAGAATGGAGCCATCTTTGTACACCTTTTTTTTTGCTTTTATCTTCAGTAGAATGGAGCCATCTTTGTACACCTTTTTTTTGCTTTTATCTTCAGTAGAATGGAGCCATCTTTGTACACCTTTTTTTTGCTTTTATCTCCAGTAGAATGGAGCCATCTTTGGTCACCATCATCCAGGGTCACCATCTACTTCTTGGGACAGAGATGCCAAAGTTCCGTGAATCCTAGTGGTTATGCAATTCTTGGCTGTGTTCACAAATCGCTTGGCCAGAAAAAGTGATGGCACCCTCTCAGCCAAGGCAAAGTCACTAGACTGGGGCTCAAGGACAGCTTTTTAACCTCTTGCTGCCCATGCAATTCCTGCATATTTGTAATGGCAAAGAGGGTGGGCTTTAGGGCCCATTCACACTAGAATGCAGTGCGAAAAAAACACGTTCCAGGAGCAGGGGTCAGTGAGTACAATCTCGTATTAATCCAAAAATATTATAACATAAGCCCAGAAATATATTATAGGAGCTGGCGAGTGGGGACCTATGAAGGGGAGCACGCAAGTCACCTGTACTGCGAGCAATAAAGTCACCTGCAATAACTTGTTAAAGCACAAACAATCATTCACATTGGATCGGCTGTATACATATTTTCATCTGTTTTTTTTTGTTTTTATGCGATTTTTGTTTTGCTGCATTTTTTTTGAAAAAAAATTTTTCTCACCTAATTTTATATTTTTTGGAGCATTTATATGTTTTTTTATCACCTGTTGGTTTTTGGACAATTCACAATATTAGGTCACCGTATACACATAGATTTTTCACTTATGATTAATTTCTGGACTTATGTTATAATATTTTTGGATTAATACGAGATTGTACTCACTACGATCACTGGTTAAATATATTCAATAATTTGTAATTTTAATGGTTATAGGGGTGTAAATAAGACCACAATTGCGGACTCATCCTCTAGTGTTACAGGTTAGAGTTCTGTCCTCATACAGGTGGCTCCTTACATTTATTTACCCCCACATGCAGGGTGTAGGAGGTTAACTATACCACTGTGATCCAATTTACGTGGGGAATTCCCATAGCCATCTAAAGAGTGACCTGATAGATTGTCTTTCGGGACACGGGTAGCGCCATTAACCCCCATTTCTGTTAAGTCTCTAATAGTGGCCCAATGTTGATGTCAGTGGAAGGAATAGTGCTTTGTCTTTGGTGTCAGTGGAAGGAATAGTGCTTCGCCTTTGGTATCATGGAAGGAATACTTCCTCAAGGGCCAAATAAAGGCAAGCAAAGGATCACATCTGGCCCATGGGGCCACAGTTTGGAGACCCCTGATCTGGACACTTTACCTGGAGTGTCAGAGGTCACCTGAAGCCCGACAATCACTGTCCACATCAACCGCTTGACACTGCATGTGCAGGAGCTGGGAAACTCCAGCCAGTTCCTTTTATGTGAGGTTCATTGCACCTTTATGTTGCCAGTGTCTGCTGTCAGATTCTTTACACCCAGGTGATTTTCTTATGAGTGCTACTTAATGTTTGTCAGGTGCCTCCATAATACGTCAAGCAGATTAAGTGTTTCGAAAAGTGCTCACTGAGGACCAAAAAGGAAAGACCACCAATACCTCGCAGCCGTAGATGTTCTACTACTGTATGGAAAGGAAGTGAAGGTCATGGTTGCTTGACTATGGGGTGATCTCAACAACTTCAAGCACGACAGTATCTTACCCATAAGGGCGACATCATATTCGATCTGGAAGATGGCCTCTTGACTGCACTGCCGGAGGATGGTAAGGGCGTCCGAGAGGGGGACATTGTGAAGGGAGATGGCATCCACACACATGATTCGGTCACTAACTTTTAAGGTCCCTTCCCTGTAGGAAAAAATGTGATGGTTTTTAAGAATACATATAGATTTAAAGGAGTCAGCCAATCTCTACACAAGCAAATTGTAGTAAAAAAAAATGTACATCGCTATTCCTTGATGATTTTATAGGCTTCAGCATCCAAATGGGCTTTTACAATCAGAATATATAGGTAATATAAAAGCTTTAGCTGGGGCATTTCATGCGTCTTTCACCTAGGTGAGCATGGGGAAAGTAAAAATAGGCGAGTGCACCGCGGTTTGAGTGCCCCCCCCCCCCACAAACTACCTACCTAAAAATTCTACCATTACGGGGCAGCACCGTGGCTAAGTGGTTAGCACTTCCATCTAGCAGCACCAGGGTTGTCTGTTTGAATCCCAACAACAGCGCTACAGCCTGGTGTTTGAATGTTCTCCCTGTTCCTGCATGGGTTTCCTCCTGATACTCTGGTTTCCTCCCACACTCAAATACTGTATCATGCCAGTAGGTGAATTGGCTCCTGTCTAAATTGGCCCTAGTATGTGAGTTAGGGACCCTGGATTGTAAGCTCATTGAGGTCAGGGACTGATGTGAATGTACAATATATATATGTAAATTGACAGCGCTATACAAGTACCTGTAATAAATAAAATAAATTGCAAAAGAATGATCCAGCAATATGGGCTTTATATGTATCTGAAAAGCTCGGTCTCCAAGTCTGGTTTTGTTTATAGCACAACCCCCCCCCCCCCCTCAAAAAAAAACCAAACGCAGTGGTGGTCAAATACCCCCAAAAGAAAGCTCTATAAATTTCTTTTGGGTACAGCGTCGCACGACCGCGCAATTGTCAGTTAAAGTAACGCAGCGCCGTATCAGAAAAAATGAAGGAGGGTTAAGTAGTTAAAGCTAAACTCTGGAAAATGAAGAAGTCTTCCCTGGCTTGGTGGAGCTGCACCCACGCGGCAAGGGTTAACTGCTCGTTTATGCCTACAGGATTGTGAAAAGCACCATTACTTTCCGGATCCTCCACTCTTGCAGGACTGATCCTTGCAGCCTCATTACCCCCTCCACTCCAGCGGTCTGAGATCCTCTGACATCATCAAGACTGATGAAGGCCCAAATGTCCTGCCTTGAACGTGAGGACACCAAGGGGCACTCCACTCCTGAAGCGGGGGGGGGGGGGGGGGCGTCGTTTGGCAGGGGAGCAGAGGATCATTTGGCGGAGGGGGGATTATGGTGTGGGGGTTGTTTTTCAGGGGTTGGGCTTGGCCCCTTAGTTCCAGTGAAGGGAACTCTTAAGGCGTCAGCATACCAAGACATCTTGGACAATTTCATGCTCCCAACTTTGTGGGAACAGTTTGGGGACGGCCCCTTCCTGTTCCAACATGACTGCCCACCAGTGCACAAAGCAAGGTCCATAAAGACATGGATGAGCGAGTTTGGGGTAGAGGAACCTGACTGGCCTGCAGAGTCCTGACCTCAACCCGATAGAACACCTTTGGGATGAATAGTCATTTTCCCATTCCTAAAGCTTGCCATACATGGATCATTTTGGGGTTTTTTTGTTCAACCAGCAGGTTGAATGAAAAAAATTTACCCCCATCCACACATTAGAGGTGGATAGAGGAATCCTCCCTGATGTGCTATTGTATTCTGACAGTGGGGGAGACTTTCCTGCGGTCAGAATACACAGATTAGTGCTACAGTCTTTTACCTGCAGCGTCGACTGAGTGACTTTTGATCCAACATGGCGGTTCAACAGAAGGCAATCAATAGATTGACTTCTGTTCAACCACAGTGGCCACACATGGATCGAAATCTAATGACTTTTTATCCATATATGGCCTGCGTAATGCTAAACAAGCAGTGAACCTCTGCAGTGTGCCGGTGCAGCCTCCCCGCAGGGGAGGACTTTTGAGTTTTCTGTGGCTCTGCTTTAAGTTGAACCTGATGGGTCAGTTGGATGGAGTTTTTTAACGTTTCTGTCTACAAGTCCACTATCAAAACTGTGTCTGAATCCTCTTACCTTCCTACATCCACCCCATATCCCCCCCCCCCCCCGGTACTTTCGCAATAACCTTGCAGACAAGGATACCCGAATCCCCGTGGACTCCACCGGTCTCTAAGCCTCTTGATTCCTAACTCTTCAATCAATGAGCAGCATTTCCATTAAGATATGCAGGTGCCCCGGCTGTGACAGTCAGACCTAAGCAGATTGCTCTGATCAAAGTGAGCCGCCGTCGGATACCGCGGATGATTTAAGACATTTGTCATTTTAATTTGTTCGGTTAAGCGCTCTGAAAATTTCACAGAAAAAAAAAAGCAAAAACTGGAGCAGCTCGCTCGCTCGTTCGCTCGCTGTCTGGCGGGCGCCCAGAGTGGCGGAGAGAGTTAAAGCACCAGTTCTGAGACCCTGAAACAGATCGGATTGTCACAGCTCGTGGCTCAGGTTTGTGTTTACTACCGACGTGTATTGAATAGAAGACCTAATGATCGTTATTTTAATTTAAAAGGCCAGAAAAATCTTACTTCAACATACATGGTAATCACCAGTGTTAATTTTGGCGTCAAATTTCGATTTAGTTTTAGTCATAGTCTTAACTAAAATGCCATTTTAGTCATCTGAATTGTTTTAGTTTTAGTTGTATTATAGTCAACTAAAATCGCCAGTACGTTTTAGTCCACTAAAACGTAAATGGGTTTAGTTAAATTTTAATGCATTAAAGTGATTGTAGAGGTAAATAAAAAAATTATATATCTATAACATCTGAATGATTCAGAGGAGAACTGGGTGAAAGTGTTGTGGTCAGATGAGACCAAAATTGAGGTCTTTGGCATCAACTCAACTCGCCGTGTTTGGAGGAGGAGGAATGCTGCCTATGACCCCAAGAACACCATCTCCACCGTCAAACATGGAGGTGAAGACATTATACTTTGGGGGTGTTTTCCTGCTAAGGGGACAGGACAACTTCACCGCATCAAAGGGACGATGGTCGGGGCCATGTACCATCAAATCTTGGGTGAGAACCTCTTTCCCCCAGCCAGGGCATTGAAAATGGGTTGTGGATGGGTATTCCAGCATGATATTGACCCCAAAAAACACACGGCCAAGGCAACAAAGGAGTGGCTCAAGAAGAAGCGCCTTAAAAGGGGTTGTAAACCCTCGTGTTTTTTCACCTTAATGCATCCTATGCATTAAGGTGAAAAAACTTCTGACACTGACCGGCCCCCCCAGCCCCTCCGTTTTACTCACGTGAGCCTGTTCGTTCCCCCGGCAGAGACACGCTGTACCTCTCTGCCTGGGGTTCTCAGCTCTTGATCAGAGATTGAGAGCAGCGCAGCCATTGGCTCCCGTTGCTGTCAATCAAATCCAATGAGGCGGGCACCGGGGGGGGGGGGCCTCAGGGGGTTTATTGATGCGAGGAGGAGCCACGAGCGCCCCCGGGGGACCCCAGAAGAGGATGTTAGGGGCCACACTGTGCAAAACAAACTGCACAGTGGAGGTAAGTATGATATGTTTGTTATTTAAAATTAAAAAAAAAACAACCCTTTTAAAAGGTCCTGGAGTGTCCTAGCCAGTATCCAGACCTTAATCCCATAGAAAATATGTGGAGGGAGCTGAAGGTTCGAGTTAACAAACATCAGCATTAAAACCTTAATGACTTGGAAAGGATCTGCAAAGAGGAGTGGGACAAAATCCCTCCTTAGATGTGTGCAAACCTGGTGGCCAACTACAAGAAACGTCTGACCTCTGTGATTGCCAACAAGGGTTTTACCACCAAATACTAAGTCATGTTTTGCGAAGGGGTCAAATACTAATTTCACTCATTAAAATGCAAATCAATTTAAAACTTTTTTGAAATGCATTTTTCTGGATATTTTTGTTGTTGTTCTGTCTCTCACTGTTAAAATAAACCGACCATTAAAATTATAGGACTGATCATTTCTTTGTCAGTGGGCAAACATACAAAATCAGCAGGGGATCAAATACCTTTTTCCCTCGCTGTAGGAGCAGATACCCCCAGTACTGGGAGAGGTTCATCCAGCACCAAGGGTAAGGATGTGGAACTGTGCTCCCCTCCCCTGCTGATAATGCATGTCATAGAATGGGTGTATTGCTCTGCGCCCCTTCTCTGCCCCCTTGCTCCGGATGCCCATGTTTGGCATGAAGTGTGCACTACATATGCATGGCCAATCACTTTCTTTCGTGTCAGCTGTGGGCAAATGGGGTGGAGAGTGGGCATGTTGGAGCACGAAGTGACAGAAGTAACCGAGCAGACATAAAGCCACATCCCACAGGTTGCCAGTCACTGTTCTGGAGAGTGCTGTGCAGTGCCGGTGCATTCATAAGGGTGCACAGGGGCTGCCCCCTCTCTCCTGCCACCCCCTCTAGCACCAATAGATAGATTCATACACTGCATGAATCTATGGCCGCCGCTGCCATCCCCCATTCAGGCCCCTTTTCGGGCGCTGGGCGCCTGAATTACAGCAGTGGGGTGGGGGTGGGGGGTGGGGTTTAAAGCACCTGATTAGAGCCATAATCAATTGATGGGCACAGTGGCTGCGTTTGATGGCACAGTGGTGGCAATTGATGGGCACAGTGGCGGCAATTGATGGGAACAGTGAGGCTGCTAATGATGGGGTTTTTTTTTCAGATTTTTTCAGTTTGTTTGCGCCCCCCCAAAAATTTTGAGCACCAGCCGCCACTGGTGCTGTAAGGGGGAACTCCCCAGCCATTGCACCAAGGGCGGCTGCCCCTCCTGCCCCCCCTCTATCCTGACCCCTGGGTATCCCTATCCTTAAAGCAGTTGGTATAAGCAAACAGAGTGACCAATTCCAGAAATGTGACAGGCAATCATGTGACCAGCAGACTGGGAAGAGTGCAGAACCATTGCCTTGGCATTGCCAAGAGGACTCATAACATGCAGGAAGAGCTGGGCTCTCCATAACACAGGTAAAGCTTTTACACAGTGCACTTTCTTCACACAGCTTAAGGCGTGTAAAGCAGATTATGCTGTTACAATATAATTTTTTTTCCATGCAAGAACATTTATTTAAGAGCAGAAACGACTTAGCGCCCTGATCTGTCATATGTATCCTATTTCCAAAATTGTCTGCTCTGGAATTAAAGTGACATTAAATTCCATTTGCAATATGTCGCTCGCTCGCGGAAAGCATTAAGTAATATCGGGACGGATTTATGAAAGCGCCAGGCTGCTGATCCTGCTGCCGCCCCTGCAAATCGCATCATTTAACCCAATCTGCGCTGGCACACAGATGTTGCGGTACAGCAGACAGGCTGGGTGGAATGATGGGGACATGATGGATAGAAATTTTAGTGTCGATCCGATACCTGTCCGCTGGTCCTCCCGGCCTCACGTAGGTTATGACCAAAGGCCTAGACTTGTGCCAGTCTTCTTGTGCCCCACCTACAAAACAAAAAAAAAAAAAAAAGAAAAGAAGAAGATGATAAAAATATATGTAGCCAAGTCCCGGGGCCCCTGAGGCCTAATGATGACCTTCAGGGTTAACGACAGCTCACATCCTTCTGTGTAGAATGGGTTACAAGGCATGGTGGGTGTAATGCAAGGTAGATTGATGGGCGCCAGACACTTCTTGAGAAGAGATTTATTGTCTCTTAAATAGAACTGTGGGAGAGAAGGTTGGGGCCAGGACACCATTAAGTAGTTGCAATGTTAATTGGCAAACTCCAAGACTTCTATAGGTAGACAGCCATGCAGGGAAAGGTATCTAGCCAGACACCACATCTGCATGAGTAGGAACGCTGTCTCCTATGGCAACAGTCTTGTAACAGTTTCTAACAAAGGTTGCAACAAACTCCTCCACTTCTCCTACAATTTCCTACAGATCCACTCGCCACTGGGTCTTCTGAGCCCTTCCAATCTTCTCACTCAGTATTTTCCTCAAGCGTCACCCCCGTATCCCTGCTGGGTCCCTAGATTGGCACTCACAGATACTCCTCAAGCGTCACCCCGCTGGCCTGCTTGGTCCCTGGCTTGGCACCTGCAGATAATGCTCTGCAAGCGTCACCTCCACTGGCTGGGTCCCTGGCTTGGCACCTGCTGAGGTTTCCTGATTCTTCACCGTCCCTGGCTGGTGACAATACTGCTCAGGTACTTGCTTCAGCTACTTCCAGTGGTCTTCAGTAGCAAGGTGGATGGTCCCTTCATGGTGACAGCTTCCCTTCTACCTCCGACCAAAGCTGGTTCTCCGGCCAGGAGAACCGTTGCTTCTGGTTGGACCTCAAGCCGCAATCCCAACCCTATGCTGCTCTCTTGCTTCTGGATAGGCCCCTCAGACAGCCTAGACACCCAGATGTAGGCCCAAGGCTTATGGCCTAGCAGCCCGGGGCATTACAACACACATCCACCCAGATAGCCGTCCAGGTGGCACAGAACACCAATCACCTGACTCCAGCCAAATATATAGGCTCTCCCAGCAGGCCAAGGGATCCAAGAAAATCCCTGCCCATTGGCTGAGACACCCTATTCATTCCCAATCTGTCCTTGCAATGCCCTTGTCTTATCTAATGCCACCAGATACCCGGCCATCTAGTGCAGCAATTCCAGAATTAGGGTGAAATCAATTGACCTACTATCAATCAGCCAGGGCAACTATCACTTGGCAAATAAATTTGATAGCAACCCTGCCTAAACATCAGGGTGCAACATATAAATTTTAAATTTTGGTGAAGGTCTTAAGCCCGTCCCACATGAACACATACAATGATGGGATTTATCAAGCAAATGAACACACAAGTCATGCTATTCATGCCGCTTTTTTAATAAGCAAAGGATTTGCAATAGTTAGGTTTGTGATTCTGGTATGTAAAGGGAACGGGAAGTGGTCAGGGGCATTTTATAGGAGTTCTTTTTAGCAACCCCTGATTGTATATAAAAGTTTTCCTATAATCCTGCATATTGAAAGCTGGGACTCCTGACACCAAAACTTTCATTTCAATATATTCCTCAATAGCCGCAAAGGATATAAATCCACTTTGTGTTCATAAAATGCATTTATAAACCCAGATATTATATTGGAAAAGTAGCACTGACATCATCACTGTGGACAGCTGTGGGAGGGGCCCAGTAGGCTCCACTCACTACTGAAAACTACAGAAGGAGGTGGAGACCAGACCAGTCACCCTGCACAAGGAGGGAGAGCAGCAATGAGCGGTCTTTATTACAGGAAGTCTCACACTGGAATACTGCACAGATCTGGAAGAAATACACAAATCTCACCAAGATTCAGGAATAATACACATGATGCAAGGATTTAGACCATATTTAGTTATCCTGGAATTTAGCTTTAAAGTTTTTTTGGGTTTTTATTGGTGAAAAACAACCACTTCAGCCCACAGTCCAACGTCCGCTTGCAACTTCAATGAGCAGGTGTAAGGGTACAATCAATAGATAGGGAAAGGTCTTTGTCAATAATACGAAATTTGCATTACGTATGGCCTGCCTAAGGCCTCGTTAACATGGGGCATACTACAGCATACACTTGTGTTTACCTGCACAGGAATGAACAGGTGTTCCGTGCTTCCCCGGGTAGGCAGTCCAAAATTCAGGTCAGTTAGGACATAGTGACTGCACAGACACAGCTGCTGCTTCCAATGTGACAGCGGTGTGGGTGCATGACCCCCAAATGCAGACAGTGCGAGTTCGGGAGGCATGCACCCACACCTAATGTCATAATGGGAGCACCGACTGTGTCAGTGCAGCCATTGCGTCCCAACTGACATCAAATGGGACTGCATGCACAGGGATGCACAGAACACCTGTACATCACCATGCGGGCCACTACAGCCTTGCACGAACGTATGCTGTAGAACTCCCTGTGTGAACGATGCCTACAAAAAAAGTCTTGTCTATGAGCAAATAAGACAGCAATTAAAATCTTGATGCAGCTACTAACCCTTTTCTACTGTGTCCATCTATACGTTTTAAATACGAAGTTCTATTTCAAATAGGTAAAGAAAGCACTGTATGAAATGTACTGCTTTCTAATGGCTTCAGGAACTACATGATCGGAAACCCTGTGAGGTGCCCTCTGGATTCTGGCTAACATGGATTTCATAAAGCTCAGATATCAGTTAACTTGACTCTGACTGCTGGCTTGCATTAATCAGTGGCTTTGAGCATTGCCTGGAATGGCTCTTTGAATGTTCTCACATCAATAGGTCCTCTATGGTTACCTCTCATTACGAAGCCGAAGCTGTTGCCCTCTTTGCAAAGAGTGATCTCCAGCGTCTTTGGGATGATGGCTGCAGTGTTATCCGGAGCTGAAACACAACACAGAAGGGTCACAGGTGGTGCTAGCAAACAGAAGACAGTGCTGCACAGAAATGTAGTCATGACTTCTGAGATGAAGGATTGCTCATGCTAAAGATCCCTCAATTTACAGTGCCAATTTTGCCCACTGAGAAAAAAAAAACTGTTTAAGGACTGGTGTACACTTGCTTTGACCTCTAAAAAGTGATCTGCAGTGGTGAGGAGGCATGATGTTGCCTGCTTTGTGCCTATTTTAACCCCTAAAAACTGGCATTACTGACAGTGCTGATGCTTGGCCCTAAAGAGCCCCTACACTGAAAACCCCCAAACTCAAATATTTGGAGGGCCATATTGTGAAAAAGTCACCATTTTTATCCTGCCCTTTGCATTTATTCATGCCACTCTACTTGCACTGTAATTAGATTCCTGCTCATGGTAGCAACCGTAATACGTCAATGGATGGGTCATTACTTACTGGTTGGAGGTAACTCGTACTCCACCTCCAGCACAACTCTTTCCCCCACGTTCTTCAATAAACTGATGATCTCTTCGTGGCGGAGTTTTGTCAAGTTAATGCCATTCACCGACTTTATATAATCACCGATATTCAGCTGGTCACTCCTGTAAGGAAGGCGTCCAGAGGATTGGTTAGTGAGAAATCAGGAGGAACTTTGGGAGGCAGGAATGACGACATTTTACAACAGTTGCATTAAGACTACAATAGGTTCACCTTGCTGCCAGGCCTCCTGGCCTCAGATTGGACACTCTAGGTTTGCCATCTTTGTCTGTGCCCCCTGAGATGGTCAGGCCCAGTGTGCTTCCTTCCTTCTTGATGAGCTCCACAATGGTAACTCCCCGAAACTCATCTGGGGAAAAAAATAAATAAATAATTTAGTAAGAAGGTGAACACGTTCTTGTGTCCTGTAACCTCTTCTCTCTAACTATCTTCCACTCATCTTCTATTTTAGGGTAACGCTAGTGTAAGTCGCACCCTCATCCTAACCTCATAGCAACGAAGAACTGGAAAAAGAAGGAAGAGGATGATGGGGATAGGATGGAATAAAATGGAAAGAAAACAAAAGAGCAGAGCGAGGAGGTGGTGTGAGTTGGGAAATTGTGGTGGTGTATAAAGATTTGAACGTTTCTTGTTCTAGTGTTGGATGGAGTAAGAAAGGCTTAGTATCTGTTAGATTTTTACTGCGGTGTCTTCCGTAGATTGGGAAAGTTTTTACAATTAGTTTTCCTAATTGTAGCACCCTGATGTTTAGGCAGGGTTGTTAGCAAATTTACCTGCCAAGTGATAATTGCCTTGGCCGATTGATAGAAGGTCAATTGATGTCACCATAATTCTGGAATTGCTGCACTTCTCTCTTCTGTCACTAGATGGCCGGGTAACTAGTGGCATTAGCTAAGACAAGGGCATTGCAAGGACAAATTAGGAATAGATGGGGTGTCTCAGCCAATGGGCAGGGACTTTCTTAGGTCCCTTGGCCTGCTGGGAGAGCCTATTTATTTGGGTGGGGTCAGGTGATCTATGTTCTATGCCACCTGGACGGCTGCTAGGGTGGACGTGTGTTGTGCTGCCCCGGGCTGCTAGGACGGAGCCTGAAGCCTATCCCGGGGACATCTGGCTGCTAGGCTGTCTGAGGGCCTATCCAGAAGCAAGGGAGCAGCCTAGGGTTGGGATTGCAGCTTGCAGTCCAACCAGAAGCAACGGTTCTGCTGACCGGAGAACCTGTCGTCGTCAGAGGTAGAGGGGAAGCTGTCGCCACTAAGGGACCATCCATCTTACTACCAGGGGCCACCATGAGTAGCTAAAGCAAGTACCAGAGCAGTATTCTCGCCAACCGGGGATGGTGAAGAGGAAGTTCACCGCTCACAGGTAATTACCTCTCCTAAGTTCAGCTCCACAAACAAGCAAGCGGGGACGGTGAAGAATTGGGAAACTTCAGCAGGTGTCAAGCCAGGGACCCAGCCAGTGGAGGCGACGATGGCAGAGCAATATTGTGTGCCAAGCCAGGGACCAGTGGGGTGACGCTTGAGGAGTATCTGAGTGCCAAGCTAGGGACCCAGCAAAGACCCAGGGGTAATGCCTGAGGAAGATACTCAGTGAGAGGATTGGAAGAGCTCAGGAGATCCAGTGACAGTGGATCAGCGGGTCTAGGTGATAGACTGGGAGCTCAGTTGAGTGAAGATCTAAAAGGGGATTGTGGAGGAAGTGAAAGAGTACATTACAACCTTTGTTAAAAACGGTTCAAGATTGTTGCCATAGGAGACAGCGTGTCTACACATGCAGATGTGGTGTTGGGTCGGGTGCCTTTCCCTGCATGGCTGTCCACCTATAGAAGTCTCGGAGTCTGCTAATTGACATTGCAACTACTAAAGGGTGTCCTGGCCCTAATCCTCTCTCCCACAGTTTTGTTTAAGAGAAAACAAATATCTTTGCATTCAAGAAGTGTCTGGCGCCCATTAATCTACCTTGCATTACACCCACCATGGCTCCTAACCCATTCTTCAAAGAAGGATGTCAGCTGTCCCTAACTCTGGAGGTCACCATTAGGCCTAGAGAGGCCCAGGACTTGGCTACATAAGGGTATTGCTATCTTAAAGTATTGACATTTACATAAATAATCTGGTTCCTGGGCAGTCGGCTTCTGCATCCCACAGGATGCCCACAAACTCCTTACAGCGTAATGTAAACGAAAATGAAAACTGAAGTATCACACCACTGGTAAAAGGTATAGATAAAATGTTATTACAATAAGAGTCAGGGGGATAATTCAAAGAGTAGTCAATGCATTTTGGGTTCAAAAACTAATTCAGCTGATGACAAGGCCTATTGCTTGTAATCACACTAGAAGGAATACCATTCAGTTCACTTCATACTGTTCACAATCAAGCCCTGATGAAGGGGGTGTTTTTGGAACCCTTAAACGCATTGGCTACTCTTAGGATTGTACCCCTTCTATTGGGATAAAGTCATATCTGGACTATTTAACAGTGGCTAGTGCTTTAAATTTCCATTCTTTGTTAAGAGAGAAGTAAGGGAAAGATTTTTTTCTTTATTCATACTTACCTAGGTGGATGCTGCATCTGCCCCCTCTGCTGACTCTAACACTGAGAACCAATCGATCAAACACCGCTGATCGCTCGGTTCTCACAGCTCCATGAGCAGAGAGCTGGTGACTGGCTCTCTCCTCTGCGCCCCCCCCCCCCCCATGCTCACTAGAGCGCTGGACTGTGGAGGGGCCACTTGCTGAGAGGCTGAGCCAGGTGTCGGTCCAGGCATGTGGGTGGATCCCAATTATATGGTCACGATCTTTCCAGAGTCTGGACCGGCTCTGTGATGTCAGCAGACGGCGGACTTCAGACCACTGTCTGCTGAAAATGGGTCACAGGAGTGAAGAACAAACTGCACTCCTGTGATCCACAGGAGAAGTACAGCCAAACAAGCTTTGGCTGTACTTCTCTTTTAAGGAAGCTCCCCCCCCCCCATCTCTCCCATTGACTACATTCATAGGGACCAAGTGAGTAAAAACCAAAAATGTTGAGTTTTCACCAGAAAACTGAGGGTGGTGATCTTAATGGGCACACTCGTTAGTGACCACTGCCCAAGACCCTGGTGTCCATCCTGCAGCCTGGGAGCCACATTCTTACTTTTTCTGTGCTGTCCATTCCTTTTTTTTATTTTTTCATTGAATCCGTGGCATGCTGAACTGAGGATGTTTTTAGAGTACTGGTAGGCCAACCCAGTATTAGCATAGTGTCAGGGCTGGGCTCAGCCCTTCCTTCTCTGAGCTGGCCACTCAGCTGTCGGCTAATTGCCAGCTCCTATCTCTCTCCACAGTTACCCAGCTGTTGATGATATCCTGCTCGTCAGTCCTGCCTACTTAAAGCGGTTGTATACCCGCTGTCATTTTTTTTTTTTTTACACCTGCAAGGGAAAAGGCATAATGAGCTAGTATGCACCGCATACTAGCTCATTATGAGATACTTACCTTAGAACGAGGCGCCGGCATCTCACCTGGTCCACGCCGAGGGAGCCGACATCTCCCCTCGGCGTGTCTTCCGGGTATCGCGGCTCCGGCGCTGTGAGTGGCCGGAGCCGCGATGTCGTCACTCCCGCGCGCATGCGCGCGGGAGACTTCTGCCCGGCAAGCTCCGGAGTTTGCCGGGCTGTCAGCCGAGAGTCCCCTGTGCGCATGTGCCGCTGCAGTCAGCGACTCATTGCGAGGGGAATATCTCCTAAACCTTACAGGTTTAGGAGATTTTTTTTTACCTACAGGTAAGCCTTATTATAGGCTTACCTGTAGGTAAAAGTTACAAATATAGGTATACAACCGCTTTAAGCCGTCCAGTCGAGCTCTGCCTTCGCCTTGGTCACATCACAAGAAACTATCTCCTGAGTTCCTGTGTAAAGACTGGCTTGCTGACATCCCTTCTGGCTCCAGATCCTGCTTGCTGTTCCACTACTTTGATCCCTGACTTCTGCTTGGCTGGCTTACCGTTCTGGTTACTGAACTTTGGCTACGTTTGTTCTTTTTACTTTTATTATTAAACAAGTGTGATTTAACTGTACTTCTGTCTAGGCCTGATTTCTTGGTTTCTGACACATAGTGTTCCTAATAATTTTTTTTGGTGAACGTATAGTCATAAGTCATAAGTAAAGCTTTCTATGAGACAATGGAGATCGAAGGGGCATCATGCAACTAGCTAAAGCTGTCTTTGCCTGTAGCTTAGAATAATTTCCAAAGCACACCTCCTATGAGCGGTAGTCGAGCGTCTGCCTGGCTTTGAAAGGGTTATGAACATTCACAGTTCTGATCTGATTCCTCATGGATGACTGACTGCTCTGTGGGGATTCGTGTCCTATCAATCTACCCCACCGCTGTGCGAATTACCAGCTGCCCAGGCCCGGCTCCTCACACACACATCTTGATATGACTGCAGATGGCACCTTGCAGGGATATTAATGCTCTCTTGCTGGGGTTTAATTTCTGGCCTGACAAAAAATTAAAATTGTAGTTATGGCGACCTGCAGCTCTGAGCCGACCTCCGTGGATTTCCGATTACTCACAGGAGCTAAGAGAACGTATGCCGCAGCGCAACAAAAGAGGCCGTGTATGGACAGCTGGCCGACAAATGTGTTTCCTGTTACTGAGAAGCGAATCCAACATCCACTAATAGGGCTGAACTTTACTTCTGACCATGTCTGGATAAAAAGGAGAAATTGGCCATGTCTAAAGACGTTAACTGTCGAAGTACCAATGGAGTTTTGCCATTTCAAATTATTGATGGTGGATCTACTTGTCTTATTTGGCTAGCCAGAGGAGCAGAGTTCAGTATAAACCACAGTACAAACAAAATGTGGTCCACATTTTTTATGAAAGGACTATTCAATTTTTTTTTTTTAAATGACCTGATCTTCTCATTTAGGTTCCCTCAACACGCCCCATCCCCCACACTAATACTCCACTACTGTAGGGGATAAGGAAGCCGTTTGGAACCATCCTCTATCCAAATGGAAGGCTGAGGCTCACCTTAGTGAGCATGGTGGGCGCAATGACATCACCGAAAAAAGGATGTGAGCGTGAGCAATGCCCTCTCTCTTCTCAAGCTTGAGAAAGGAGCATACATGCCCATTGCCAGCATTGTGCATGCTCAGAAACGCGTTGCATCCTCCTACCGGTGACATCGTCATGCCCGTGCTGCGGTCCACTGTGTGCCTTTGATGGTTAAGGCCGGCTTCCTCATCCTCTACAGCAGATTTCACCTGCACATCACAGCAGTTCTTTGCTGAGGACTTGCCGATCTTACCGGATTCTTTTATTGATAAACCTTTCTATCTTTTCCATGATGTGAGTTGTTAACTTTACGAGTGAATAAAATTGTCTCACAGTCTACACTTAGAGGTGCTTCTGCCGTTCCTTTTTGTTTCCTATGGTGACACTATTAAATGGCATGTCAATTAGCCGCAGCTCAAGGAACTCCTGTAAACCTCTGAAAGAACCCTAAGATCCCAAGGAACCTTGGTTGAGAATGGCTGCTTTAGTAATGAAGGAAAGGCTGAATATAAAGAAATTGCAGGCTGAAAATGCAAAGCACATAGCATGTAACAGAGAGACAGAGGTATGCTGTTCTAGATGTTGTTTAATATGGAGGGTTCAATAACTGTAATTTTTTTTAGGGGAGATTTTCTACTTTTACTACCATTCAAAGAATGCAGAACTGAAGCCCAGTTCCAGCAGTTTCGGTTGCTTCTTTTTTTTTTTACTTGGAAAAAAACAACTTTATTGATATAAACACACATTTTACAAGTCAATCGGGTACATATAGCCACAGAAGGTCAGATACATATTGTGCCATTGAAATTAAACATGCAGAAATATTACAGGGCATACATACACATATATTCACATATGTCATAAGTTATGCAACAGTACAGTCCAACATATAAATATACCGTGTTTTTGGTGTAGGGGAACTCTGCACTGGGTTTGGAACCATTATACACAGGTCTCCCCGTCCTCCAACCATCTGTCCCAGATCTTTGAATATTTTTGCGCGGATCCCCTGTGTGTGTAGATCAGTTTCTTAAATGGCAGGGTGTCATTGACTGCTTTTTTCCACAACTGTAGTGTGGGGGGCATATTCTGCATCCATCTCTGCACTATTACTTTGCGTGCTAAGAATAATGTTTCAAAAATGAAAATTGTGTGATATTTGTCCACCTCCACATCTGGCAATAGCCCCAAAATACATAACTTAGGGTCCAGCACCACAAGGGATCCCATATTATCATGGAGGAAACGGACAACCTGCATCCAATAAGTCTGAACATGTGTACAGCTCCATATGAGATGGTAAAACGTGCCTGGGTCAGCTCTGCACAGGCGGCACATGGGGTCCGGCGAGTGCTGGAACTTTGCCAATCTCACCGGTGTCAGATAGGCTTTGTGTACTATATATAGTTGTGTCAGTCATTCACACAGCTTGGGGGACACCATCTTGGCTCCCTCTAAAATTTCGTTCCAGTCATCGTCATCTATAAGTCCTATGTCCTGTTCCCATACTGTTTTGGCCTTGTTTGAAATAGCCGCTGCACCTCGTTGTCTTATTGTATAATATAGGTGTGATATAAGTTTGGAGGGGTCATCTCCCATAACTATACTCAGCACAGGGGGGGCTCCATCTCTACATTCAAGTCGGGCAACTGGGCTCTAAGTGCGTGGCAGAGCTGTAGGTATTTAAACGCTAATTGGTGTGGAAGGGAGAACTCCTCCTTGAGCCCGGAGGTGGACAAGACCTGATGGAGATACAATATTCCATGTCTAGCCCAAACTATCGAGTTTGGAACGGTTTCCAGTTCCGGCATATGACTGTTAAGCCACAGTGGGGTGTGGGAGTGAAATTTCCCCACATTCTGCTTCTTTAGAGATATTTCCCATACCCTTTGATGATGTAGTAATATGCCAGTTTTGGTTGCTTCTACTGTCCCTCTTATTACCAGAGCCAGCTTCTGCTCCTAGGACTAGCCTGCCCTAGTGGTTGGACTTATGGGACTTTCTCCTGCCTTTAAATTACAGGTCAATAAGACTTTATAGGACTATTATTATTTATTCGTCTTTACAGTGGGTATGCTATCTATTGCACCTATCTCCTTGTGTTGTGATGGTGTTACCACGGTGCTGGGGCCAGCGGAGGGCCCGCATTGTGGGCGCACGGGCGCTGCCCCCCCAACACCGCCATCTCTATCCATGCACCCGGCACCTTTCAGGATGCTGGGCGCATAATTACAATTGCGGGGATGGGGGGGGGGTGCGTCTTTTGAAGCACCTGATTAGAGCCAGAGACTATAATAAGTAGGGTTGTCCCGATACCACTTTTTTAGGACCGAGTACAAGTACCGATACTTTTTTTCAAGTACTCACCGATACCGATTACCGATACTTTTTTTTAATGTCACGTGACAGTTTTTTTTTTTTACTATTTTTTTTTGGGGGGGGGGGGGGGGGTTGAACGTTGTATGTGTGTGTGTTTTTTTTTTGTTTTTTTTTTACAATTTTTATTTTTTCCAATAATATTTTTTTATTCTTTATTGGTTTTTTTTTTTTTAATCAGCCCTTTTGGGGGGCTTTGGTGAGATATCAGGGGTCTTAACAGACCTCTGATATCTCCCCCTTGAGACAGAGAAATAGACTGAGGATAGATTCCCCAGTCCCTTTCTCTGCAGCGTCAGCTGCACTGAGAATGAATGGAGAGAACACAGCAGCTTCTCTCCATTCATAAACTGACACATCGTAATCACAGAAGATTACAATGTTTCAGTTATGTGAATGGACAGAGTCAGCTGACTCTCTCCATACACAAAGGAAGGAGGAGGGGGACGGAGGAACGAAGGGGAAGAACGGAGGGGAAAGATAAGGAGAGCAGAACGGAGGGGACAGATAAGAGAGGAATGCAGGGGACTGCGGAGAGGCACAGAGGAACGGAGGGGGCACGGAGGAGGATGCAGTGACAGTCAGCTGTGAGCGATCACCGCTGTATGTCACTAAAGCTGGTGAAAGCCGCTGGGGGAGAATCTTGTAACTCCCCCACGTGCCGATCACAGCTGTCTTGTATCGGGGGAAGCATCGGGAGCATTTGCCCGAGTACAAGTACTTGGGCAAATGCTCGGTATCGGTGCCAATACCGATACTAGTATCGGTATCGGGACAACCCTAATAATAAGCTTCAAAATAGGGTGGGATCGGGGTGCAGAGAGTGCGCCTTGAGCAAACCCAGTTGTGTGACATTAGTAAATGAATATTCTGTCACATTCTCCTCCTGGCCAATCAGGAAGCCCCTATTGGCCAGGGAGTCTTATGACTCCCTGGCCAATCGTGTCTCAGGACACACTTCTGGGTTCCAATCGGCCAAAAGGAGAATGTCTGTGTCCTCGCTGGAGCAGCTGGTTCTTCCTTCTCCCTGCCTCCGTGTCTCTTCCATGCCCCCACTAGGTAAGGTGATATGTTCGTATGATATCCCGACATGTTTCGCCTTATGGCTTCATCAGGGGAATAACGATCAAACCAAAAGACACGAGAGACCCTAGAAGGCCCTCCATAAGGTCACCACCGGGATCAGGACTAACGAGGGGGGGGGAACCATGCGGCCACAGATAAAACACACAAAGGCCAGGTGTGGCCAGATATTTGAAATAAACACAGGAGGGCGCCTGCAGATAGAACAACTTATGTGATGGATCAGGTAAAATGCCGTTTTCTATGCATCTTTTTTATACTATAAAGTCTATATTTTTTCCTGTATATAAACTGCTTTATACTCCTGCTCAAAATGGCCGCTAGTAGCACCCCCTCCCATCGTGTCAAAGGAATGTGAAACTAAGATGGCGCCTCCACCCAGGAATACGCCCGACTTGGTGACGCCCAGATCCTGGAGGAAGTTCACCTTACATGGACACAACCAATCAGAAACTACTAATACCTAGATAACTTTGTGCTAATGATACATATGCTCCCTGCCTTAGTAGCTCACCTATAAAACCCCCATGTATATCCAGAACCAATAAAGAGAGTATCACAGTTTTAGTGTGATCTTTTCTCGTGCATGCACTAAGGGTTAATCAGGACGGGGCAGATACCCATCAGATGATTGGTCTGTTCCAAAACACTTATACCCAAATTGGATGGAAAGACTGTCGCTTGCAAGCACAACAATCCCATACAATGAAACACAATGATCTGATCTGATTGGTTTTTACATCATGTTGATAATAAATGTTATCTTTTAATTACTTTTGGTTTCTATTATTATCTGTTGGCACCGTTATAGTCCCACCCTAATCCTCTTTCTATAATTTGACAATGTAAAACACCTCCATAACCAAAACATTTATGGATTATTATTTTTTTTTTGCCGTCTCTTTGCAGTTTTATCCCAGAGACACAACAGGAATGTGGAAGTCTGTCCAAAGTGCGGGGGGGGGGGGGGGGGGGGTCCCAGGGGGTCCCCTTTCTAAAATTCCATTCACATTATTGCAATTAGACAATGGAATGCAATTCACTCTGAATGGTACCAGACACACCTTTATATTGCACAGCAATGAATAGGTCACCAAAACCGGTGTCTCCACCAGAAGAAGTCCTTTTTTTTTGTGTATGGGACAACTGTAAAATATACTGCAGTTTCTATCATGTTCTGCCATTGTGGCATGGTCACCAAGACAAACCGTGAAGGAGAAAGGCAACATTCCCCAGCTGGGTACCAGCCAACAAGTTCTAAATGATTCCAGAGTCACGTTTTGGCTACAAATTCACCTTAGAGCGTTTGTTACCCCCAACATCTCATATTCCTGATATGTGCCTGCTGTACCATGTACTTGTATGAGAAAGTCTCCTGTTCTCCTTGTATTGCTCCCTTTGTGTGAAATCCCTTGGTGATCCTGTTAGTCCCTCTGCTTTCCTATGAAAAACTGACCACACTAAGTATGAGAGCACATCGTGGTCAGTACTCAAGCTGTGCTGGGAACTCAGCCTGCTCTCCTCCAAAGACGGCGTCTAGTTAGACGAAACGCATTGGGAGGACTCCACTGCCGCCACGATTTTACACTAAGCGCTTTTTAAACTACTTAAATGTAAGTGTTTTACTTTTATTTAAAAAATTTCCTGTTTACGGAATCACGCTATGTGGCCCCTTTTTTATTTCACATGGGCCACTTCTCTGGACATATAACCACCTGTATGGAGAAGACCCTCTTGTGAAGGCTCTCAAGACTCCAAATACTGCTGGTTCCCAAGGCTCCCCCTTCATTGCCGGTGGGCAATATAAGCTGGTTTGACCCATAGAGAGTATGCTCTTTTGGGTTCAAACTTTTTGGTAAGCCTCCATTTCACTTGGATGGCGGTATGACTACATTCACTCTTCATCCATTGTATTGACTGCACACATGGTGATCGGAACTGCTTCATTTTAAAATGGACTGTGATTAACCAGTATACAGTGGCTTGCGAAAGTATTCGGCCCCCTTGAACTTTTCAACCTTTTGCCACATTTCAGGCTTCAAACATAAAGATATAAAATTTAAATTTTTTGTGAAGAATCACCAACAAGTGGGACACAATTGTGAAGTGGAACGAAATCTATTGGATATTTTAAACTTTTTTAGCAATTAAAAAACTGAAAAGTGGTGCGTGCAAAATTATTCGGCCCCTTTACTTTCAGTGCAGCAAACTCACTCCAGAAGTTCAGCGAGGATCTCTGAATGATCCAATGTTGTCCTAAATGACTGATGGTGATAAATAGAATCCACCTGTGTGTAATCAAGTCTCTGTATAAATGCACCTGCTCTGTGATAGTCTCAGGGTTCTGTTGAAAGCGCAGAGAGCATCATGAAGACCAAGGAACACACCAGGCAGGTCCGTAATACTGTTGTGGAGAAGTTTAAAGCCGGATTTGGATACAAAAAGATTTCCCAAGCTTTAAACATCCCAAGGAGCACTGTGCAAGCGATCATTTTGAAATGGAAGGAGTATCAGACCACTGCAAATCTACCAAGACCTGGCTGTCCCTCTAAACTTTCAGCTCAGACAAGGAGAAGACTGATCAGAGATGCAGACAAGAGGCCCATGATCACTCTGGATGAACTGCAGAGAACTACAGCTGAGGTGGGAGAGTCTGTCCATAGGACAACAATCAGTCGTACACTGCACAAATCTGGCCTTTATGGAAGAGTGGCAAGAAGAAAGCCATTTCTCAAAGATATCCATAAAAAGTCTCGTCTAAAGTTTGCCACAAGCCACCTGGGAGACACACCAAACATGTGGAAGAAGGTGCTCTGGTCCGATGAAACCAAAATCGAACTTTTTGGCCACAATGCAAAACGATATGTTTGGCGTAAAAGCAACACAGCTCATCACACTCAACACACCATCACCACTGTCAAACATGGTGGTGGCAGCATCATGGTTTGGGTCTGCTTTTCTTCAGTAGGGACAGGGAAGATGGTTAAAATTGAGGGGAAGATGGATGCAGCCAAATACAGGACCATTCTGGATGAAAACCTGTTGGAGTCTGCAAAAGACCTGAAACTGGGACGGAGATTTATCTTCCAACAAGACAATGATCCCAAACATACAGCAAAATCTACAAAGGAATGGTTCACAAATAAACGTATCCAGGTGTTAGAATGGCCAAGTCAAAGTCCAGACCTGAATCCAATCGAGAATCTGTGGAAAGAGCTGAAAACTGCTGTTCACAAACGCTCTCCATCCAACCTCACTGAGCTCGAGCTGTTTTGCAAGGAAGAATGGGCAAGAATTTCAGTCTCTCGATGTGCAAAACTGATAGAGACATACCCCAAGCGACTTGCAGCTGTAATCGCAGCAAAAGGTGGCTCTACAAAGTATTAACGCAAGGGGGCCGAATAATTTTGCACGCCCCACTTTTCATTTTTTTTTTAGTTAAAAAAGTTTCAAAAATCCAAAAGATTTCGTTCCACTTCACAATTGTGTCCCACTTGTTGGTGATTCTTCACAAAAAATTTAAATTTTATATCTTTATGTTTGAAGCCTGAAATGTGGCAAAAGGTTGAAAAGTTCAAGGGGGCCGAATACTTTCGCAAGCCACTGTATATGATGGATACCTAGAAGATATTAGAGACTTTCTTTTTTCATCACATTTTATTATGCTTTTTTCAATATATAAGTTTTACACTTATTTCATCCCTCACGTTTCATTAAGGTTAATTTATTTAGCACTATAGCGCTACACTTTGTTACACCTGCTCTCCTCCAATGATCAGACTTATACAGACACGCCCCCATTGCACAGCCATTCACTGGAAAGCTCAGTGTGCTGCAGCTTCTCCTCCCCCCGCTCTTATGCAACTGAGAACAGAGGGAATGTGATCATATATAAAAAAGGAAAAAAAAAGTATTTATAATGTTTTTTTTTTATACCTATACACAAATGTTTTGCATTTAATTTCTATTTTAAACTGAATGGGTTGTTTTACAAGGTGTTCGTTTACAATCACTTTAAACTCTTCACACCAAACAAAAGACAAAGGGTAGTTTTTGTTGTGTTTCAATAACTAGATACAGTGGAACCTTGGTTTACGAGTAACGCGGTTAATGAGCGTTTTGAAAGACAAGCAACTTTTTTTAAAAAATCCTGACCTCGGTTTGCGAGTGTTGTCTCACAAAACGAGCAGGATTCAAGCCAATGGGGTGTGCAGTACCACATTTGGCCAGAGGTGCGAGGGGGGCACCGGTGACACTCGGAACGGTTCGGAGCCGTTCGGAAACACTCGGAAATACTCAGTTCCCAAGCCTGAGGCTTTACGGGTTCAGCCGAGCTGTCCCCGAGTATTTCTGAGGCTCTCCAACGTCCCCCCACCTCTGGCCACATGCAATAGAAGTCAATTATTATCTTCGTTTCCATTGACTTCTATGGGGAAACTCGCTTTGTTATGCGAGTGCTTTGGATTACAGGCATTCTCCTGGAACAGATTATGTTCGTAATCCAAGGTTCCACTGTAAAGCTTTATAGGAAGTGGAAGGGTGATGGATGGTCATGTGGTCTTGCAGACAATAACTAATCAGCCAATCAGATTTAAGTGGCTTAGTGCAGTCATCCCATGTCGTGTGATCCCTGACTGACCGATCTAGGCTTCTACACATCGATCATTGGGATACAGTAAAGACATGTTAAACAGCAACTCCACTTTTTTTTTTTCTCAACAAAACTTTCCCCTCTGGGTGATCTCTGTACATTGCAGGGATTCTAACTTCTAACTTTGTTGCTGATTCCTACCTTTAATTACCACCATATTTTTCTAAATAAAAAAGTTTGTATGCAAAAATAATTATTCTGAAGAAATAGAATAAATAAAGAAATAGAAGAAAATGTTTGTCTGTATCCATGTTAATCTGTATGGGAGTCATTTTATAATTATCAATCAGCTGCTGCACTTGCAGGTCTCTAGTGAGGAAAGTGGTAGGGTCTGCATCCGTTTATGTGATTTCCCTTTGTGGAGTATCTCACCAAAATAGAAATTTTTGTTGCAGGGGATGCCTAAAATCTGACTTGTATCTCAGTGCGGGCTTCTGGGAAAATCAGTGAGCCAATCACACAAAGAGGAAAAACGGAGTTACTTACCGGTAACATCCTTTTCCAGGAATCTTTCAGGACAGCACCATAGAGAGACACCGGCTCCTCCCCTCTTAGGAAACACCGCCTTCCAATTCAATATTTAAATCTCATCTTCCCCACGGCCCCTCAGTTCTTCACGAGATTCCTCCGGCCAGCTGGGGAGACACAAGAATACGTCATACAAATCTTTATCTTACCTGACGTTCTCATGCGATGAGTTCTCATAGATGATCAATAACCTGGGTGGGTACTAGTGCTGTCCTGAAAGATTCTTGGAAAAGGATGTTACCGGTAAGTAACTCCGTTTTTCCCCATTCATCTTTCAGGACAGCACCATAGAGAGGATAAGCGAGCACCTTACCTTAGGGAGGGACTACTGCCTGCAGCACCTTACGCCCAAAGGCTTGGTCTTTGACTGACAGCAGGTCCAATCTGTAATGCTTCACAAACGTGGAAAAACTGGACCACGTTGCTGCTCTACAGATCTGCTCCGGAGAAGCACCAGCCCACTCTGCTTGAGAAGTTGCCACTGCCCTGGTGGAATGTGCTTTAATACCCTCCGGGGGCTCCAAACCCCCGACTACATATGCCTGGCTAATGGCCAACCTTAACCATCTGGCTATTGATTGTTTAGAGGCTTTGAACCCTTTCCTAGCCCCTGAAAATAATACAAAAAAAGAATCGGATTTCCTAAACTGTTTCGTACTATCTAAGTACTGAAGGACGCACCTTCTAACGTCCAGTTTGTGAAAAATATGCTCCTGTTCCCTCACAGGATTCGAACAGAAGGTAGGTAATATAATTTCTTGGCCCCTATGAAAACTCGAGGCCACTTTTGGCAAAAAGGCCGGATCCGTTTTAAAAATCAAACGGTCCGGAAAAACCTGAAAAAAAGGCGCCCTAATAGAAAGGGCTTCAAGTTCACTTACTCTCCTTGCTGTGGTGATCGCCACCAAAAACACTGTTTTGAGGGTGATCAACTTCAAGGTACAGGATTCCAATGGCTCAAAAGGATTCCCTGTAAGAGACTGTAAAACTAAGGAAAGATCCCACACTGGGAATGGGGAACTTTTAACAGGCCTCTGTCTGCCTAAAGCTCTAAAAAACCTAGCTACCCAAGGATCTATAGCTAGTGGCTTTTCCAGGAAAACGCTTAGTGCCGATACCTGTCCTTTCAAGGTGCTAAGGGCTAATCCTTTGTCCGCTCCTGCTTGCAGAAACTCTAATACTGCTACAGAACTTTGTACATCGAAGGAGCTTTCTGTGCACCAACTGTTAAAGCGTTTCCACACCTTTAGGTAAATGGCTTGCGTCTCTCTTTTCCTGCAATTTAGGAGAGTTGTTACTAGCCAATCCGAGAAACCTTTGCCCTTCAGCAATTCTTCCTCAGTAGCCACGCTGCGAGGTTCCATCGCTCCACCTGAGGGCAACAGATTGGGCCTTGAGAGAGAAGATCCTCCTGGATAGGTAGAATCCAGGGAGGTTCCACTGTCAGACTCTTCAAGAGAGAGAACCACGGCCTCCTTGGCCAGTGTGGTGCTATCAGAATGAGGGTTGTGTCTTCTGACCGAAATTTTCTCAGAACTGCTGGAATCATTACGGGAGGGGGGAAGGCATAACACCTTGAGCAACGCCAGCTCTGAGCTAGTGCATCCACCCCGGCTGCTCCGTCCCATCTGTTTAGGGAAAAGAACAGACGAGCTTTTGTATTTGCCTTTGAGGCGAAGAGATCCACAGAGGGAACCCCCCACTTCCGAGTAATCATCTCGAAGATGTCCTGATTCAAGACCCAGTCGCCTTCCTTCAGCATTTTTCTGCTCAGAAAGTCTGCCACTTGGTTCTGCTCCCCCTTCAGATGTATTGCAGAAAGAGAGAGAATGCTCCCTTCGGCCCACCTGAGGATGGATTCTGCCAGACCCCACAAGGATTTGCTCCTGGTTCCCCCTTGCCTGTTGATGTAGGCCACCGCTGATGAGTTGTTCGAACGGACCCTCACATGCTGTCCCAGGAGTTCTTTCTGAAAAACTCTGAGAGCCAACTCTATTGCTCTCAGTTCCCTCCAGTTCGAGGACTTCTTTGCGTCTTCTTTTTTCCAGGTGCCTTGTATCATCTTGGCATCTAGGTGTGCTCCCCACCCTGTGCCGCTTGCATCGGTCGTAACCGTTCTGGACACTGGAAGAACCCACTCCAGACCCTGTGAGAGATTGGACCCTTTCCTCCACCACCAGAGGGACCTTTTGACCTGGCTCGGCACAGATATAAGAGAGTCCAGAGATGCTGGACTGTGGTCCCAGACATTTAGAATAAACAGCTGTAGGGGGCGAAAGTGCAGCCCTGCCCACTGAACCGCCGGAAGCGTGGAAGTCAGTAAGCCCAGCGCTGACATTGCTTTCCTTACTGAGATCTGACTGCTGCCCTGGAGCAGTAATATTGCTCTGTCCACCTTCTGGATTTTTTCTGCTGGAAGGAACACTTTTTGTTTTGTTGAATCCAGTACATAGCCCAGGAAGGTGACCTTTTGGGCCGGAACCAAACTGGATTTTTCCAGGTTCAAGAGCCATCCCAGGTTTTCTAGGCTGTCTCTTGCTACCTGAAGATCCTGGTACAACTGCTCCGGGGAAGGAGCAAACAGGAGCAGGTCGTCCAGGTACGCGACTACAGAGATGCCTCTGAGCCGCAAGAAAGCCAGGACCTCCACCATCACTTTGGTGAAGATGCGGGGGGAAGAGGATAGTCCAAAGGGGAGTGCTTTGAACTGTAGATGAAACGTTCCTTCCCCAGTTTTCACCGCCAGTCTGAGAAACCTCTGGTAACTTTCTGCGACTGGAATGTGCAGATAAGCGTCCTTTAGGTCTATTGACGCCATGAAGCAATTTGGGGGAAGAAGCGCTTTCACCGAATAGATAGAATCCATCCGGAATTTCCTGTAGGTGATTGAGACATTCAGAGGCTTCAGATTCATGATAAGTCTGAATTTTCCCGACGGCTTGCGGACCACAAAAATGTGGGAGTAAAAGCCTCTGCCTGTCTCCTCTACAGGCACCCTCACTATCACCTCTTGTTCCTCTAACTCCTGTAGGGAGGATAGAAGAGCTGACGCTTTCTCTGCACACTTTGGCAGCTCGGTGACCAGAAGTCTGTGCTGAGGGGGTTCTGAGAACTCTAGCTGGTAACCTCTTCTTATGATCCCTAACACAAACTGGTTGGAGGTGATCATCTCCCATTGTGGGAGGAAGGCCCCCAATCTTCCTCCCACCGTGGTTACCCCGTCATTGGGTCTTCTTGGGCTGTTCAGGAGGGCGAAAAATCGCCCCTCCCCGCCCCTTGCCCTTCTGCCCCCAAGCTTTTTTCTGCCGCTCTCCTTTTGGGGCTTCAAATTTTCTTTGAGGGCGAAACTTTCTTTTAGCCTGCTCCCCAAATTTCTTTTTAATGGGAAAGGCCTTTTTCTTATCGGCCGTCCGGTCTAAAACGGTCTCTAAACCTGGGCCAAACAAGAGATCTCCTGTGAGGGGAATTCCACAGAGTTTAACTTTAGACGCGCTGTCTCCTTGCCACGTCTTAAGCCATAGAGCCCTTCGAGCCGAATTAGTGAGGGCTGAAGACCTTGCGGACATGCGCACTGATTCGGCGGAAGCGTCCGCAATATACGCTACACCCTTAAGTAGCATGGGGAAGGAAGCCAAAATAGTCTCTTTTGGCGTTCCTGCCTCAATATGCGCTTTTATCTGCGTAAGCCAATATTCCATATTGCGGGCCACTACTGTGACCGCCATGGCAGGCTTAAGGTTTCCCTGTGATGAATCCCAGGACTTTTTTAAGAGAGAGTCCATCCTTCTGTCCATGGGGTCTACAAGAACCCCCATGTCCTCGAAGGCCAGATCTGTTTGCCTGGAAACCTGAGAAAAAGCAGCATCCAGCCTAGGGGTCTTATTCCAGACTAGAGACTCCCCTTCTGAAAAAGGAAACCTTCGCTTTAAAGCCCTTGAAAAGAAAGGTTTTCTCTCAGGATCTTTCCATTCATTCTTTATGGCCTCAACCAATACATCATGGACTGGGAAATCCTTCCTTTTTTGTTCCCCAAGACCTTTGTACATTTGGTCATGGAGCGATAACACTTTCTTTTCTTCCTGAATACCCAAAGTGGTGTGAATAGCTCCCAAGAGCTCCTCCACTTCATCCAGGGAAAGCTTATAGCGAGAGGTTTTTGTGGATTCCCCCTCCACTTCCTCCACATCCGATTCCCTTTGAGAATCTGAAGCGGTGCTATCTGGCTCCTCCTCAATATCCACTCTGGAGCCCCCTGGTCTCTCTCCACTAACAGAGGGAGTATCCACTGGGCTAGGTGTAACACTCTGCTGCACTGGTAAAGGACTGCTTTGGGCTTGCGGCAACTGGAAGCTGGAAAAGAGTGCTTTAAAGGACTGAAAGGTGCTAGAAAGCTCCTTGACGGATGCAGCAAGATCTGTACCCTGTTCTGCTGCCTGTTCCCTGACCAATCCATCAATGCACTCCTTGCAAAGTGCCTTGGACCAGGATTCCCCCATACTAGTTCTACAAGAGGGGCATTTTTTCTTTGAACCATGAGGCGACTTGCTTTTCTCTGTGGCTTTCTGAAAAAGAAAGAGAGAGAGAGAGTCGCCATAAATGCCCAATCCCACCAGTGCTTCTACAGAGGTCCACCAGGAGTGCCCCCCCCAGGACCAACCACCACCAGGGTCCCAGACACACTCCCCTTCCCCCCGACCACCAGTGAGGGGAGAACACCCGTGAAGCTATCGGGATTTAGGTAAGGGAACACCACCCCAGGGTTCCACTTACCTTAGCATGGCTGGTGCTACTGTCTCCTGGAGCAGTTCTAGAGACCTCTGTCTCCGACATGTCCGCTGAGGATGGTGGTCGATCGTTTCCCCCGATAGCTGACTCTACAGCAAGGCAAGAGGGTCGCACCAGCCGAACGCTCGGTCCGTTTTCTATCTCCGCGTCCGGAACCGGAAGACGCGGAATCGTCGGAAGTGCCCGCTCTCGCCGGAACTGACGTCACCCGTCATCCGACCCGGCCATAGAGCTTCAGACGCTGGCTGCTTGAGCAAGCAGGAGAGACTCAGGCACTTCCCACAGCGCCCCCCTAGGCAGAAGAAATACAGACCCCCTCAGCTGTCTCTTTCTCCAAGAGAGGCTGAGGCGCGCTAATTCAGTTAAAAAACAGGTAAGTAAGGCTTCCCCAGCCTTTACCTGACTGAATAAAAAATAATAGAGGGAAGAGCTAGAGAGACCCGACTCCCCCTCTTCCACAGACAGATTGTTTGGCTTCAGTCTCCCTGACTGATCCGCCTTGGTTCCCAAGCAGTGTCTCCCCACCGGAGGAAACACCTGAACTGAGGGGCCGTGGGGAAGATGAGATTTAAATATTGAATTGGAAGGCGGTGTTTCCTAAGAGGGGAGGAGCCGGTGTCTCTCTATGGTGCTGTCCTGAAAGATGAATGGGGAAAATACATTTCGGGGGGGGGGGACGTTCTGTATACCATCTGTGTACAGAACACCTCCAGGTTGGCATATCGCATTTTACAGAAAATTACAGCGGCTGAGGATTGAAAAGGAAAGATCATTTTTATTAACATTCAATTACAATAAGACTTGTGTATCAATTGTATATGCTAGATTATTATTATTTTTTATTTTTGTAGTTACTTTTTTCTTACGAAAGTGGATTTACCCTTTAAGCCTTTTATCTTCTCACCTGGAATACTTTGACGCCGGGACACCAAAGCAACATCGTTGCCCGTCGGATCTTTGCCGCCTTTCGAATACGGGCCGTCATCTGGAAAAGAGAACAATAAAAAAAGGACTAAGGACTAGAAAAATAATAGGTTGGAAATCAGACTCTAATCATCTTTACATTAGAAATGACTGCAGTTTATTCATGTTCATATAAATACAAATCAGCAAATGATATGAATAGGTTTATGGCCGCCATGTGTTTATGGTTTGTACACCTCATCTATGCTGAAAAGGATGGTATTATTTATGGAGTACGGATACACACTGGCATCTCCACTTAGTATTGCAGCATAGTGGCTGTGCTTTACTGCTCCTCCTATTTTAGTACCCAGTCTAAGGCCGGCCATAGATGGGTCCGTTTTTAATCTGTGGGTTGAACGAAAAAAAAAAAAAAAAACTGACCCAATTCCCTCATTCACAGACTTGGAGGTGGACAGGGAATCCTCCTGCTGGGCTATTGTATTCTGACAGTGGGGAGACTTCCTTCCCTGTTATCAGAATACACACTGATCAGCATTGCAGGCTATAGACTGCAGCTCTGATCAAATGGGGGAAATCCGACAGGGCGGCTGCACAGTCATCTCTAGACTGACTTCTGTACAACCACAGGGGCCACACATGGATCACAATTCAGATGGTCCCGGCTGAATTTCAATCCACGTATGGCCGGCTTTAGGCAGCTCATAGACTTTAGATGGTGGCAGACATGCAGGTATCTTCCCTGTACCCCAAACTAAATTTACATTTGAACAACTGGGTTTTTTTTTATTTTTATTTTTTTTTACACAAATAGAGCTTTTTGAACAACAGGGTTTTTTTTTACCTAAATAGAGCTTTTTGAACAACTATTTTTTTTTTTTTGTGATGTAAATGGAAAAAAGACCGACATTTTTTAAAAGGAAAACAATATTTTTTACTTTCTGCTATTAGAAATATCCGATAAAAAAGTAAAAAAAAAAAAAAAATAATAATAATAATATCAAACTTTCTTCATAAAGTTTGGCCAAAATGTATTCTTCTATATGTCTTTGATAAATAAAAATCCCAATAAGTGTATGTATAGTGATTGGTTTGCATGACAGTTATAGCTTCTACAAACTGTGGGATATATACTGGAATTTTTATTTATTTATGTTATACTACGAATGGCGGCAAATAGTGACTTATAATGGGTCTGTAATAGTGCAGCGGCCAATTCGTCACTGGGGGGGGGGGGGGCTGACTAACTGACACTAATACAGTGATCAGTGACAATACTATACACTGTCACAGCCACCAGAGACCCCGCACAGCAACCAGAGACCCCGCACAGCAACCAGAGAACCCACACAGCCACCAGAGACCCCGAACAGCCACCAGAGACCCCGAACAGCCACCAGAAACCCCCAACAGCCACCAGAGACCCCGCACAGCCACCAGAGACCCCGCACAGCCACCAGAGACCCCGCACAGCCACCAGAGACCCCGCACAGCTACCAGAAACCCCGAACAGCCACCAGAAACCCCGAACAGCCACCAGAAAGCCCGCACAGCCACCAGAGACCCCGAACAGCCACCAGAAACCCCCAACAGCCACCAGAAACCCCCAACAGCCACCAGAAACCCCCAACAGCCACCAGAGACCCCGCACAGCCACCAGAGACCCCGCACAGCTACCAGAAACCCCGAACAGCCACCAGAAAGCCCGCACAGCCACCAGACACCCCGCACAGCCACCAGAGACCCCGCACAGCCACCAGAGACCCCGCACAGCCACCAAAGACCCCGCACAGCCACCAAAGACCCCGCACAGCCACCAGAGACCCCGCACAGCCACCAGAGACCCCATACAGCCACCAGAGACCCCACACAGCCACCAGAGACCCCACACAGCCACCAGAGACCCCACACAGCCACCAGAGACCCCGAACAGCCACCAGAGACCCCGAACAGCCACCATAAACCCCGAACAGCCACCAGAGACCCCGAACAGCCACCAGAGACCCCGAACAGCCACCAGAAACCCCGAACAGCCAGCAGAGACCGCGCACAGCCACCAGAGACCCCATACAGCCACCAGAGACCCCACACAGCCACCAGAGACCCCACACAGCCACCAGAGACCCCGCATAGCGACATAAGGAAGGGATTTTAGTCTTGCCTAGGGCAGCACAAATCCAAAATACACCACTGGGCGGGACTAGGTGTGCTCAGGTGCTGATTGACAAACTACATGCTAATCAGGCTAATGCTGATAGCCACGCCCCCTGAGACTTTTTTTCAACCCATTGTAGTGCAAGCAGACACAGGCTATGTGAGAGAGTGACAACTCTGCTGTGAATTCTGGAGCAGTGCAGCGTTGTTGTCACTAAGTCACAGGAAACAGCATTAGGTGGACGTCACTGGCAGGATCAACAGGTATTTGTGTGAGTGAGAAAGCTGTAAGTGCAGATCTACTTATAATGAAGTATTGCAGCACATTTTTTTTTTTCCTTTCACTGGAGGCCATAGTTCTATTTTGTTGCCATCATCTCTACTTTTTCCAAGGCTACGCGTTCGACTCGCAAAGTTTTGACATTTTGTACGCAGGCTGTAAAGTTTGCTGTATAACATACTACTTTCTTTTTTAATCTGTCACCAGATAAGCGACTTCAAGGACCGCACCGGCCCGAGACAGCCAAACATTTCCACAAATAACATTTCCCATCAATGGCTTCCCGGAGATTGAAATCACAAAAGTGAGACGAGGCTGTAAACTGCAAGAAGACAAAGAAGACGATGCCAGAGATTGCTGGAGATAGTCTCCCCGCCTCGTACAGACAAAGGACGCAAATCCATCACATTGTCATTGCACTGCATTGGAAGAGGCATCACCATTAAAATAAAGATTTATAGAGGGGGGGGGGGATTACATTTTAAAATTAGGGAGACTGTTGGGACATGTGTATTGTGTAAATCCAAGAACAAAAAAAAAAAAAAAGTCATATATTGCAGCTTTCCAGTCCTCTAGATATGGTGGCTGCATTTTTTTTCTCTTATTTTCAACTTGTGATCCTGCCAGTAATGCATTTCCTGTCCTAGAGTGACAACACTCACACAATGTGTTGTATCTATAGAAGACGGGACAAGGTCACCCAATGTCCAGGGCAAAGATTGGAAACTTCCCGTCACCCTCCACCCTATTAGACACCCCCAACCCCATCCCCCCCCAAGTTGGATGGAGAAGGGGACAGAGTCCATAGCAGTGCAAGTTGTTTGTAAAGTTTGTTGCATGCAATGAAAGGAAAAAAAAAAAAAAAAGTCCCCTTAGTGGTGGTGCACTGAAAGGAATAAGTAACTCCTTGTTGATGGTGTCACAGGGGAATAAGTGACCCCTTGGTGGTGTTACTTAACCACTTCCATACCGGGCCTATTCTGGCACTTCTCTCCTACATGTAAAAATCATAATTTTTTGGCTTGAAAATTACTCAGAACCCCCAAACATTATATATTTTTTTTTTAGCAGACACCCTAGGGAATAAAATGGCGGTCATTGCAACTTTTTATCTTGCACGGTATTTGCGCAATAATTTTTCACTTTTCTTTGGAAAAAAAACAGTTTCATGAATTAAAAAAAATAAAAAAACAGTAAAGTTAGCCCATTTTTTTTTATATAATGTGAAAGATGATGTTACACCGAGTAAATAGATACCTAACATGTCACGCTTTAAAATTGCGCACAGTCATGGAATGGTGCCAAACTTCGGTACTTAAAAATCTCCATAGGCGATGCTTTGAAAAGTTTTACAGGTTACCAGTTTAGAGTTACAGAGGAGGTCTAGTGCTAGAATTGTTGCACGCACTCCAACGCATGCGGCGATACCTTACATGTGTGGTTTGAACGGCGTTTACATATGTGAGTGGGACTTGCGTGTGCGTTCGCTTCTGAGCGTAAGCTACCGGGGACAGGGGCGTTTTAAATTTTTTTTTTTTTTTTTTATTTTACTTAATTTTTTATATTTTTACGCTTTTTTTTTTTTTTTGGATCACTTTTATTCCTATTACAAGGAACGTAAACATCCCTTGTAATAGGAATCTATTGTGACAGGTCCTCTTTATGGAGAGATGCGGGGTCAATAAGACCCCACATCTCTCCTCCAGGCTGGTAAGCATGAGATCGAGAAAAAAAATTTCCCCGATCTCATGCTGACAGCCGCAATCGCGGGTTTGTTGACATCCGGGAACTCGGGCGTGACGTCATAATGTCGCGCCCGGGGCTCCAACGGTCATAGAGATGACTGGTGACCATCTGGTCACCGGTCATCTCTATCGTCGTCATCTGGCGCCGGCCGATTCTTTCTCCGGGCCCCCCGATGGCACGGGAGAGCCCGGAGAAGCACTGGATGGCGACGGGGGGGGGGGTCGTCCCCTCCTGTCGCCTATAAGAACGATCCAGTGGTGGAACTGATGCTATGATCGTTCCTATCGTGCACAGAATCGCCGGCTGGAAAGAATGGTATCTGAATAATGCCTGTAGCTGCACCCATCATTCAGATATCCCTGCACAAATTCAAGGACGTCATTTGACTATGTGCGGTAGGGAAGTGGTTTTAAAGGAAAAAGTAACTCCTTGGTGGTGGTGTCACTGAAAGGAATAAGTAACTCCTTGGTGGTGGTGTCACTGAAAGGAATAGGTAACTCCTTGGTGGTGGTGTCACTGAAAAGGAATAAGTAACTCCTTGGTTGTGGTGTCACTGAAAAGAATAAGTAACTCCTTGGTTGTGGTGTCACTGAAAGGAATAAGTAACTCCTTGGTTGTGGTGTCACTGAAAGGAATAAGTAACTCCTTGGTGGTGGTGGTGTCAGAGGAATAAGTGACCCCTTGTTGGTGGTGTCACTGAGAAGAAAAAAGTGCCCCTACATATAGCCCCATTCATCCCAGCCCCCTCAATACAGATTGTCGTGACCCTCTCCTCCACAGCCCAGCCAGAAAAACAAACAAGCTTAATAGGAAATGCACATAAAGAACCCCATACTAGATCTTTACCAGCCAGGCCGCACGGCCATTGGTGGAGGTCAGCACAGACATGCGAAGGAAGGGTGGTTAAGTAACGACTGGGTATTGATTAGGTTAGGAGTGAGGCTGGGGGAATTATTTTTTAAATTGGCGAACATAACACAGTTACAGCATTTGATACATTTAGGAAAACAGTAAAGCACTCTTAACTAGATTCAGCAGGATTTTCTCAGTGCTTCTAGATGGGACTGCAGAGCAATTCTGTGCTGTACAGCCTCCCTACGAGAAGCACAGACCCAAACCATTTTTAGGTCTGGTTTTATTGCCAAAGAAAAATGAATTGTAAGTGAGTGGTTTTATGAAGTATTGGTCCGGCCGCACTGATTATTCCAGGACCGCTTTTCAACATAATAACAGTAAATTGGAATTTTCGTATATTCTTTTTATCATTAGTAAATATTCATCTACAGTTTGAAATGAATGTGTCCTCGCTCTACTCTGTCGCAGTCACTGGCAGATGTTGCCGATATCCTTATAAAAGGGTTTTTTGGGAGCACCGCTGATAATTACCATCCCCCACCAGCCTCCCTCCGATGGGGGATACAGCATAGAGCACCCAGAAAGTGAACCGCTGCCCCCTACATGCTGATGATTACAATACGCACTGATGAACATTTGTATGGATGCAGCCTCACCGGCTCTCCACTACTTTTCTGGTATTCCATTTCCTTGTACAGGGGAGTCATTACAGCTTATCAGATGCATAATGGATGAGAGTTTAATTTATTTTTGTATTTTGATGGTAATTGTTGCATTTTTTTTTTTTTTTAAAGAAAAAAAAAAAAGAAATCAAAAAGATGGTACAGGACCGACAACATCTTCATCCCTCCGCAGAGGTCAGCTCTCCAAATCAGCAAAGAGCACAAGCATTACTGACTGGAAATCTATATGTCTGTCTCAGCAAGCATGTGTGTGGGACCTATGCAGAGTAACCACTGCTTCCACACCCAGCACAAAGGATCCTTTCCTGCAGCACACTGACGAGGGGAAGTAAGCAGCATTCTTTTACCTCTGATCACCAATGTAAGGGGCATTCTTCCCACCAGTGTATCACCATATATATCCTAAATTACCGCCATATATCACCCTGTACCACCATGTATCACTCTGTACCACCATGTATCACCACGTATCACTCTGTACCACCATGTATCGCTCTGTACCACCACGTATCGCTCTGTACCACCACGTATCGCTCTGTACCACCACGTATCGCTCTGTACCACCACGTATCGCTCTGTACCACCACGTATCGCTCTGTACCACCACGTATCGCTCTGTACCACCATGTATCGCTCTGTACCACCATGTATCGCTCTGTACCACCACGTATCACTCTGTACCACCACGTATCACTCTGTACCACCACGTATCACTCTGTACCACCACGTATCACTCTGTACCACCAGGTATCACTCTGTACCACCACGTATCACTCTGTACCACCACGTATCACTCTGTACCACCACGTATCACTCTGTACCACCACGTATCACTCTGTACCACCACGTATCACTCTGTACCGCCACGTATCACTCTGTACCGCCACGTATCACTCTGTACCGCCACGTATCACTCTGTACCGCCACGTATCACTCTGTACCGCCATGTATCACTCTGTACCGCCATGTATCACTCTGTACCGCCATGTATCACCATGTATCACCATGTACCACCATGTATCATCATGTACCACCATGTATCACTCTGTACCACCATGTATCACTCTGTACCACCATGTATCACTCTGTACCACCATGTACCACCATGTATCACCATGTACCACCATGTACCACCATGTATCACCATGTATCACTCTGTACCACCATGTATCACTCTGTACCACCATGTATCACTCTGTACCACCATGTATCACTCTGTACCACCATGCATCACCATGTATCACCATGTACCACCCTGTACCACCATGTACCACCCTGTACCACCCTGTACCACCATGTATCACCATGTACCACCATGTACCACCATGTATCACCATGTATCACCATGTATCACCATGTATCACCATGTACCACCATGTATCACCATGTACCACCATGTATCACTCTGTACCACCATGCATCACCATGTATCACCATGTACCACCCTGTACCACCCTGTACCACCCTGTACCACCATGTATCACCATGTACCACCATGTATCACCATGTATCACCATGTATCACCATGTATCACCATGTACCACCATGTATCACTCTGTACCACCATGTATGACTCTGTACCACCATGTATCACTCTGTACCACCATGTATCACTCTGTACCACCATGCATCACCATGTATCACCATGTACCAACCTGTACCACCATGTACCACCCTGTACCACCATGTATCACCATGTACCACCATGTACCACCATGTACCACCATGTATCACTCTGTACCACCATGTACCACCCTGTACCACCATGTATCACCATGTATCACTCTGTACCACCATGTACCACCATGTACCACCATGTATCACTCTGTACCACCATGTACCACCATGTATCACCATGTATCACCCTGTATCACCATATAGCACTCTATCACTATGCATTACATTGCTCTGGCAGTAAATTTGAGGACATACAAATATTTCCCCACCATTCATTTCAGGGAGACTCTCTGCCAAACAGCAGCCAGCCCATTGGGGCCTTTCTGGATATGAATGGGATTTGGTAACCTTAGCTCGTTATTTGCAGCTTGGTGTACGGAATGTTGTCAATGCAATGCTGAAAGGCGTGGGCGCCGTCTCCTCTAGCCAATCCCACACATCCTTCTGTTTCCTTAAATAACGTGATGGAACAAAGTTTTATTTCAGCGCCTGGTACTATAAAACGCTCCGGCATTACAAACATGTCACCGATCCCTCGCCCTGCCCTTCCTTCTGATCTAAATGTGCCCTTCCAGACCGGCCATGTGGAAGAGATGCACATTTGATGCTCCTGTAGGAGATGATCGCTGAGTACACTGACAGAGGTGCCCCCAGCATTGCAGAGTGTCATCAGATCTCATTACAAACGTGTACACTGACATTCTTCTGCAGGGGATTACCCAGAAGCCTTTGCAGTTGAGTTGACATTCCTGGCAGCGTTTCCCTCCCCTCCGCATAGTGTAAAGAATGGTGGCAACTAAGTCAGCTTTGATGTTCCATCCATGTCCCGTTGGAGAGGTTTACCTTCCCTTCTTGTTTTGTAGACACAACTATAGGAGGAAATGTCCACACAGAGCGAGTGTCCCCATTGGAATGTGCTTTAGAAGCTGCAGCAAGTCAGATAGAGCCCGTCTCATTTTCTGGCTGGAGAACATCCAGCATCATCTAGCACTTTTCTCCCTAGGCCTCACCTAGAGCCGTTTGCATGCAAATGTAGTCTGCCTTGGAATGCCCGCTACTCCAAACTGACATCCACCCATTTGGATATTTTTACATAGCTCACCCCAACAACCACCCTACCGCTTGCATCAGGACTGAGGGCTCTTAAAAGGAGTAGCGGCTTGAAAACCGGGCACATGTGTCCAAACCCGGACTGTCCGGGTCAAAACCGGACAGGTGGCAACCCTAGTACTGAGGCAGGGTGATGTGATGTTATCAGGAAGCCGTGTACAGCACCCTGCTGGCTCCTCCAACCAACCATGATCTGCCTGCATTGCATAACAAAGCACTGAGCCCCAGTGATGACATCAATGGGTCTTAAATGTGGTATATAATCAAAATGGAGAGATTTTAATATTTTATCATGATGTTGATGAGGGGGGAAGGAAGACAAAATATAAGCAGATTAACCACTTACAGACCGCCGCACGCCGATATACGTCCTTACTTTGAAGAGGAATATCATTGTTATGGCAGCAGCTAGTTGCCATAACCCCGGTCTCCTCTTCTTCGGCCGGCGGTCCGCTTTCCGATAAGAGCGGTCTCTTCGCCGCAAGATCTCTTTTAAAATCGGCCGCGGGACGGGGCCACCCTGCCGCGCTCTGGTGCCCACCGCCGCTGCTGACGGCTCTGGTAAGCGTCGAAGGGCACTGGAGTGCGGCCCCCACCGATTTAAGAAGAGATCTCGCGGCGACTCCGCCGCAGAGACCGCTCTTATCGGAAAGCAGACCGCCGGTCGAAGAAGAGGATACCGGGGTTATGGCAGCTACCTGGCGATCGGATGTTGCTCATTGCTGGGTATGGAGCAGAGTGAGGGGAAGATGGCCCCCACCCGTCTCCATACCATTGCAGGGCGGAACTGACGTCAAAACGTCACTTCCGCCCATAGCTCTTAAAGGGCCATTTTTAAAAAAAAACAAAATTAAAAACGACAAAAATTTTTTTTATTTTTTATTGCATTTTAGTGTAAATATGAGATTTGACCCCAGATCTCATTTTTAGGAGGTCCTGTCATGCTTTTTTTTTTTTTTTAAACAAGGGATGTTTACATTTCTTGTAATAGGAATAGAAGTGACAATTGTTTTTTTTAAAAGAACAGTGTAAAAATAAAAAATGTAAAATAAATAACAAAAAAAAATTTTTTTTAAACGCGCCCCGTCCCGCCGAGCTCGCGTGCAGAAGCAAACACATAAGTGAGTAGCGCCAGCATATGAAAACGGTGTTCAAACTACACATGTGAGGTATTGCCGCGATCGTTAGAGCGAGAGCAATAATTCTAGCGCTAGACCATCTCTGTAACTCAAAACATACAACCTGTAGAATTTTTTAAACCTCGCCTATGGAGATTTTTAAGGGTAAAAGTTTGTCGCCATTCCACAAGCGGGCGCAATTTTGAAGCGTGACATGTTGGGTATCAATTTACTCGGTGTAACATCATCTTTCACAATATAAAAAAAATTGGGCTAACTTTATGGTCGTCTTGTTGTTTTAATTCAAAAAAGTGCATTTTTTCCCAAAAAAGTGCGCTTGTAAGACCGCTGTGCAAATACAGTGTGACAGAAAGTATTGCAACGACCACCATTTTATTCTCTAGGGTGTTAGAAAAAATATATATATAATGTTTGGGGGATCCAAGTAATTTTCTAGCAAAAAAAAACTGTTTTTAACTTGTAAACAACAAATCTCAAAAAGAGGCTCGGTCCTTAGGTGGTTAAAACTTCAGTTTTAACCACTTGCCGACTGTGCCATAGCCGAATGACAGCTACAGTGCGGCCGGCTAGTTCTGGGAGGGCGTCATATGACGGTGTCCCGTGATTGCGCCCGCTACAAGGCGTGGGTGGTGCACTCTGTGCACTCATCCAATCAGTGGCTCTTTACCATGTGATCAGCTGTGTCCAATCACAGCTGATCACAGATGTAAACAGAAGCCGATTATCGGCACTTCTTTCCTCACGCTGACAGCACACATTAGTGAAGGAGAAAAATTACCTCTTCACAAAATTTTATAACAAACTAAAAAGTTTTTTTTTTCGTTTTTTTTTGTTTTGGTTTTTTTTTGTCGGTCTTTATTCGTTTATTTAGCAAAAAATAAAAAAACCCAGTGGCGATTAAAAACCACCAAAAGAAAGCTCTATTTGTGTGAAAAAAAAAATTATAGTTTGGGTACAGTGTTGCATGACCGCGCAATTGGCATTCGAAGTGCGACAGCGCTTAAAGCTGAAAATTGGCCTGGGCGGGAAGAGGGGAAAAGTGCCCGGTATTGAAGTGGTTAAGTACAAGGCATTTTAATGTGTGGACTGGTAGGCATGCTAGACACAGATTACCCAAACATACTATATTACAAACTTCACTGTTAATCAGTCCCACAGAAAGCAATTTCAGTGGCAGGAGAGAAAAAAAAAAAACGACTAATTTAAACCCAAAAGACATAAACAGCGTAATAAATATATGGGGAATGAGTCATACAAGTGGTTCAGAAATAATACAATTTTTTAGCAGCTGGTTAAATCCAGGACATTATATATTTCCACACCAATATATGCAAATCTTAAATTGCTGCTTAGAGGGCGAGATTATCCCTGTACCTACTTAAGAGCTGATAGACTAGCACAGGCAGGAGAAGTGAAGAGCATAAAAGATTTATAAAAAGGCGCAGTGCTCTGGTCGCTGAGCGGAAACGGCCTGAATGGGAAACGCTGCAGACTGTCACTTGCCGGCGAGGACTTTGCATATCCAGCCAATGAAGTGGAAATGCGTGCAACCAATACCACTGGTGTGACATGACCCCAAAACCCTGATGCTCAACATTCGGCCCTCCAGCTCTGTGTGTGTGTGGCCCGCCGGGTCCTGGGTGGGGTCAGAGTGGCAGCAGGATGTCAGGTGCTGGTAACACTCTCTTTGTTTCAGCACCCAGCACTTAAAGAGCACCTGTAGTATTGGCAAGCAGAGTGATCAACTGACAGTACAAGTATAGTCCAGGCAGGCGGTGGAGAGAGAGTTTGTAGTAGGAGAGCGAATAACCAGGTAACCACTGATGTTAACAGTTATGCCATGGACCAGCAATGCAAGGGGGATTGGTGTTAATAATAGCAATAGTGCCACCAGCAAAAGCAGGGGGGAATTAACAGCACTGACAGTGACCATTGACCATCAATGCAAGGTGGGGGGTTAACAGCATTGCCACTGACCAGCGATGTAAGGTGAGGGGTAAACAGCACTGCCCCTACCAGTGATGCAAGGGTGTAGGGTAACAGCACTGCCACTGATCATGAAGGGGGCGGATAAAAGCACTGTCACTGTGTCAGGGCTGGGCTCAGCCCTTCCTTCTCTGAGCTGGCCGCTCAGCTGTCAGCTAATTGGCAGCTCCTATCTCTCCACAGTGACTCACCTGTTGATGATCCTGCTCGTCAGTCCTGCCTACTTAAGCCGTCCACTCCAGATGATCTCTGCCTTCGCCTTGGTCACATCTCTAGCGACACTCTCCTGTGTTCCTGTTAAAGACTTGCTTGGCTGACATTCCTTCTGGCTCCAGATCCTGCTTGCTGTTTTACTACGCTCATCTCCGGCTCCCTGATGTTTTGGCTTGTCTGACTATCCGTTCCGGTTCCTGAACTCTGGCTATGTTTGACTACATTTACTCTGTTTACCATTTTTTTAAAATTATTATTATTAAAAGTGTGATTTAACTGTACTTCTGTCTCAGTCGGATTCATGGTTTCTGACACACTGATCATGAAGGTGGGGGGTTAACAGCATTGCCACTGACCAGCAATCAAGGTGGGGGGGGTTAACAATACTGCCACTGACAAGCAATACAACGGGAGGGTGTGGTGTGGGGTTCTGTTAACACCCCTTCCCTTTTGCTGGTATAATATCGCCACTGACAACAATGTTGGTTCTATTGTTTCACCCACTTACACCAAATGCTGAGGGTTATTGCTGTGGGAACTGAGACCATTGCTGGTGGCTCTTATCGTGTCCACCAACACCAATGCTGGGAGTTATTATTGCTGCCACTGGTATCAATTTTGAGGGTTATTACTGTAGCAACTGACACGAATGCTGCATATAATTATTACTGCTTTCATTGAAACCAGTGTTGGAGGTTATTACTGCCATTGGCACCAGCGATGGGGATCATTATTATAAAGACTGACACCAGTGCTGGGGTCATTTATGCTGCCACTAACACCAATGCTGGGGGTTATTGTGCACCTCAATGTATGAAAACATGCTGATATTGTGTGGTCCTCTGGGAGTGTTGGGGGCCACACTTGAGGCCCTCTATAAGTTGACCACCGCTGCCTAAATAGTGTGTTTTCTTTCCCCATCAGCAGGCTAGGGACAGGTTGGTGACCAAGCTGTATTGAGTAACTGCAGTGGAGAAAAGTAAGGTCACCTACCTGCCTGTGCTGTCTGGATCACAAGAGATACAAATCCAGTAACCAGATTAGTATTTTAAAATGCATGTTTAGCGGTTTGCCTCGAGTTTAGTTTAGAAGATTTTGCACAACAGAATACTTGCAGAGTTCTTATTGCAGGGCATGAAGACTAAAAAGACCCAATTCTGTTAAAGATCTACATTTACATTTGTTCCGCCCTCTGCAGCACTGCAATTAAAGTTGCTCAAACATCTTCCTTGTCGTGACAGGGATATCAGGCCAAGGTCTTGACACTGCGCGCTGTACTACAGATAATCGGCGGGAAGACCGCGCTAATAAAGGTTTGCATAGCAACCCAAGCTGCTGGCATCAATCAGCGTGGGTCTAATTGCCCATTAAACCTTAACCCTTTGCCTCTTATAATGGTTTTCTCTGTGGAAAGTTTAAAAGGTTGTCAGTTTGCTCTGTTCGATGGAGAGGAAAAGTCAAAGAAAGGGTCTACAAAGATGTACGACACAAGAAAATATATTCGCAAACTGCACAAGGGTATGGGTGGTCTATGTACGAGGAGATTAGACTTAAGTTAACAAAGATTGGCTTAAAATTTGTATTTGTGTAAAGATGCTAATGGATGTTGGATGAAAGTCTTCTTTCTGGTCATGTAACAAACTAATGTCTATGGGCAGGGGCGGACTGATAACTCATGGGGCCCCCGGGCAATAGGAGATTATGGGGCCCCCTGGGCAATAGGAGATTATGGGGCCCCCAGACAATCAGAGATTATGGGGCCACACAGTATACAAACACACAGTATACAATCACACAGTATACACATACATGTACACACAGTATACACAGACAGATGTAAAAAAACAAAAACACAGATTTTACATACTGTCCCTGGTTTTACTGAGGCTGGCAACCCTGATGGGGCCCCCTAGTGGCCCAGGGCCCTCGGGCAGTGTCCGAGTGGCTCAATGGTCAGTCCGCCCCTGTCTATGGGGCACCTTGAAGACACCACTGGCCAGGTTAGTTGGGAGCAACAGCAATCGGGCAGGTTAAATAAAAAAAAACTCGCCCAGCCAGTATTGCTTTCTCTGATAAGTTGCAGGTGTCTGTAGCTCTCCTCTTTTTCACCTGAGGACAAATGGTTGAACTGTTCCTGGGAAGGGGCCCAACTGTAGCCCAGTTCTGCCTATTATGAGTGGGAGGTACTCGAAACTTGGCTCCCCTGTATGATCAAATAAAAGGCACCATAAAAGTGGCCTGGGAGTGACCCAACTGTAGTCCAGTTCTGGTTGTTCTTAGTGGGTTCTACTTAGAACCCCTTTATGATCAAATGAAAGGCACCATATAGGTGCCCTGGGAGTGACCCAACTGTAGTCCAGTTCTGGTTATTCTTAGTGGGTTCTACTTAGAACCCCTTTATGATCAAATGAAAGGCACCATAACAGTGGCCTGGGAGTGACCCAACTGTAGTCTAGTTCTGGCTATTCTTAGTGGGTTCTACTTAGAACCCCTTTATGATCAAATGAAAGGCACCATAAAAGTGGCCTGGGATTGACCCAACTGTAGTCCAGTTCTGGCTATTCTTAGTGGGTTCTACTTAGAATCCCTTTATGATCAAATGAAAGGCACCATAAAAGTGGCCTGGGAGTGACCCAACTGTAGTCTAGTTCTGGCTATTCTTAGTGGGTTCTACTTAGAATCCCTTTATGATCAAATGAAAGGCACCATAAAAGTGGCCTGGGAGTGACCCAACTGTAGTCTAGTTCTGGCTATTCTTAGTGGGTTCTACTTAGAATCCCTTTATGATCAAATGAAAGGCACCATAAAAGTCGCCTGGGATTGACTCAACTGTAGTCCAGTTCTGGCTATTCTTAGTGGGTTCTACTTAGAACCCCTTTATGATCAAATGAAAGGCACCAAAAAGTGGCCTGGGAGTGACCCAACTGTAGTCCAGTTCTGGTTATTCTTAGTGGGTTCTACTTGGAACCCCTTTACGATCAAATGAAAGGCACCATAAAAGTAATCTGAAAACAAAACTTTTATTGGTTACATACAGCTCAAAACATAGCCAACCACATACTCTTTATAGTATACTAAAATAGTCCGGATACGTGCCAACGGTGACCACAGAATGTGTACTTCAGAAAGCGAACAAATCAAATACAATACAGCATACACAAGGAAAGTACATGACCATGTCAACAATATTCCCATAATAAGTTCAAGTTGGATAATCCTCCAGCATTAAAGCCATGGAGCCTGTCCATGATTAGATCCGCTGGGGCAAGCCTGGGTACATCTAACCATGGGTATACCAGAGTTTTTTATTCTTTCTGACACCCACTATGCTGGTAGATGAGCTTTTCCATCCGAATGGTATTACTCACATCAGTCACCTACTCTAACCGCAGGAGGGTTCACCGATTGCCAATGTGTCATTATCAATTTATGAGCTAGAAATAAGGTCCCAGAAATTGCCTCTCCGGAGTGTTTCTCCCATTCAAACTCGTGTAGTAAATTAAGCAAGCAGGATTTGGGGTCCAAAGGAATGTGACACTAGAAATATCCTGTTCAGGGTGTCCTCCACCCAACCTCCAATATAAATGCAGTTTTGGGCACCTCCACAATAGGTGGATCAAATCACCATGGTCCCATTTACACCTAGTGCACATTGGTGTAGACAAAAGTCCCATAGTTTGTAATTTGTGAGGGAGCTCTCCTCATTCTAAGTGAACGTGATCATTCTTGGACCTCATAGCTCACAACTCTCCCACATTTGAAGAAACTTTCCCTCTTTTGGAACCAAATCCCTCTGCCCCTCATCAGTTGTCCCTCCTCTTGCTGCCACGTATGGACCTCTACAAAAAAAGTAAACTACCAAAAGTGTTATGCTACATTAAACTTTTACACTAAACCCAACCTCTAAATTGTTGCAACTGTTATTTTAAAAAGCCAACACAAAGGAAAAGTAGTGGGGGAAAAAAAGGACTTGGGGGTTTAACCAAGTGCTTTTCCTTTTAGAACATACTAATTTTTCCTGATACTGTCAGGGCTGGGCTCAGCTCTTCCTTCTCAGAGCTGTCTGCTCACCTGTCTGCTAATTGTCAGCTCCTATCTCTCCACAGTTACTCACCTGTTGATGATATCCTGCTCGTCAGTCCTGCCTACTTAAGCCGTCCAGCCCAAAGGATCTCTGCCTTCGCCTTCGTCAACATCACAGAGCCTAGCTCCTGCGTTCCTGTTTAAAGACTTGCTTTGCTGACATCCCTTATTATTAAACAAGTGTGATTTAACTGTACTTCTGTCTCGGTCTGATTTAATGGTTTCTGACAGATACATAATTGGTGATGTTGTAGTGGTGTGTCCTTTGCCTATATACTCTATGTTAAAAGGTGTCCCTCTTTCTTGTGTTTGAAAGTTGGGAGTATGGGACCTTCTGGTTTAGAAGATCCGAAGAGGAGGACAGAATTGTATCCAGCAGGGTAGCCGGTTGCAGAGGATGAATGCCAGGAAGAAGTGGGCTGTATAGCAGTTTTGTGTGCCCTACATTTGTTGAAATGTAAAATTTGTGCATTGGACAGTTGTTTTACCTTTAATTCAGGAGGGTCGATGACCCCCTGTAACTCTAAAATCACTGTAATTAATTACTGAAATATTTTTAGCACACAATTAATAATATGGATTTCATCTCAGTGCAAAAACCGAAGGAAGGCAACTAGAACAAATCTATTCAATAACTTTCCACCAGACTCTGATTAGAGACAGAGAGCAGACTGGGGCTGATGGATGACCGGGGGAGGACCTTGGCATTGGTAGATACTATAAACATACACATTATGTACAGAGCTCGGTGTAGGGAGTGAACTACAGAGGGGTTCCAATACTATCATACAGGGAAGCATCCACCCGAAGGTCAGAGGTCAGGAATGTCTACACATAAAAATGGTCTACAAGAGTGAAAGCTTCTCTCTGTTTATAGAACTCCCTTCTAAGTTTACAGAAAGCAGAATCCCATTACCACAAAACCCACACAAGGAATTCTGGATCATTATATATCCTCTGCTTACTCTGCAAAGTATATAGAGCCAACAGTATTGGTCTCCTTAGCAATGGGTTATCTCAGACATAGACGCCATTAGATCCGATAATCTTCATTTCTACAGCAATGTCATATTCCTTAGCGCCTTACAGAAGATCTAAATACACTCGCTAAAATCTCAAATAGGTTCATGTAACTTCAAGGATTGTTTTCTTTAAGTCTTCAGCTTTCATTAAATAGTTCCTGGTGATCCCGCAGAGAGGTTCAGACAGGTTATAATATGATATATTGTAGGTCTCAAATACTTTAGCAAAGTGAATGCCATTTAGTTAGTCGTCATTCACAAAGGTGTAATGAACGGAAGCTTGCTTTGGGTCAATAAAGTGTTCCTAATCATGAATAGAGCATCGTATAGTATGGTCTTGTACACAAAGCACTGTTGCGTCACTTTACGTTCATTTTGATCATTGCCTGAAACGTTTGGCAGGTGCTGCAACCTGGCTTGCCTGCACCCTCTATTCAGATCAATGAAAGCGAGCAACTAACATGTTCTACAAACTCCAAACGTGCGTTTGTGGTGGTTGTGGCAAGACGCTTTCCTTGTTTTGCTCCCCCAAAAAAAAATAAGATGAAAATTGATCTAAACTGCATCCACAACTCTTCCAAATGTCCAGTCAACAACAATTCCATAGTCCAGTGAGCAGACTGATTGCTTTTGATTTATTACTTTACGTATTCTTGTAAAAACAACAAATGAAAAAGGCATTGACATAATCATTGATACTGCTTGGAAGATAAAGTGGAATGTTCATACGGTTTTGCTCTATGCCTCCTCCCCTCCTTTACTCGGCATTATAAATTTTTTTTTTTTTTGGGTGGGCTTTGCAGCCCAGTATGTTTTAGGCCAGAATGTGAAGGTGTACAGCACTGCCATTGGCCATGAAGGTCAGACTATCCTTTGATTAGTATTGCAGGGTCTTGAGTTGGACAATCATTCACTCAGCCTATAGGAATGGAGCAAAGTATCGACGAGAGAAAAAAAATCAGGCATAGTTTGAGGAAGAAAGAGGGAACAGACCAGCGTGGTATAGTTAAAAGTTACAAAACCATCTCCAAGGGGGGGGGGGTCCCTGTTCCTGAGAACACAATTGCTAATATTACCAAGCAATCTAAAGACCATGGTGCCATGACCAATAGATGTGCCTGCAAAGAGGGAGACCCAAGATTGAACAGAAGAATAATCAAAATATTAAACCAAGAAAAACCTTCAAGTCCCCACGTCTGAGAGACACACAAAAAAGCCAGAGTGGAGTTTGCCGAAATTCACGTAGAACAGCCACCGTTCTTCTGAGAGAATGCCCTTTGAAGATATTAAACAAATTTGGAGATTTTTGCAAAATCACATCAGCTCTTGGAACAGAAGAAAAACAAAGAAAAGAACACCATTCCTACTGAAACATGGAGGAGTCGTCAAAATATTATAGGGTTTTTCTCTAGTCTCTGGTACCCAGTTGTCTTGAGCCTGTGCAGGGCACTATGAAACAAAAAGAAAACCAGGGCAGTCTTGAGCAGCTCATAATACCCAGTGCTAGAAAGCCCAGTCCCAGGTCATGCGTCCTTCAGCAGGGAAGAAAATACATCTAATGCCCTGTACACACGGGTGGACTTTTCGTCAACAAAGATCCGTCAGTCTTTCCGACGGACTTTTGACGGACTTCCGATGGACTTTCGAACGAACGGACTTGCCTACACACGATCACACCAAAGTCCGACGGATCCGTACGTGATGACGTACGACCGGAATAAAATAAGGAAGTTGATAGCCAGTAGCCGATAGCTGCCCTTGCGTCGGTTTTCATCCGTCGGACTAGCATACAGACGAGCGGATTTCCTCGATAGGAACTGGGTCCGGCGGACATGTTCCAAATCTAAAGTCCGTCAGATTTTCTACAGAAACAGTCCGCTGAAGGTCCGATGAAGCCCACACATGGTCGGATTGTCCGCCGGATTCGGTCCGTCGGACCAGTCCGGTTGAAAAGTCCGCTCGTGTGTACAGGGCATTAAGAGAAACCAGGAATGGAATAAAAGCCAAAAGTGGAGTCTTCTGGAGTGGTCTGCAATTAGTCCTGATCTGAATCTAATAGAACATATTATGGAAAAAGCTGAAACTTACAGGAGAAGGAACCCCTTCTACCCTAAGAAAACTTAAGCAGTTTGCATGATTAGATTGGGGCAAATTGCCAGTTGAGAGTCTTTATTTAGAGTTACAAAAAAAGCACTTTCTTGTAGTTAATGCAATTTTTTTTTTTTTTTTATTACGTACAAGAATGTTAAAAGAGACATTGTTACTTTGCAATTCAGGGCAAAAGGGACAAAGTCTTTGTAAAGGCTCCTCTGAACCCCTCGCTACTCACCTTGTTAGCACTCTCTCACCACTTCTGCCTCTGTTGCAGCTGGTACAGGCAGGGACATCAGCAATCATGGGACCCGTTACAGCCTACCCGACAGGGCGCCCCCCCACTTTCCCTTATCTCTGGCCCTGCCCACTACCCCACACTCTGCACCCCTTTTACCTACCAACCTGCACCACCCTCTTTACCCTCTGCATTCCCCATTACCTAATCTGCACCACCTACATTTCCAATACTCAGTACAAGCATTACACCTCACTTGTATGCCCCCCCCCAAACTATCCTACAGTCTGCATCCCCCATTACCTTACACACTACATTGCCCATTGCTCCACATCCTCCAACCCCTATTAGTCGGGGATGAGGAGCAGAAAAAGGGTGGTCTGTGAGATGCCCACAAGTAGCCCCTGCTGGGCTCCCCTGTTGACCTGATATGGCATGGGCCCTTACAGGACGACTCCCGGTACCACTCTATTGACAGCCCTGCTTACAAGTATGGGGTTACAGTGCTCAAGTTTATCAGCCAATAACTAGGCCTGAGCAAAGTCACATGACCAGGGGAAGGAACATCACTTCACCCTTTAGCTTCTGCCACTGGCCAACACCCTAACTTTTAGTGCCCGCTACAACTGTGGAAAAGTGTGGCAAGCGGATTATTGGGGTCCTTTAAATAAGACACACTCACTTTGCCCTGAATGGAATAGGTGATGGTTTCTCTCAAAAAGCAAAAGCGTCTGCTGTACGTTCTATATGGAATTAGGAATTGTTCCATTTACTTTTGTCAAACTTATTTCAACGAACATTGGAGATAAGTTGTAAAAAAATTGGAGGGGGTACCAATGTGTTTGGCCAAGACTGTAGATGTTCCCAATAAAGGTGACATTTGGGAGTATATCATGCTAAAATTAATACATTGCCATGGCAGTATTGTACAGATGATTTCACATACAACACCGAGTGTAATCAATTGCTTGTTTTACTTTCCACCAGAGATTCCCCCAGAATTATTATGTTATCGTCAGACAATTATGTTCAGATAATGATGATAAAATTGAAACATTCCCTGAGTTTACATGTAATATACTGCACACGGTGTCACACCGAAAATGCTATAATTCTGAAATATGTACCAAGATGACAAATAATTTATACAGTACAGGACTTGTTTTCTAATTCATTCGTTCTGTAAATGAAAGCAATTAAAATGTGTGCACGGAGAAATGACTGAGCGGCACAGGAGAGCAAAGTTGTCATTAAAAAAAAAACAGTTTCCAGGGACAATCCGCTGTTGAGACGCTGCCTATCTATGTCAGACACGCTGCTCTCTCCAGGCTGGTGCAGAATGTCGCAGCCCTTCCGATAGTACAGACTCAATGACAAGAATACATTTTGTGTTCTATTTTAGGGAACTTATTTTCCAGGGGAACACCAGTTGTCTTTACACCGACCAACCTAAAGCATTTTTTCCATGCACATCTGCCAGATGTGTATGGAAAAAAAAAAAAAAAAGAAGAAAACTTAAAGTGAGCGAGCACATCCTGGAGTTAAACTTGTATAAAAACGAAGGAAATGGATATAGGACTTTAAGTGAGGAATGTCTCTGTTAGTAAGGGTAGGTGTGTAATTAAATCATATTAATAGCAAAAATTGATTGTAAACAATCCCCATTGGGTAGTCCCTATAATGAATAAATTAAATAATTTGTGTGTACAATATAATGCATGATATAACCATATTCATAGTCACATATTTATTAATTAAACATAAAGAGGACATGATTGATACATAATACAATAATGGCAGAAATATAATATAGTACATATTTGGCATAATAAACAACAAATATAATAGAAAACATAATTGGAATAAAAAGAAATCACAAAGGATAATAGAATTAATTCATGATGATACAAGCTATAACCTGGCACCCTTGAGTGTGGACTCAACGCGTTTCATGGCGTTTAAAGCCAATCATCAGGAGTAGGATGTTATGAGATAAATAAAATAATGAATAAATAAGTAAATAGACCAAGTTCTAGTATATTAGGTACATATTGGCCATGTTCGTTCCATCTTAGTAGCTGCAGGTCTATACCCATGAGATACGCCATAGGTAAAGTATTATCACTACACCCTTTGTCTCTCAGTTGGAGAGCAATATGTACCTAATAAACTAGAACTTGGTCTATTTACTTATTTATTCATTATTTTATTTATCTCATAGCATCCTACTCCTGATGATTGGCTTTAAACGCCGTGAAACGCGTTGAGTCCACACTCAAGGGTGCCAGGTTATAGCTTGTATCATCATTAATTAATTCTATTATCCTTTGTGATTTCTTTTATTCCAATTATGTTTTCTATTATAGTTGTTGTTTATTATGCCAATTATGTACCATATTATATTTTTGCCATTATTGTATTATCTATCAATCATGTCCTCTTTATGTTTAATTAATAAATATGTGACTATTTGCATTGAATATGGTTATATCATGCATTATATTGTACATACAAATTATTTAATTAATTTATCCATTATAGGGACTACCCAATGGGGATTGTTTACAATCAATTTTTGCTATTAATATGATTTAATTACACACCTACCCTTACTAACAGAGACATTCCTCACTTAAAGTCCCATATCCATTTCCTTCATTTTTATATATCTTTTGGGGATGGAGGCATGTCTCTTTTGTGTTTGGGCCGACCTAGGGTCACTTTCTGTTTTTTAATCCTGTATAAAATTGTAAACCTAGTGATAGAAAATGTTGCTTGTTAAAATTCTGCACCAGGGAGATGCCACAAGCATCCCACAATGCAATGCAAAGCCCCTCAATACAACGATCCCACACTGCTTTGTAGGTTTCAGGCAGAGCAAACTACGCAATAGGTTAGTATCCTTTCTTTCTTTTATATATTATTTCATCTCTGAGCATATGCAGGTCTTGCCGGGCACACCCCAAGGCAGAATATCTTGGGAAAAAGGAAAGATGTAACGTGGGTTAGCCGCAGATATTTTTAGATCATGTGTAGTTTGCCCCGGGTCAGTTACTTAGCCAACATTTTTATATCGGATTGCAATACTAAAGCTGAGATCCTGGCAAAAAAATACAAATAAACACACACACACACACAAAGTACTTTATTGCTTTGCATGGGGCTGTCAGTCTAACACTGCACATGCAAGCTTATTTGAGGGATTGAGGCAATATGGCAGAGATTTCCAAACTACGGCCCTCCAACTGAACTACATGCCTCATGAGGCATGTAAAACTTTGACATTCACAGACATGACTAGGCATGATTTGAATTGTAGCTCCTGAACAACTGGAAGGCCATAGTTTGAAGACCGCTGCTACAGGGGGTGTATGATACCGTCCTATTGGACGAAACACATCGAGGCGGAGATTTTGGTGCTGGCGTCACACCGCTGCACGATTCTGGGTCGGCAGCGTCTTTTAGATGTGAGCGAGTTTATTAATTCACTGTCCTTTATCTGTTATACATTTGTTTTAATATTAACCACTTTGCATCCCGCCTATAGTCATATGACATCCGCAGGAGGGATCTCCCATCCTGGGCGGGCGTCATATGACCTCATATGATGTCCTGGGCTTCCCGGCCATCTGGGGGGCTCACGTGCGCCCCCGCCGCGTCACTCGGGAGCTGATGCGCGCGCCCGGCGGCTGCAATGTCTGCCGGGCACCCGCAATTGCCCGTTAACCGAGCAGGACCGTGGATCTGTGTGTGTAAACACACAGATCCACGTCCTGTCAGGTGAGAGACCGATCATGTGTTCCCAGTACAGAGGAACACCGATCGGTCTCCTCCCCTTGTGAGTCCCCTCCCCCTACAGTTATAATCACTCCCTAGGTAACACACAGTTAACCCCTTCACTGCCAGTCACATTTATACAGTAATCAATGCATTTGTATAGCACTGATCGCTGTATAAATGGGAATAGTTCCAAAATGGTGTCAAAAGTGTCAAAAGTGTCCAATGTGTCCGCCGCAATGTCAAAGTGACGATAAAAATCTCTGATCACCGACATTACTAGTAAAAAATATATATATATATATATATAATAAAAATGCCATAAAACGATCCCCTATTTTGTAGACGCTATAACTTTTGCGCAAACCAATAAATATATGCTTATTGCGATTTTTTTCTACCAAAAATATGTAGAAAAATACATATCGGCCTAAACTGAGGAAAAAATTAAAAAAAAAAAAAATTGTGATATTTATTATAGCAAAAAGTAAAAAATATATATATATTTTTTTTAAACTTGTCGCTCTTCTTTTGTTTACCCGCTACACCATGACCATTGCCCGATCCCCACATTACTGACAGACCCCAGCCAAGATCATCAAATGCCTGTGATCAGTGGTGTAAAGAAAGGGGTAGCAACCATAGCCTCAAGCCTCAGCTCTGACCCAAATCCAGAATTCTTTGTTCTTTCCTCCTCACATTAGAAATGGAGGTATTAGAAGTTTATCAACCTTGTGCCCACAAGGTATTCGTATTAGTCATGTTAAGATGTCTTGTTTGCCGCCCCCCCCCCCCCAAAATATACAGCACCAGCCGCCACTGGTTGTAGCTCATCATCTGCACTAGGGCCTAGCCTTTTTAGCTCCGTATTTAAAAAAAATCGCACATGAAGTCCCAAGACCCTGAGCTTCTATCTACTGAAATCTGCCTGAAGGCTGTACACATCAGAACTGTGTACCTGGTCCTGGACTGACTCGAAAGAAGGTGAATTGGCACAAGAGTATCAGGGTGTATTGTTACCATTAGGTCTAAGAGGACCATGAGTGCACCAAACCCTAAGGCGCTCCGTTCTGTAAATACAGACTTCAACAAGGTAGATTGTTGGCTCTCTAAAGACTAACATGATGAGCAGACTGATGGACCAGTGATACAGAGTTGATATGCAAGAACGCGGCTTACATCACTGACTTTATAGCTCAGGGGTGTCAAACTCAATGAATGCATGGGCCACATTAGCATTAAGGTTGCCCTCAAAAGGGGCAGTTGTATCTGTAAGACTATACAAATTAAACCAGGGCTTTTTTTCCTTCAGAGAATAGGTGCAGGAAGTCAACCACACCCTCCCCTGCTGAACCGTTTTAAACAGCGTGTGTGGGAGGATCTTAAAGGGGCAATAAATACCAGGAATACATTTTTTGCAGCATTCAGGGGTGGTGCCCTATGCGCAGAATTCAGGAGTACACTAAATCCAGAGTTCAGAGTGCGGGGTGGAGGAGTGCGCTACATACAAAGTTCAGGGGTGCATATTGTACAGAGTGCAGGGTGGAGGAGTGCGCTACATACAGAGTTCAGGGGTGCACATTGTACAGAGTGCAGGGTGGAGGAGTGCGCTACATACAAAGTTCAGGGGTGCATATTGTACAGAGGTCAGGGTGGAGGAGTGCGCTACATACAAAGTTCAGGGGTGCATATTGTACAGAGTGCAGGGTGGAGGAGTGCGCTACATACAGAGTTCAGGGGTGCACATTGTACAGAGTGCAGGGTGGAGGAGTGCGCTACATACAGAGCTCAGGGGTGCACATTGTACAGAGTGCAGGGTGGAGGAGTGTGCTACATACAGAGTTCAGGGGAGCACATTGTACAGAGTGCAGGGTGGAGGAGTGCGCTACATACAGAGTTCAGGGGTGCACATTGTACAGAGGTCAGGGTGGAGGAGTGCGCTACATACAGAGCTCAGGGGTGCACATTGTACAGTGTGCAGGGTGGAGTAGTGCGCTACATACAGAGTTCAGGGGAACACATTGTACAGAGTGCAGGGTGGAGGAGTGCGCTACATACAGAGTTCAGGGGAGCACATTGTACAGAGTGCAGGGTGGAGGAGTGCGCTACATACAGAGCTCAGGGGTGCACATTGTACAGAGTGCAGGGTAGAGGAGTGCGCTACATACAGAGTGCAGGGTTTAGGGGGTGTGCTATGCACAGTGTGCAGGGTTCAGCTCTCTTTCACAGGCTGTCCGCATCTCACTTCTAACCCTTCTGGGCTCTGACCTCTGTACCACTCTCCCCCATCTGTGTTTTTTGACAGTGGTGAGCGGGGAGCGTTCCACCACGTTTCCGGTTGAAAAAAATCCCTGGGTGTGAGGGCCACATGAAAGGTCCTGGAGGGCCAGCAGATTTGGCCCGTGGGTCTTGTGCTTAACACTTGTCCTAGCTGAAGTCAGGATAGACATTATACAGAGCACCAGATTTTTGGGGTCCCCGGAGAACTGTACTGGCTTAAATATAAACAAGCATCTGGGCTGCTACTCAACATTCTTACAGGTCAAAAATTATTTAATGACTACTGAACTTTTAGACAAGCTCATGAGCATAAAATAATAAAATGATCAGCCTTGTTTGGGACCCCATTGGCCAAGATCTGCCTATCATACTTTCCAGCTTAGTCCCCATTTATCCTGGGAGATTAAATCCCTAAATGTCCCTACCCCTCAAATTGCAGTGTCATCATATTATAAATTAAAAAAATATAAAAGTCAGAATGGCTTTCCCTTGTCAACTTGTTCAGATTCATGTCTTTATGGACCTTGCTTTGTGCACTGGTGTGCAGTAATGTTGGAACAGGAAGGGGCCGTCCCCAAACTGTTCCAAGAAAGTTTGGAGCATGAAATTGTCCAAAATGCTTGGTATGCTGACGCCTTAAGAGTTCCCTTCACTGGAACTAAGGGGCCAAACCCAACCCCTGGAAAACAACCCCCACACCATAATCCCCCCTCCGCCAAATGATTTGGACCAGTGCACAAAGCAAGGTCCGTAAAGACATGGATGAGCGAGTTTGGGGTGGAGGAACTTGATTGGCCAGAGTACTGACCTCAACCCGATAGAACACCTTTGGAATGAATTAGCCAGGCCTTCTCATCCAACATCAGGGCCTGACCTCACAAATGCGCTTCTGGAAGAATGGTCAAACATTCCCATAGACACACTCCTAAACCTTGTAGACGGCCTTCCCAGAAGAGTTGAAGCTGTTGTAGCTGCAAAGGGTGGGCCAACTCAATATTGAACCCTACGGACTAAGACTGGGAGGTCATTAAAGTTCATGTGCGTGTAAAGGCAGGTGTCCCAATACTTTTGGTAATATAGTGTGTGTGTGTGTGTGTGTGTGTGTATGAGATTATATATAAATTCTCTGTATATTTTTACTACGCAGAGTTACCCGACTTTTCAAACCTCGGTAATATTTCATAGTTAAACAGTTTACTTTCTGAAAATAATCTTTCACAATGCTCCTTACACGGATCACTGACTATTACAACTGAATTACTGAAATCCGCCACCATCTCCAATAATACAAGAAACAGACAATATATTATTATGAGCGGTATAACAATGCACATAAAACAGAACAGTCATTCTGAAACATTGTGAAAACTGATACAAGGACTCCATAAACGCAAAGACAAACCGGGGAAATACTTCACATGGAAATGTATTTTCTGAATAATACACAATGAAATCAGCATTCCATGGCCACAGATGGACCCCCTTAGCCTGGTATTGGGGCCCTCTGCCAGTTTCCGCTGAAGCAGCCCCTTATGGCCCGTACACGTGATCCGAATATCGTACGGAAACTGTCGTCCGAGGAATAATCGAACGATTTTCGGATCGTGTGTACACTACTTTTGAGCGCCGATCAAAACAGTTCATCTGATATTATTCGATCAGACAAGCATGGTAAGTTTCCTCGTACGATACCAGATCGTACGATTTTCCTGTAGTCAGTACAGTTGTCGTCCTAAAATACAATACAAATACATTACAACACGACATCACTTTTTTTTTTCTGGCGTACGAGAATTTTCGTGACTTTAGTTACCTATTCAATTTCTACTTGCGACTATTAAGCGAAAAAAGTCGTACGATCTGTCGTACGATATTCGGATCGTGTGTACGGGCCATAAAAGGTAAAGTTTTCATTAAGGCCCCTTTCACACTGGGGCGGTAGGGGGCGTCGGCGGTAAAACAGCGCTATTTTTAGCGCTTTTTTACCGCGGTATTCGGCCACTAGCAGTGCGGTTTTAACCCCCCGCTGGCGGCCGAAAAAGGGTTGAAACCACTCGTATAGCGCGGCTATAGCCGCGGTATTACCGCGGTATAGCCGCGCTGTCCCACTGATTTCAATGGGCAGGAGCGGTTTAGGAGCGGTGAATTCACCGCTCCTTCACCGCTCCAAAGATGCGGCTTGCAGGAGATTTTTTCTTCTCCTGCCAGCGCACCGATTCAGTGTGAAAGCCCTCGGGCTTTCACACTGAACAAACAGCGGAGGCTGTTTAGGGGCGGTTTGCAGGCGCTATTTTTAGCGCAATAACGCCTGCAAACCGCCCCAGTGTGAAAGGGGCCTAACAGACAATTTGGCGAGTAGAGCCAGAGTTACCAATGGTTCAAAGTGTGACACGATCATATATTTTTTGTGCACGATCGTGTCGCACTTTGAACAATTGGTAACTCCGACTCAACTCGCCAAACTGTCCGTTTAAAGAAAACTTTACCTTGGGGGCTTATTCAGCAGAAACTGGCAAAGATTGACACGATCATGCATAAAATATATGATCGTGTCACACTTTGAACAATTGGTAACTCCGACTCAACTCGCCAAGTTGTCCGTTAATGAAAACTTAACCTTCGTACTTTAGCGGCAAAAAAAAAATGTATTAGATGCATCATTTAAAGATGATGAGGCCCGATTCACACTGTGCACTAGACTCTGGCATTGAGGTGCCGGTGGAAGGTACAGGCTCACCGTCCGCGGCGCCCCCAACTGCTGGAAGCCTATCAAACACTAGGAGGGGCTGGCAGCTGCTGCGTCTGGACGGCGCGCCAAGCGGTACTCAAGTTTAGTGCAGGATCAGGAATGAACGGCCTGGAATGCAGACGGCTTGCGTTCTCAGCATTGGTCTCTGGGCACATAATGCACCAAACGCACATATTGCTCAACGCACTTGTGCTGGGTGATGAGCCTGTACCTTCCACCCGCGGCTAAACGCTGGAGCTTCAGGGACTGAGGCTAATCTAGCAAAAATGATCCGCACTCCGGTTGTTGCTCTTAAAATTTCTTCATTTTATTGAATAGCCACAGTGAACAAAACGCAGATTAAGTCAGTTGACGTGTTTCAGCCTATAAGGCCTTAATCATAACCTGAGACTAATCTCCCAGTATGAATGAGGTCTACATGATAGGGTAACTCCTTTATGTAGCAGTAACATATATGCACAGTGGCAAAAAGATGGGTTTTAACGCCCCCCACGCCGCACATAGGTGTCACTGGGGGGGGGGGGGATATGTATGTGCTTCAAGCTCAAAGATCAAAGTTGCCAGAGATGGTTCTCGGTCCCAAGAAGACATCGGTAGCCAGCAGAAACAGATTCCGATCAGGTGACAGCCTGATACAGTGGTCACATGAACTCCGATCCTTAAACGTGCCCCCCCCCCCCAGCCGTTTAAAACGGAGCGCCACCCAAAAACGGGGAAGTTACGCATTAGGATATCCCCCCCCTCCTCTGCCTAACTCGGCATGCAGTTTTGGAGGGGGAGGGGGGAGCGGGTACCTAGTTTTGGCAGGTACTTGCTCCCACTTCCACTCGGATCGCCTAATTCAGGGGTCTTCAAACTGCGGCTCTCCAGTTGTTCAGAAACTAAAATTCCCATCATGCCTAGTCATGTCTGTGAATGTCAGAGTTTTACAAGGCCCATGGGATGTGTAGTTCCGTAACAGCCGGAGGGCCGTAGTTTGAGGATCCCTGGCCTAATTGATCAAAACTGAAGTTCTCCCCCACCCCGCAGTCTTCTGGGACACATCATAGGTCCCAGAAGTCTGTGGGACTATTCACAAAGCACAGCTCGTGCATGCCCAGTGGGCAACTGGCTGTGAAGCCGAAAGCTGCACAGCCGACTGCCCACAGTTAGGATTCTGGCGCCAGGATCCCAGAGGCTGATGAAGAACTGAAGAACTAGCCCTGGTGGGGACGGTGCTGGATCCCTAGATAGGCAAGTGTCCATTTATTCAGTTTGACTCCTGCTTACTTTCATTCTTTTTTTTTTTTTCTTTTTTTTTTTTACAGACTGAACCTCCTCTAAGAATATTTAAAGGGGATGCCAGTGCGGGCTGGAAAGGGGTTAAAGTGTATTTTCAGCCAAAACATTTTTATTTTTTTTTGCTTTGGATAGAATAGGGAAGGATTAGAACCCCAAGCAGTCTTTTTCCTGTCTAAAGGCCCCATTCAGGAGATGTCCCCCTTGACTTCCTGTCCCAGTGACAGCATTGTCACCAGGACATGGAGTAAGGGTAAGGGCAATTCTCTAACAGGGACACTGGCAATAGAAACACAAGGGATACAATCAGGGCCGTCTTTAATATTGATTGGGCCCTGGGCAAAACTTTTCTTGGGGCCCCAAGAAATAATCAGTAATCAGTTTACTGAATCAGATCAGGAGGCTATTGCGATTGGTTGCCAGAGGTTACAGTGTATCGTTACCGCTCACTGACTGGTTGCTAGAGGTTACAGCACACATTATGGCTCACTGATTAGTTGCTAGAGGTTACAGCACATGATTTCTGCTTGTTGATTGGTTGCTAGAAATTACTGTGGATATGACCTCAGGGGGGCTGCTATTTACATATGAATGCTGGTAATTTACATGTAAACATAGGGTCTGCAGGTGAGTCATCTATACACAATAGGGCAAAGCTGGGCAGCATTAGTAGCAGCACTTCACACTGAGATATTGGGACACAGCACAGGACTAAAACCTCAAGGGACAAGAGAATTTAAACTAGGATAGTTGGCAAGTATGAGGCAGCTGCTTTGGGCCCCACAACAATGACAGGGCCCAGGGCAGCTGCCCCTTTTGCCCTGCCTTAAAAACGGCCCTGGATACAATACAGTTTAAGACCTATATACCCATCAGAGATATCCTACCACTTTCAGCCACAGGGACAACTTTGTCAATGGGACAGGAAACTGAAATATACAATATGTGAATGGAAATATTCTTTAAGATTCTTTAATATCTAGCGTGGTCTGATTAATTTTTCTGGCCATGCCAATGTAGCATAAGGAATAACAAAAAGCAAATCCCTCCGAATAGGTTATTCTGCTCAGTTTGGCACAGTTTTATTACTGCTGCAACTTCCTTTAATAAAGTAATATGGCTCCTCCCCAACTGCTGTGGAATTCCAATCTGCTAAAACCCAAGAACAATGTGCTGGTTGCATTAGTTTTCTATTTACATGCATTTTATTTTCACCTGGTAATCCTGGGTTTACACACAAACACAGTAAACGTGTAAATAGGCTCTAAGACAGTCATGGCCATTTTTCTTAGTGGGGACATCGAGTGCAGTCCCTGACACTCAAAGGATCACACAGAATATTCAATGAATGTAGTACTATAAGAAGTGGTCAAAGACTGCGGACAAGCAACATGAGATGGTCAAAGACTACAGACATGCTACAAGAGATGGTCAAAGACTACAGACATGCAACAAGAGATGGTAAGAGACTACAGGTTTGAGATGGTCAGTCTGCAGACATGCTACAGGAGATGCTTAAAGTAATAGATTGATAGAGCTGGAGCCTTGGGATAAGAAGTGATATTTTTAATGCTGAAGCTTTATGGCAATGTAATGCTAATGATATCCCTGTAGGGCATCTGGATGATAAGTAGGCAGCTTCCGTGCACCGAGGGATTACCGCAAACACCTCAGGATGTAAAAGGCAATATTTGAATGAGAAAATGAAGCGCGACATTTTTTTGACTCAAATACAGCCGGAGTGAAATATTTTGGTGTGGTGCTTCAATTTCATATTCAAACAATGCTACGATATGGCCAGAGACTGCAGACGCGCAGCAGGAGATGGCCAGAGACTGCAGACGCGCAGCAGGAGATGGCCAGAGACTGCAGACGCGCAGCAGGAGATGGATAGAGACTGCAGACGCGCGGCAGGAGGTGGCCAGAGACTGCAGACGCGCGGCAGGAGGTGGCCAGAGACTGCAGACGCGCGGCAGGAGGTGGCCAGAGACTGCAGACGCGAAGCAGGAGATGGCCAGAGACTGCAGACGCGCAGCAGGAGATGGCCAGAGACTGCAGACGCGCAGCAGGAGATGGCCAGAGACTGCAGACGCGCAGCAGGAGGTGGCCAGAGACTGCAGACGCGCAGCAGGAGGTGGCCAGAGACTGCAGACGCGCAGCAGGAGATGTCCAGAGACTGCAGACACGCAGCAGGAGATGGCCAGAGACTGCAGACGCGCAGAAGGAGATGGCCAGGGACTGCAGACACGCAGCAGGAGATGGTCAGAGACTGCAGACGCGCAGCAGGAGATGGACAGAGATTGCAGACGCGCAGCAGGAGATGGTCAGAGACTGCAGACGCGCAGCAGGAGATGGCCAGAGACTGCAGACGCGCAGCAGGAGGTGGCCATAGACTGCAGACGCGCAGCAGGAGGTGGCCAGAGACTGCAGACGAGCAGCAGGAGATGGCCAGAGACTGCAGACGAGCAGCAGGAGATGGCCAGAGACTGCAGACGAGCAGCAGGAGATGGCCAGAGACTGCAGACGAGCAGCAGGAGATGGCTAGAGACTGCAGACGTGCAGCAGGAGATGGCCAGAGACTGCAGACGTGCAGCAGGAGATGGCCAGAGACTGCAGACACGCAGCAGGAGATGGCCAGAGACTGCAGACGCGCAGCAGGTAATGGCCAGAGACTGCAGACATGCAGCAGGAGATGGATAGAGACTGCAGACACGCAGCAGGAAATGGCCAGAGACTGTAGACGCGCAGCAGGAAATGGCCAGAGACTGTAGACGCGCAGCAGGAGATGGCCAGAGACTGCAGACGCGCAGAAGGAGATGACCAGAGACTGCAGACACGCAGCAGGAGATGGTCAGAGACTGCAGACGCGCAGCAGGAGATGGACAGAGATTGCAGACGCGCAGCAGGAGATGGTCAGAGACTGCAGACGCGCAGCAGGAGATGGCCAGAGACTGCAGACGCGCAGCAGGAGATGGACAGAGATTGCAGACGCGCAGCAGGAGATGGTCAGAGACTGCAGACGCGCAGCAGGAGATGGCCAGAGACTGCAGACGCGCAGCAGGAGATGGACAGAGATTGCAGACGCGCAGCAGGAGATGGTCAGAGACTGCAGACGCGCAGCAGGAGATGGCCAGAGACTGCAGACGCGCAGCAGGAGATGGCCAGAGACTGCAGACGCGCAGCAGGGGGTGGCCAGAGACTGCAGACGCGCAGCAGGAGATGGCCAGAGACTGCAGACGCGCAGCAGGAGATGGACAGGGACTGCAGACATGCAGCAGGAAATGGCCAGAGACTGCAGACACGCAGCAGGGGATGGCCAGAGACTGCAGAGAGATTGTTAGGAGGCTGGGGACATACTTCCAAGAGACAGACTTTTGACACATTACAAAGATTGCGAGAAATCACTGCTATTACAGCACAAACGCGAAACACAGACTACTGACTTCAGACACAGACTTGGGCAGCAAGGCTCTACAGGGACGAGAGCGCTGAAGCTTGCATCTTTAAAAATTAGTTATCAACTTGCGTTTCACAGCAGCAGTAAATGTGTCTACAGCTCTTGTGGGACATTACTCGTTATTAAATACGGAGTATTAATTGCACACTGCCATGTACATTTTATTCATCTGAAAAGTATATTGCAACACTGTGAGAGAGAGAAACGTTCAAATAAATATCAGGTCTCAGGGAGCCTCGGCTAAAACCAATTCAATTCATCAGGGGTCAGTGGGAAAAATTACCCTTACATCAGGGGGGTCAGGGAGGAGAATGTCCTCCTAGTTAGGCAAGAGATCATTGGTGTCACGCCATTCACTGTGCCAAGTGATGTTCGTCCTGGAACTATGCAGGCACCACCATCAAAATAGGCGGTCAATCAGCCGCAGTTCAAGGAACTCCTAGCAACCTCTGGTAGGTATCCTAGAGAACCACACAACCCTTGGCTGAGAGCAGAGGCGGCTCTAGGCTTTGTGAGGCCTTCGGCAAATCGTACACATGAGGCCCCATGGACTGGGACACTCTGTGATGAGGCCGCTATTCCTCAGGCTGCGGGCAGTGTCTGATTTGTCCGTCAGCTCCTAAGCCAAAGAGTCCCAGTGGGGGTAGGCGGAGCCGCCGGCGTCAACTTCAGTGATTGGGAACAGGCAAATTAGGAGGCCGCGAGGCCCCTGTGAGTGCGAGGCCTTAGGCGACCGCCTAATTTGCCTAATTAGAGAGCCGCCTCTGGCTGAGAGAGTATGGTCTACGACTGGGTTTTTCAACTAGGGTTCCTCTAGAGGTTGCAAGGGGTTCCTTGAGCAATGAGTATCTTCTGCCTTTCAGATAAGTTCCCACTGACACTATCAAACTTTTTAGCTCTCTGTAACGGGGGAATTCTTCCCAATGACCACAAGTGTAAGGAGCATTCTTCCCACTGACCATCACACTAATGTATCATGAGATGTAGATATACTAACATTTACAAGGGGTTCCCTGAGACCAGAAAGTTATTTCAAGGGTTCTTCTGTGTTGCAAAGGTTGAGAAAGGCTGGTCTAGGGTCTGAAGAGTTTTTCAATAAAATTCTCAATGTTAACAACAGTGTGGGGGGGAATGGCTCGGTACCCTTCTAGGATTGAGGGCAAGCTACTGAGAGGAACCCTAACTTGGTACCCAACTTGAATAGAAACGGTATAATTGACTGCACAATGTACTTCTAGGATAATGAACTCCGAATACAGACTACCCCTATTGATGTTGCATGCTTTAAAAATGTATGAAAATCTGTTGCTGACTATGATGTAATGCTGATTTGTTAATAAAAAAACTTTTCGGTAACAAGGGTGGAACTATAAGTCCCAGCTTGCCAAAAAAAGCCCACATAAACTCCAACCGAATGAAGCACGGTGCTACCCACAACAATTTTTTGTATTTCTTGTAGCAGTGGTACACAGATCAATAGTTAGAAACAGAACTACATTTTCATGGCTAGCTGCGGCTTTTAGCGCTCTATGCCTGGAGGAATATTCTTCCTTCTTAAGCTGTTGTAGAAGAACAAATTCAACGGTTACAAGCCAATAAAAGGGCATCAAATGGATTCAATAAATCAGGACTCAATTGCAACGCCTCAAAAAATTAGGGACAGATCCTAAAACAGGAAGATAAACCACTTATACCTACAAACAACTATTACCTCCCACATTTACCTGCTGAAAGATGTAACGTTCTGCCATTCACCAGAGAAGCTTACAATCTACTACTCTCACCAGAATCTAAAGCTGGATACACACTATACAACTTTTGTCGTTTGATTTCCTTTAGATTTAGCTTCAACACAGGGGTATAACACTTTTGTCTAGCAGCAGGGGCGGACTGATAACTCATGGGGCCCCCGGGCAATAGGAGATTATGGGGCCCCCAGGCAATCAGAGATTATGGGGCCACACAGTATACACACACACACAGTATAAAATCACAGAGTATACACATACATGTACACACAGTATTACACAGACAGATGTAAAAAAAACACAGATTTATACATACTGTCCCTGGTTTTACTGAGGCTAGCAACCCTGATGGGGCCCCCTAGTGGCCCAGGACCCTCGGGCAGAGCCCGAGTGGCTCAATGGTCAGTCCACCCCTGTCTAGCAGCAAAAGGGTCGCTGGTTCGAATCCCAACCACGACACAACAACTACCTGCCTGCCTGGAGTTTGCATGTTCTTCCTGTGCAGGTTTCCTCCGGGGACTCCGGTTTCCTCCCACACTCCAAAGACATGCTGGTAGGTTAATTGAATCCTGTCTAAAAATATCCCTAATATGTGCATGTATGAATGTGAGATAGGGATCTTAGAGTGTAAGCTCCTTGAGGGTAGGGACTGATGTGAATGTACAATGTATATGTAAAGCGCTGCGTAAATTGACTGCGCTATATAAGTACCTGAAATAAATAAATCTATGTAGTGCAAGGGCCTGCCTGATTACATACATATTGAAAGTGTTTAGGTTTGATACTAAACTAAGCAAGGCAATAACTTCTCAGCAGGATGTGGAAACCTTGCAAAAAGATCTGAACAAATTAATGGGGTGGGCAACTACATGGCTAATGTAGAAAAATGTAAAATAATGCATTTGGGTGGCAAAAATCTGAATGCAATCTATACACTGGGGGGAGAACCTCTGGGGGGAATCTAGGATGGAGAAGGACCTGGGGGTCCTAGTAGATGATTGGCTCAGCAATGGCATGCAATGCAAAGCTGCTGCTAAGAAAGCAAGAGAGAATATTGGCATTAAAAAGGGGATCAACTCCAGAAATAAAAAAGATAATTCTCCCGCTCTACAAGACTCTGGTCCGGCAGCACCTGAAGTATGGTGTCCAGTTCTGGGCACCAGTCCTCAGGAAGGATGTACTGGGAATGGAGCGAGTACAAAGAAGGGCAACAAAGCTAATAAAGGGTCTGGAGGATATTAGTTATGAGGAAAGGTTGCGAGCACTGAACTTATTCTCTCTGGAGAAGAGACGCTTGAGAGGGGATATGATTTCAATATACAAATACCGTACTGGTGACCCCACAATAGGGATAAAACTTTTTTGCGGAAGGGAGTTTAACAAGACTCATGGCCACTCATTAAAATTAGAAGAAAAGAGGTTTAACCTTAAACAACGTAGAGGGTTCTTTACTGTAAGAGCGGCAAGGATGTGGAATTCCCTTCCACAGGAGGTGATCTCAGCGGGGGGCATCAATAGTTTTAAGAAACTATTAGATAAGCACCTAAACGACCGCAAAATACAGGGATATACAATGTAATACTGACATATAATCACACACATAGGTTGGACTTGATGGACGTGTGTCTTTTTTCGACCTCACTTACTATGTAACTATATAACCTCATATTACATGGTTTTGGTAAATCTAAAAGGAAACAATCTAAAGAAAATTGTATAGCGTGTATCCAGATTTACACACACTCATTCATGATCCGTGTCCAGTTTGGAAAGTGGTTAACCTGTTAGTTTCTGGAAGGTGAAACCAATCCAACACAGAGAGAATGTTTAGAAAAAATCTTAATATTAAATATAAAAAAAAATAACATAAAAAAATTTAAGAAAATAAAAAAAAGAAGAAATTAAGAAAAAATCCAGATTGATGAAAGTTCTGGTAGTTACTGAACCCAGGATCCCAGTACTCAGAAGAGTACCAAGAGTACCAAAGTGTCGCCCATCCAAGAATCCCTGCTGCAGCCAGGACCACCCTGACCTATGTGCATGCAAGCGGAGGAAAATTTTGGTTACCCTGCTAGTTTTTAATTGCATTATAAAAAATAAAAAAAAATAAAAAAATGAAGCTGACAAATGACATCTAGGAAGCAAAATATTCCGGCAAGATCCGGACACAGGTCACAACGCTCATCTTGTAGCCTTCTGGCTTGCGTGATCAAACTGTCAGCCCGTAACCTAGAAATAGAAAAGGGGACCCACTTACCAAAATCCGACTGAAAATCCTTCTTAAGCCCGCAGAGCATGGTCCGCTGGAGTCACCCTCAGACCGACATGCAGCTAGTGACAGATCCAGCTATGCTCCCAGCTCAGCCCACATAGCAGAGCTCACATGGCCCCCCCGTCCTGCACTGATTGGCTGATGCAGCTGAGCAAACTTTCCCTTTCTTGTAAAGATGTGATGTAGCTCTTTGATACTTTGTATCTCTTTTATGTCATGCAGAGATTTTCAGTTTACAGATAAAGGGCCGGATTGCATCTGTCCTTCCTATTTCCACTATTGATAGACTGTAACTTATGTTTGTGAGAGATAGTTGTGGAATTTGGGGGAGGGGAGATTTACTAAAACTGGAGCACTCAGAATCTGGTGCAGCTTTGCATGGTAGCCGATCAGCTTCGAACTTCAGCTTGTTCAATTAAAAGGGGTTGTAAAGGAAAATGTTATTTATTTTTTAAAATAACAAACAAACTAAGTATAACAAATGTTATACTTAGGGCTTTTTCACATGGACGTGTCCGTGTACGGAGCCTGCTCTGCTCAGCGGGGATCACTCTGTCGATCCCCGTTGAGCAGGCAGGTGACAGGTCCGTCCCTGCACACTATGCAGCGAAGGACCTGTCAGAGCGCCGCTCTCCCCTATGGGGGATCGGATGAAGACAGACTGTAGAGTCCGTTGTCACCCGATCCGATCCGAAAACGGATGGAAAAGTAGGTTTTTCCTCCGTTACACTTTTTCGGATCGGAGCGGGTCGGATGTCAGCGGACGTGTCACCACTGACATCCAACGCTCCATAGAGGTCTATGGAGCGTCCGTTCAGGTCCGCCTAGAAAACTGAGAGGCGGACCTGAACGGATCGTTCGTGTGAAAGAGGCCATACTGCCACTGTGCAGCTCGTTTTGCACAGAGTGGCCCCTGAACCTGCTCTTCTGGGGTCCCTGGGCGGCTGTCTCGGCTCCTCCCCGCAAGAACTAAACACCTTCATGCGAGCTCCCTCGCATGGTGGTTAGTTCTTGCGGAGCGCGCTCCCGTGATACAGCCGGCGGCTACAGCCGCTCACTGTATCACTCGGCCCCCGGCGCGCCGCGTCATTGGATGTGATTGACAGCAGCGCGAGCCAATGGCTGCGCTGCTTTCAATCCATCCACTCTAGCCAATCATAGGGCAGGGTGAGCGGCGAAGAGGACATCGGGGGCGAGCGCAGCAGGTTTAGGGGCTCAGGTAAGTAAAACGGGGGGGCTGGGGGGGGGACTGTATTGTTGGATGTTTTTTCACCTATATGCATAGGATGCATTAAGGTGAAAAAACGCAAACCTTTACAACCCCTTTAAGCTTTGAAAATGAGCCCACATTTACATTGAGGGCCAGTTCACACAATAGAAACAGTCCGGATGAGTTCCAGATACTTTTCTGCATGCGCGTTTTTGACGCATTTTTGATGTGTTCTGGTGCATTTCCCCCTCCCCTCTTTTTTTTTAACTTTAAGGCTACTTTCACACTGGGACAGCTGATTTCAGTCACTAGCGGGGCGCTTTTAATCCCCGCTAGCGGCCAAATAAAAGGTTAAAAGCACTGCTGCGGAAGCGCTGCTTCGGAAGCGCTTTTCAGGCGCTGCGGCAGCGGTGCCCATTGATTTCAAAGGCAGGGGCGGTGCATTGCACAGACATCGCATGTGATCTGCACAGCAATGCGGTGGGAATCGCATGCAATGTCTGTGTTCGCAATAGTGTGAACCCAGGCTCATTGAACAGACTGAAGTAAGAAGCCGATTGGCTACCATGCACAGCTGCACCAGATTGTGCACTCCAGTTTTAGTAAATCAACCCCCAATGGATGAGTCAGAAGAGCTAGCGCTCTTGTCAGCAGACAGCATGAGCTCTGCGGTTTGTATAGCTATAGGACTGACTCATCCGGGAGCATCAGACCTCTGTGGAGAGACCACTGCTTACTAGGGATGAGCCGAACACCCCCCGGTTCGGTTCGCACCAGAACCCGCGAACGGACCGCAAGTTCGCACGAACGTTAGAACCCCATTGACGTCTATGGGACTCGAACGTTTGAAATCAAAAGTGCTCATTTTAAAGGCTAATTTGCATGGTATTGTCCTAAAAAGGGTGTGGGGACCCGGGTCCTACCCCAGGGGACATGTATCAATGCAAAAAAAACTTTTAAAAACGGCCGTTTTTTCGGGAGCAGTGATTTTAATGATGCTTAAAGTAAAAAAAAAAAAGTGAAATATTCCTTTAAATATCGTACCTGGGGGGTGTCTATAGTATGCCTGTAAAGTGACGCGTGTTTCCCATGTTTAGAACAGTCCCTGCACCAAATGTCATTTTTAAAGGAAAAAATCTCATTTAAAACTGCTTGCGGGTTTAATGTCATGTCGGGTCCTGGCAATATGGATGAAAATCAGTGAGACAAACGGCATGGGTACCCCCCAGTCCATTACCAGGCCCTTTGGGTCTTGTATGGATATTAAGGGGAACCCCACACCCAAATTAAAATAAGGAAAGGTCCCTATATACTCTGAACAGCAGTATACAGGCGGTGCAAACAAGACAGGGACTGTAGGTTTGTTGTTAAGTAGAATCTGTTTGTAATTTTGAACATTTTTAACGTGTTTAGCTCCAGCCAAAAAATCTTTTCTAAGCTTTTTGGAAAACATAGGGAAGGGTTATCACCCCTGTGACATTTGTTTTGCGTCTTTCCTCCTCTTCAGAAGATTTCACCTCACTTTTTTGTCCCAATGAAAAATGTTTTTTGAAAATTTGGGTTTTTTTGTGGAACAAGGATTGGAAAGCATCAGTGGAAAGGAGAAATTGTTTTCCCATATTAACTCTTACATGAGAGAATTTCCCTTCCTAGGGGTAGATTTCATCTCACTTCCTGTTGTCTCCTTCCGTTTGCAAGTAGGAGTCGTTTGTAAGTTAGATGTTTGAAAGTAGGGTCCTGCCCTATATACTCAGCAGAAATTTGGGCCTTAGGTGTTGCTGTGGCCAAAACACTGTAAGCCCTCACAGGGCCCTGCTGTGAAATATTAGATCAAGAATTGTAATTACATGCCCCTGTTGAACAGGAGCTGAAAAATTAGGCCTTAGGCACTGGTGCTGGTGCCACAACACTGCAACCCCTCACAGACACTCTAGTTGGAACGCAGGAACGAGCCCTGCTGCAAAGTATTGCAACAAAAATTGTAATTACACGCCCCTGTTAGACAGGGGCAGAAAAATTGGGCCTTAGGCACTGGTGCTGGTGCCACAACACTGCAACCCCTCACAGACACTCTGGTTGGAACGCAGGAACGAGCCCTGTTGCAAAGTATTGCATCAAAAATTGTAATTACACGCCCCTGTTAGACAGGGGCAGAAAAATTGGGCCTTAGGCACTGGTGCTGGTGCCACAACACTGCAACCCCTCACAGACACTCTAGTTGGAACGCAGGAACGAGCCCTGCTGCAAAGTATTGCATCAAAAATTGTAATTACACGCCCCTGTTAGACAGGGGCAGAAAAATTGGGCCTTAGGCACTGGTGCTGGTGCCACAACACTGCAACCCCTCACAGACACTCTAGTTGGAATGCAGGAACGAGCCCTGCTGCAAAGTATTACATCAAAAATTGTAATTACACGCCCCTGTTATACAGGGGCTGAAAAATTGTGCCTTAGGCACTGGTGGTGGCGCCCAGAACCAAAAATGTTCTTACAAGCTATCAGCGTGATGATTGAGGAGGAAGAGGATAATTACTCAGGGATAGTCACTCAGCATCAGCATAGGCAGTCTTTGAAGGGATCTGAAAAAAATTATTCAGTTACATCAGCATCAGGTGCTTGGTAGCTGGTGGTGATCCAAGACTGATTCATTTTTATGAAGGTCAGCCGATTGACCGAGTCAGTGGACAGACGCACCCTGTGATCGGTTACCACGCCTCCAGCAGCACTGAATGTGCGTTACGAAAGAACGCTGGATGCAGGACAGGCCAGTAGCTCAATTGCATACTGTGCAAGCTCTGGCCAGTGATCCATCCTCAAGACCCAGTAACCCAGAGGATTTTCGGTGGGAAAGGTGTCCAAGTCTGATCTTGCCCCTAGGTATTCCTGCACCATGTAAAACAGACGCTGGCGATGGTTGCTGGAACCGATCATACCTTGGGGCTGCGGACCAAAAAATTGTCTGAACGCATCGGTCAGACGGCCACCTTCTCCACCGCTCCTTCTTTGACTGACCGAAGCCTCAGCAACACGTTGTCCAGAAACAGGAGTTTGTAACCTCCCAGTCTCTGGGAACGCGTTGCACAGACCTTTCTGCAAGGCCTTCCGAAGATGTTTCATCCTCTGCTCCCTCTGCGATGGCAAGATAAGGTCCGCAACCTTACCCTTGTAACGTGGATCAAGGAGGGTTGCCAGCCAGTATTGGTCCTTCTCCTTGATACCACGAATACGAGGATCCTTACGCAGGCTTTGCAGGATCAGGGAGGCCATGCAGCGTAGGTTTGCTGAGGCATTCGGTCCGGAGTCCTCTGGGTCACTAAGGACAACAACGTCCGCAGCCACCTCCTCCCAGCCACGTACAAGTCCATGTGTTCCTTGGGACTGATCCCTTAAAGACTGCTGATGCTGAGTGCCAGGCTCCACCTCCATACTGACACAATCTTCCTCCTCCTCCTCCTCCTCCTCCTCGTCCTCTTCCTGTGTGATCGGCGGGCACGCAGGAACACTGTCTGGATAAAGGGGGCCTTGAGAGCTAAGGAAGTCCTCCTCTTCCTGCCTCTGTTCTGCCTCAAGTGCCCTGTCCATTATTCCACGCAGCGTGTGCTCCAACAGGTGGACAAGGGGGACAGTGTCACTGATGCATGCACTGTCAGTGCTCACCATCCTCGTGGCCTCCTCGAATGGTGACAGGACAGTGCATGCATCCCTGATCATGGCCCACTGGCGTGGGGAAAAAAACCAAGGTCCCCTGACCCTGTCCTGGTGCCATAGTCGCACAGGTACTCATTGATGGCCCTCTGCTGCGTGTGCAGCCGCTGCAGCATGGCCAATGTCGAGTTCCACCTGGTGGGCATGTCACAGATTAGGCGGTTCTTGGGCAGGTTAAACTCCTTTTGGAGGTCCGTCAGCCGAGCACTGGCATTATATGACCGGCGGAAATGCACACAGACTTTCCTGGCCTGCCTCAGGACATCCTGTAAGCCCGGGTACCTGCCCAAGAACCGCTGCACCACCAAGTTAAGGACGTGAGCCAAACAGGGCACATGGGTCAGTTGTCCCTGTCGGAGGGCAGAGAGGAGGTTGGTGCCATTGTCGCAAACCACCATTCCTGCCTTAAGTTGGCGTGGCGTCAACCACCTCTGAACCTGCCCCTGCAGAGCTGACAGAACCTCTGCCCCAGTGTGGCTCCTGTCCCCCAAGCACACCAGCTCAAGCACCGCATGGCATCTTTTGGCCTGCGTACTTGCGTAGCCCCTTGAACGCCTACGGAGCACCGCTGGTTCCGAGGAAGAGGCCATGGAGGAAGAAGAAGAGGAGGGGGTGGAGGAGAGAGGTGTGTCACAATCAGCATTTTGGAGGCGTGGTGGCGGAACAACCTCCAACACTACTGCACCTTGTCCTGCATCCTTCCCAGCTGCCAGCAGAGTCACCCAATGCGCCGTGAAACTTAAGTAACCTCCCTGTCCATGCCTGCTGGACCATGAGTCAGCGGTAATATGCACCTTACCGCTGACCGCCCTGTCCAGCGAGGCATGGACATTGCCTTCCACATGCCGGTAGAGAGCTGGAATCGCCTTCCGTGAGAAAAAGTGGCGTTTGGGTACCTGCCACTGAGGAACCGCACATTCCACAAACTCACGGAAGGGGGCAGAGTCTACCAACTGAAAAGGCAGCAGTTGAAGTGCTAGCAATTTTGCCAAGCTAGCATTCAACCGCTGGGCATGTGGATGGCTGGGAGCAAACTTCTTTCGGCGGTGCAGCAGCTGGGGCAGGGAAATTTGCCTGGTACAATCTGGCGTCGGTGTACCAAAAGCAGATTGCCCACAAGTACTTGGCTGTGACACACCTAATTCTACACCTTCATTCCTCTCACTGCAGGTCTCAGAGAGGACTGAAGGTCTAGTGGGGTTGGAAATCTCAGCTGATGAGGAGCAAGGAGAGATCCTCTTTGTTCTTTGGTGTGGGTCTTTTAGATATGCTTGCCAACGAACTGCATGGCAGGTCAACATATGTCTGGTCAAGCATGTGGTACCCAAGCGGGAGATGTTTTGGCCACGCGAGATACGCTTGAGACATATGTTGCAAATAGCAGCGGTGCGATCTGATGCACTCGTCTCAAAAAAGGCCCACACCAAAGAACTTTTTGAATAACGCGCAGAGACTGCAGCGCCCTGCACATGTGGAGCTTTGGGGTGTGATGCAGTCAATGTGCTGCCCTTAGGCTGGCCCCTGGAGGGCATCCTGCCTCGTTGGTGATGTGCCGCCTCCTCCTCCTCCTCCTCCTCCTCTCTCCTATCAGGCACCCACGTTGAGTCAGTGACCTCATCATCCCCTCCCTCCTCATCACTGGAGCAAACCTGGCAGTATGCTGCAGCAGGGGGAGCATGACTGCCAGATTGCTGTCCTTCTTGGGCACCCCCTCTGTCCGTGCTCATGTTACTGCCTTCATCGAGCTCAGTATCATCATCAGAGCCTTCCAAACGCTGGGCATCCTCCTGGAGCATGTACCCAACACTGTGGTCAAACAGTTCGAGGGAATCCTCATGAGGACATGGTGGAGCTAGGGAAGGAGTCACTGATGACATTGAGCTGAGGGAAGAGGCCGCTGCTTTGCCAGACAAAGCACCCTGGGCATGGGTGAGAGAGGATGAGGAGGATGAGGACGGCTTGGTCATCCACTCGACCAAGTTTTCTGCATGTTGCGGCTCAACACGGCCAGCTGCCGAAAAAAAGGCCAAGCGTGTCCCATGACCACGGGCTGATGAGGATGCACCGTCTCCACGACCAGCACTAGACACAGAGCCTGCTTGCCCTCTCTTATTGGCTTGTGACTGTCTGCCTCTCCTTCTTGGCCTTCCAGACATACTAATGGCCTGTAGCTGCACTAAGCTGGGATAGAACACCTGTAATTTTCTTCAGGTAGCTTTATATACTGTAACCAGACAAGCCTGCCTGTCAGTAGGAAGATAACAGGAACGGATCTAGCTGAACACTGTGAGCAGGACGCACTGCACTAAATGTAAATAGCAGGAACGGATCTAGCTGAACACTGTGAGCAGGACGCACTGACTGCACTAAATGTAAATAGCAGGAACGGATCTAGCTGAACACTGTGAGCAGGACGCACTGCACTAAATGTAAATAGCAGGAACAGATCTAGCTGAACACTGTGAGCAGGACGCACTGCACTAAATGTAAATAGCAGGAACGGATCTAGCTGAACACTGTGAGCAGGACGCACTGACTGCACTAAATGTAAATAGCAGGAACAGATCTAGCTGAACACTGTGAGCAGGACGCACTGCACTAAATGTAAATAGCAGGAACAGATCTAGCTGAACACTGTGAGCAGGACGCACTGCACTAAATGTAAATAGCAGGAACGGATCTAGCTGAACACTGTGAGCAGGACGCACTGCACTAAATGTAAATAGCAGGAACGGATCTAGCTGAACACTGTGAGCAGGACGCACTGCACTAAATGTAAATAGCAGGAACGGATCTAGCTGAACACTGTGAGCAGGACGCACTGCACTAAATGTAAATAGCAGGAACGGATCTAGCTGAACACTGTGAGCAGGACGCACTGACTGCACTAAATGTAAATAGCAGGAACGGATCTAGCTGAACACTGTGAGCAGGACGCACTGACTGCACTAAATGTAAATAGCAGGAACGGATCTAGCTGAACACTGTGAGCAGGACGCACTGACTGCACTAAATGTAAATAGCAGGAACGGATCTAGCTGAACACTGTGAGCAGGACGCACTGCACTAAATGTAAATAGCAGGAACGGATCTAGCTGAACACTGTGAGCAGGACGCACTGCACTAAATGTAAATAGCAGGAACAGATCTAGCCTAATCTAGCTAACTCAAATCAAATGACACTGTCTGTCTCTCTCTCTATCAGCACACCGGAACACACTACACAGGGCCGCCGTGCAGGCGGCCTTATATAGTGTGGGGCGTGTACTAAATCCCCTGAGCCATAATTGGCCAAAGCCACCCTGGCTTTGGCCAATTACAGCTCTCTCTACTGACGGCGCTGTGATTGGCCAAGCATGCGGGTCATAGTGCATGCTTGGCCAATCATCAGCCAGCAATGCACTGCGATGCCGCAGTGAATTATGGGCCGTGACGCGCCACACGAATTTGGCGCGAACGGCCCATAACATTCGCAATTCGACGGACGGTCGAACAGCCGATGTTCGAGTCGAACATGGGTTCGACTCGAACACGAAGCTCATCCCTACTGCTTACACACAGAGAACAAAGAGTCACACCATGCTGGCAGAGGACAGGCTTTTCTACTCTGGCTGTGACTTTTTTCTTTTGTTTTTATAGAAAATGAATTGAAATACTTTGCACATCTTTTGTTGGGATGCACCTGGAACATCTTTAGCAGAAGGTTCATGCAGGCTTTATGACAGCATTCACACGGCGTTTTGCCATTGCAGGAATCTGATTTCTGCTGTTGGGATTCACAGCTGCATGCAGATAGCAGCTATTAACATGGGATTGTGGGTAAATCTTATACACATAAACGCACGTTTTTTCCTTGTAGTTAAAGCAGAGTTCTGCCAATTTAATTTTTTTTTTAAGGTCAGCAGCTGGGGCGCGGGCGCCTTTGGCGGTAAAGCATCGATTTACTGTCGTTTTTGAGGGGGGGGGGGGGTGTTTCGGCCACTAGCGGGGCGCTTTTAAAACGACCCGCAAAGCGCCGCTGTAATGTCAGCTCCCAAATATCTATCTTCAGAGGTTAAAGGGTACACTCAAAAGTTTGCTAACAAGTAAAGTCCAATACCATACCTCCCAAAATTTTGAGATGGGAATGAGGGACACTTATTGGCAAATGTATGTAGGCATAGGACACGCCCCCTGTTACACCCCCTTAAGGCCGGGTTCACACCTCTGCGAATTGGATTCAGGTTTCTCCACATCCAAAGCGCACTGCACAGAAGCGCTGTGCGTCTTTGCCTCCTTTCCAGGGCCGAATTCAGGCAAAGATTCTGCCCCGATTCGTCCCTAAAACGGAGAACAGGGACGGACAGTGTTGCTGTGCGATCCGTGGCCGGTTTAGGTGTGAACCGAGCCTAAAGGAGAATTAACCAAAAAAAAAAAAAGTTAATGAAATCCACAAGTGCTTTTTTTTTACCACTACTATTCCTTTATA